>CM053580.1:376244429-376263555 GCA_028627135.1 Pseudochirops cupreus | reverse complement strand
TGATGGAGAAGTTTCCTTGGTTACTAGCACATTCTTTGCTTTTACGAAGGATCTTCAGAACTTTCAAATTCACTAGGTCACCCCAGGTGGAAACATGTCCATGAGGGAGAGAGGATATAAAGAGGGAAGGAAAGAAGGAAAGAAGGAAGGAAGGTAGGAAGGAAGGAAGAAAAGAAGGAAGGAAGGAAGGAAGGAAAGATGGATAGAAAGAAGAAAGGAAGGAAGGAAAGTAGGAAGGAAGGATGGAAGGATGGAAGGAAAGAAGGATGGAAAGAAAGAAGGAAGGAAGGAAGGATGGAAGGAAGGAAGGAAGGAAGGATGGAAGGAAGGAAGGGAAGGATGGAAAGGAAAGGAAAGGAAAGAAAGGAGAAAGAATCTTACTATGGATGGTTGGATACAGGATTGGCCACTGAACATGTTTCTTGGGTAGACCTCTGCTTCACTATGAAATCAATAACAGAACTCTTTAAAAGCTTGAAAACACAGGTAATATTACTTTTTCTCCTAAAAGATGGGCAGCCAGTGTTTGCTTGCTAATAACTGAGAAGTAATTCTTCTAATAGTTTGGCTATATGACAAACCTGAAAGTGGAATCATATTTTCATTCTTCTAAGACCAGAAAGTTATAGCTTGAGAATTCTTTTGTTCTGGTCAAAAGGGAGCATTTAGGGTTTTAAGTTTAATGCTTTAATATACTTTGGTTATTTAGTAGTTGTTCTTTAACAGAGCTTTTTTTTTTTATTTTTTTTGGAGGTGGAGAAGGCAGGACAATTGGGGTTGAGTGACTTGCCCAATGTCACAAGGCTAGTAAGTGTTAAGTGTCTAAGGCCAAATTTGAACTCAGGTCCTCCTGACTCCAGGGCTAGTGCTCTATTCATTACGCCACCTAGCCACCCCTTAACAGTGCTTTTAAAGTGTTTTTTTTTAATGATTTTGATATTTTCCCATTTAACATTATACATGTATGTATTATGGCAATGGGAATTTGAAGATCTTTCCTGCCCCTTAATAGACCAGAGGAGGAGTTTGAAGACCTCTCCTGCTTTAAAAGTAAACTCTGCCCCCTAATAGGCTGAATATAATCACATGGAGCCTGTGATGATGTAATGGTAATGAAATGTGAAGCTCCCTTTGTATTGGAAAGCTAAGAGGTACTTAGCACCTAGTTTCAAATTAAGCCTTTGTTAAAGAAACAGAAGGTATGAACCACTGTTGCTGACATAACAGGAAGGGGCTGAACAGGGAGCAGCTATACTATATTTAAGGAAGAGCACAAGCTAGACTGTCAGAGCTTCTTGGGATGAGTACCTGAAGGCTGGGCTGCTGCTACTGGATTGGAACTTCCATGGAGAAAGTGATTTTGATTTTGAGAATGAAGCTGCTGAAGACTTTTGAGGGCCAGTTGTAGCTGCTGAGGATTTCTGAGAGCCACCTGTAGCTGCTGAGAATTTTTGAGGGCCAGCTGTAGCTGCAGAAGACTGAGGAAGCATTACTGTGGTGCTGGCATTTTGTACAAATGTTGTTGTGGCTTTGCTAATGTATATGAATGTTCTTGTGGCTTTACTGAGTTTTGTCTTCCCAGGGACAGAGACTGTGGGAGATTTGGGATGGACTGGACACTGTGAGCTTCAATATGGAATAGGAACTGCATGGAGAGTGGACAAGGAGCGGGGAGCTGTCTATCTTTGAATTCAGGTGGCAGTTGGTTAGATTTGAGTAGGAGCTGGGACCATGTGCCTCAAGTAAAGATGAAAAGACCTCTCTGTGGGTACTGAGTAGTGGTGAAATTGTGATTTACTTGTGACCATGGAGTGGATGGCCTGTGTATTTTCCACTACCCCTTAAGAGGGTACTAAATAGTGACTGATGATTGAATAGTGACTGATGACTGAATAGTGACTGATTTGTGTCTTAGTGTGCATCATGGGTGGAGGACTTTGACCTTTTGTACTTTATTGATTGAATGATTGAGTTACTAAAAGTGATTGACTAAATGATTGTACTTTGTTCAAAACTATGTGACCATTTTGGTGAAAACTATGTGGCCATTTTAGTGATAAGTTGTGGAGTTGTGACGTGGTGAATGCTGTATTTTGATTTTCTGTGATAAGTTGTAACATTCTGAATGCTGTCCCTTGATTTTCTGTGAATGTTTTGCTTTGATTTGTTACTGAATAAATAGTGTTCACTATACTATATAATCAGAACCTTGAAAGCTGTTCACAGAAGCCATACTCTGGAAAGCTACCTGAACATGGCTTTACAAAGGGAGGGAATTTGCTGAAGGGTGCAGCAGAGCCCACAGGAAGCTGGTTCAGAGCTAGCCAGATGGTGGGAGAGAAAGGACACTCAGGCAAGGAGATAGAGAGGTTTGTAAGTAAATATTAATCTTGTATTGGTTTGTGGGAAGGCTGAAGTACGCTGTGGCTCTCAGTGTTATTATGGCTTCTGAATATCTTTGTTACTATGATGGAATCAGTTTACTGGTTTGGGGATTGTTTTCTGGCATCTAACTAAATGCTTTAGTCCTATCCCCTGTCTGGAAAGTTTGGTATATTTTGCAATCAAACGTCATGTGATACTTATAGTCATGGTCTTTATCATGATCATTGGTTCTGTAAATATTGCATTAGCACTACAATTGTGTATAAATAGATGAATATATATGTATAATTAATTACTTCTTTATAAAGCTCTTCACAAGTGTATTTAAGTTGTGTTATGCAGCAATTGTTTTTAAATAAATGTTTGTGATAAATATTAAATAATGATACAAGTGAAAATCATTTGAAGTAGTTGAATAATTTTGTGAATGAGGTCTTGGATATAGGCAGTGACATAAAAATGCCACAAATGTGTAAATGCATAATTGTCAAGTCATTGTTCAACATGCCTTTCTTGCATCATTTTTACTCTACTTAGCGTAGGACAGTGGTTCTCAAATGTTTGGTCTTCAGACCCATTTAAACACATAAAAGTTATTGAGGATTGCAATGAGCTTTTAATTTTGTGGGTTATGTCTATTGATATTTATTATATTAGAAATTAGGATGATTGATTTAAAATACATTTTATTAATTCATTTGAAAAGAATACTAAACTTATAAATGAAATACTTTAAGAAAAACAATTTTTTCAAAACAAAAATAAGTTGATAGCATTAGTCTACATATTTTATACATCTTTTTTAATGTTTAACTTAATAGAAGACAACTGAACTCTCATATCTGCTTTTATAGTCAATTTTATGATTTGTTGTTTTTGTTAAAGTATAAAAGGAAAATCTGATCTCACATAGATATTTAGTTGGAAAAAAGGAGCATTTTAAATAAATAATTTTATTTATAAGGAAATAAAATTTAATATAATTACCAAAAAACCCCAAACAAACCAGTTTTTACCTTCCAGACTTACCTAAAAGATTCTCCGGAACCTCTAGAGGTCTATGGACCATACTTTGAGAACTGCTGACTTAGTATAAACTGAAAAGACAATATACATTTCTTTTCAAAAGCACTCAGTATGTAAATAACCTTCTCCTCAATTATACTTTTCCACTGAATAATGAACTAAGGTCTTAGAAATTCTCTCCCACTTCAACCCCATAATATATATCATGATGTATAAAAGAAAAAAGAAAACCCACAAAAATACCGAACTCTCCAAATTGATGTTGTGTGTGATGACCTTGAGATTTAGAATAGGTTAGTGGTAGGCTCATAGGACTATTAAAAAGAACTTATTGGTTTCACATAAATGTTCTTTCTTAGAATATCTAAAGCCTATAACAGGAATCACATATCTAGAGCTGCATGGGACCTTGAAAGTCACGAAGTCTGACTTATATTAGAGTTGAGGCCCACATGAATTGTGATTAATTATCACCCAGGCAATATGAGGATTTGAAACCATGACCTGGGTCTCTAAGTTCAACCTCCTCTCTTTCCACAACATCATTTTGAAAAAGAATACTACTTTTAGTCAGCATGGATCAAGACTATAATGTAAATTGCTTTTCAAATCCTATAGTACTATATAAAGTTCTTGTTGTCAGTATTTTTATCATTGGCATTCATTTTACTTTCTCACCTTTTATTTTAATGTAGTTAGAGAGCTTCCTGGAACATCATTATCATGCTATTATTCTTTTACTTAAAAGTGTCATTATGATGATGATGAAATATTTCCCATGTTTTGGGTGACAGACCACATTATTTTTCATTTTTTCCTTAGACGTTAAGGTTTAATAATGGACTTACATTCTAGAAGTATCCTTAGATTTGGAGCATGATGAGATTTATCTAGTCAGCTGTGTGGATGTCAACCAGTTCTGACCTGGCTCTTTAAAAAAAGACTAATTTTATTTAACCATATTTATTTAACAAAATTAAACTATAAATAATTATCCATGTAGTTAAAATTTTTAGAAGATAGAATATTTTGAAGCCAAGGCATGCAAATAATTTCTTATTTGCCCTTGCCATATTATCTGAGAAGATAAATTCTCCCTGAAACTATATTTATATGTATGTGGGGATTGAAAGGGCTGTTTCTTCTGGGATCTGAATCTACATGCAGCATGTGACTGTGGATTAAGTTGCATTCCATCTAGGAGATTATCTCTCCAATTACTACAAAATGTATGGCTCAGGAAGTAGACACTATTGTTCCATTGTCTCCTGGATTGACTTGGTCTCCATTGACTCATGGATGTCATAGGTGCTAAACCAGACAACAACTGAAGGTCAAGCTGCATCTCATCAGAACATTGAGGGTCCATGAAATAACTAGCAGTCCCTGATCCTTCAACCTTCATGGGAAGGGAAAATAGAAGGGCTACAGTGATAAGATACTAGGAAGAGGCAGGTTGTGCTTCGCTTACCTCATGCTAGCCAGTTTCAATTTAATAGGGAATATTCCAGTGACTTAGCACCTGTTAGTAGTTTGTCCAGATCCAATGCCTATGATCAGGATGGAGGTATTGGCTATGTGTGGGAAGAGAGACCAAAAACTATTCCATGGTCATAGGCTGTCTCACTAACCCTTTTCAGCTACCTTATTATGATCTACAAGGTACTGGGCAGAAAAAGGAGGTGACTCTGAGGAATCTACTCTGATGATAAAAGAGTATGTGCATATCTTACTTGTATTTAACATATCCAAAAATCTAGAAGTCTTCACCTTTAAATAGCAAGGAAATGTGAAAAGACTCTATCAGTCCTTTCAGTCATCTCTGTACATGTGGTTAATAACATCATAAAAGACATGGAACAGGGGCTAGACTACTGGACTTATTTATTAATCATCTGTTAGGGATCAGCTATTGCTCTAAAGTGATAGAGATGTAAATAAATGACAACAATAAATGAAACCATTTTAAATTGAACTTTCACACAGTAGCTGTGTGATCTTAGGCAAATCACAAAAAATTTCTAAGCCTTGATTTCATCATCTGTAAAATGGAGAAAATAATGCAGAACACTGCCCTTGTTATTTTGAGGCTTATGTGAAATAATGTATGTAAAGTACTATATAAAGGCTAGTTATTATTGTCACTATAAAGTGATAGACACTGAGACAATAAAAACCTCCATAATATGTTGAATATCCAGAACTACTTCATAAGCTACAAAAAAAAAAAAAAAAAAAGAAAGGGTAGAACATTTAAAGAGGAAGTGCAAGTTTTACAGGTACACATCTTGGGGGGCCTTGAGCTGCAGTGGTGGTCATTGCCTAGAGTAATGAGCATCACAGTTGGGAATCTCTCCCATTCTCTCTTGCCTGAAGGTCAACAGCCATCTGGTCTGGCTCATGCTGGCTCTTCAATTGAGAGAGCGAGAGCAGCTTTTCTATCATGTCCAAGAACAAAGGCCATGGCTGAATCTTCGAAAATGTAGATGATCCTGCTGCCTTCATCCAAGGAGTCTGCATCTCAATTTTCTGCAAATACATTCTTATCACTGACCCCCGTGGTCAAGAGGCAGGAAAGAAGGAGGGAGAGAAAAGAGGGGAAAAATGCCTGATGCACCAGTTTCCCCATAGAGTGGTAAGGCAATTACGATCCAGAGAAGGTTGTGTTTGGGTAATAAATCCAAAGGACAAACTTTCAGAAATGGAGAATAAATTCTCACCAAGCTCTCTAGTCAATGGGCTGCTCTTTCTTTCTTTGCAAATCCTAGGAAAAATAAAAATGAATCACGCACTTCACAACTGTGTTCTGTGAACCTTTTTTTTTCTTCAGCGTTTTCATAAAGGCAGCCTGATGTACTAAGCCATAGGCTGACCAACAGATCAAAAATATATACTATGTGTCCTTTTATATTCCTTGCCGGCCACATGCTGATGCAGCAGCATTCTATCTTTCCTCTTTTCCCAGACACTGTCTAACAAATATTACCTGATGATAAAACTGTCCAATTTTCTTAGTACAAAAATTATGAATATTAAAAAATGCTGAGCCTGTATAAGTTATCTTAGCTATGTTAAATATTCTAGATATATTACATAACTTTATGCAATTTGAAAAATGCTTAAAATAAATAGCCAAATGCCAGCTAGCTTGTTCATTTCAATTCATATGAAAGATATTAAACATGTTATAATTAATTTCATGTGCTGTATTAAGACATCCCATTTATATGCTCAAAACTACAGGGGTCTCTTTAACAGCACTAAGTAATTCCATTTTGTCAGTAAAAGGGACATTGTTAATGGCAAAAGATTAGAAAATGCACCCTCTTTGATCTTTGCTTTTGAAAGACAGTGTTTTAGATGCTAAGAAAACATTCTTCTCTTAAATGGTTGATGCTTGCTAAAGAAAAAAAAAGATTAAATGGAAGTTTGTAAGACACCAAAAGAACACCCAATATTTTTTAGCTTCCTTGATTCCAATGTCTCAAAAATATTTGCCTTGAGATTCAAAGGGAGCAAGTCAATGGCCCCAGGACAATATGCCTATGTCAGTTGTTTTGGTTTCTGCTTATATTCAGTGTATCATAGTGGAAAAAATAACTTCACTTGAGGCCAGGAAGACTAGGGTAAAAGTCATGTTTATGGGAAAGTCATTTAACTTCTCAGTGACCTAAGCAACTCTTGAAGATCATGAATTGCATAGAAGATGCTGACTTTCATTGGTAGGAGTCTCTTCATCTGATAATTCCCTATATCAGTTAAACCACAAGTCCAGTCCCCATCCCTATGCTCTTTTGGAATCCTATCCTATGCTATCTATGTCATGTAGATAGGGCATTTTGCAGCACTTGGCTTAGTTGATAACATTACAGATTAAGTACCTGCCAGATGCTTGAGCAGTTAATCAAATTGGGTTGTGTCTTTAAGGAGTGGAACTGAACATTTGTGAATAGAAAATGACTTGACTTGTTACTTCACATGTGTCTTGTGGGGCTTGTCATTGTTTGTAACTATTATTATAGTCTTAAGGTCACTACAGTTTGGTTCGGATTAATAACCAATTCCTTTATTGATTGCAGTTCACCAGAACAGCCAAATAGCCTGGCTGGAGATTTGAGGCCCCCAAGCAAAATTCTCTGAAAGGGCACCCTTACCTTTTGTTAATGTCAAAATAAATAGAACCTTGCCCACTCTCCCTCCTCTCCTCACTGTAATGCAAAGACTACCTGGGCACAGCTACATCTACAGAAAAAGAAATCGAAAACAGCTGCTGGCAAGGGCTGTCTCCCTTTCTCTGACTTCTTTGTTCTCTGTTGTCTTCTCTGTTTTTCCCATGTGGACAAGCTGCTCATAAGTATTTAATTCCTCCCTTTCAAGATCAGACAGTTGAGATGATGCCTCCTCATTTATTGATTCATTTAACATTTTTTATTGAATTACTACTGCAGGTCCAGAATTTTGCCAGTGAGAATGGCAGATAAAAATTGTGTTCTACAAAGCCTTGGGAATATATGATAACTTTCTCCCAAAATTCCTTGTGGAGGCAACTGAACTTATATGTAGATAAGATGTTATGACTTTGTGAATACTATTTAAAACCTCTTAGAACTCCACCTACTCCTGTTGCCCTTAAACCTTGTAGCTACAAGGACCTAATGTGTTTCTTTATCAGATCAATCAACAAAGATTTATTGAATACCTGCTATGTTCCAGGCAATGCACAATGTAGCAGGTACTGAGGCTACACATAAAGACACACAAGCAGAATAAATATCAAACACCTCTTCTGTGAACCTTGAGTGTGAACAATTTTTTAGAATGGTATATATGGGAACAGCTTGAATTCATTGATGCCAATTATGATTCTCATGACACTATTCCTGGAAGTCAGGGGATAATTTCAGTAATTATAGATTAACCATATTCTGAAAACAAATTTTTGGAGATCTAGTTCTAAGATTTGATGATGAGTATGGCACAAAGCTGTTGCTAATGGAAATGTTCCAGGGCTATGAGGGGCATCAATAGAGATGGTTTATAATATTCTTGGAAAAATATTTTGGCAACTGAAATATTAGCACAGGGTACACAAAGCCCTATCCATAGACGTATAAATCTCTGATAATTGTCAGGAAAAGACAGAGTTTTTCAGAAATGATTTTCTTAGATAAAAATTTTACATCAAAAGAACTAACTAGAAAAAATATTATCAAAAATGAAAATTTAGGGAAAAAAGCTACCTGAAATATTTGATATCAAAATTTCAAATATTAAAAAAAATGTGATGTCCAAATTCAATGTTTTATTTTCTAAAGAGAGGGTTCATTGATCTATATTAGCCATGTCTGTGTGATACAAAATCAAGTGAAATATTTAGTGAAATGGTTCCTTTGAACAGTCTCAACTGGTTCCCTGGCCCAAAACTCCATATTTTTAACATTAATGT
Organism: Pseudochirops cupreus; assembly: GCA_028627135.1. NCBI lineage: Eukaryota > Metazoa > Chordata > Mammalia > Diprotodontia > Pseudocheiridae > Pseudochirops > Pseudochirops cupreus. The sequence continues at coordinate 376,254,698 of CM053580.1, read as the reverse complement.
CCTCTCAGAAATGGTATATGGTTGCAAGTCTTGGAATGCCACTATCTTGAAAGAATAAAAGTTGTGAGTGTCCCAAAAGGCAGTGGAAAAACATATGGTTGGTAAAAATAAATAGGCTGCAACATACTGCTAATGATGAGCTACATTCAAAGTGGCATAAGGAAGTCTATTGGAAAAGAAGGTGGGCCAATCAGGTAGCAAGACGTGAGCGGGTTGGTTAAGAAGAATTTCATTGGAATGAATAATGTAAAAAGACTTAAAAGAAGATTTAGCATGTTTGAGAAAATCTATCATGAAAGTGTATGGCAGAACATGGACAAGAATCAAATATTTTGAGAAGGCAAGAATGGGTTCTGACCTACACTACATCCATTCATTGTTCTCTTGGCCTATGAATGAATGAATCATAAAGTCTTTATCAAATACTTTCTATGTACCATAAGCACTTGGGATACAGTGCATAAGTAGACATGGTTTCTGTCTTCAAAAATCTTACATCCTAATGGGGGAAAACACATACATAAGAGTAAAAGGATAAAAAAGAGAGATGATGCAAGGCCTTAAAAAAGTAGTCATTTCAAGTGAGATCCTGGTCCATTTATGGCTATTTCTAATTAGGGCAAATAATGAATCCTCTGAAATCAACATTATTTAAACACACTTATTATTTCCTTCAGATTGGAACCAACGAGCATATTATAAATCACACCTTAAATAGTGCAAATCTGATTATATGCAAAGTTTCAGGGAATTCATTATTTGCACTAATTAGGACCCAGAATAATTATTAAAGTATTACTATTGTCAGAGGAACTTTGGAGAACTTCAACCCCCTCCTCCCCAACCCTTTGTTAATTTGCGAAAGGGATTGAAATATCACCATCAAAGATTGTGAATGAACAAAAATTCTTATATTTAATGGTAAAATGAGATAATATTAGAAACAGCAGGTGTTGAATATTCTAGGAGATGCCAAATGATTCTTGGGAGTAAATAACACCAAAAGGACTTGGGAATATTTTTATGACCTAAGATAGGTACATAAAGATGAAGAGAATATAGATAATAAAAAGTGCACTTAAAATGTTAACAAAACAAGGTGGCTATAGTTTCATAGGTATGGGATGGAATTACTAAATGAAATATATGTATGGAAGGGAAAACCTTGTTCAAAAGAAATAGATATGAAATAGGGATGAAAGAGTAATACTATTCAGGTAGCGCCTCTCCTTTCCCTGATTATTTGGAGGGAGAAAGAAGTAAAGCTTAAGGAAATGGATTCTGGAATAGGTAGTTTTATATGTACAACTTTGCTAGACAGAATCTATTTGCTAGATGTGGAGAACTAATTAAACATCTAACCCATGCAGGACCAAGGCATTTTTTTTTCTGATGACAAGAGATCATCAGAGTCAGTGATGAATCACAGAAATATGCAAGGCAAATATAACCTGGTTCCCAGAAAATGCACAACCAACCCAATATCATTTATCCTAGGAAAGAGAAACACAATAACTTTCTTCAGATATTTGAAGGATTTTCTTTTGGTAGAGGCAGTAGGTGTATTCTACCTTCTTCCTTAGGGAAAAAAAAAACGTGGACCATTGGTTAAAACTAGTGGGGACACAGATTTAGATTTGCCAAGGATGCCCTTTCTATTGATTACAAATTCCCAGAAATAGACAAGGGGCCTCACCAAAATGTGAGTGTGGAATACTCAGACCAAACTTTTATATTGTCAGTGATGTGTTTCACAGAATGTTGAATCAGATGAAGGTCCATACCAACTGTAAATTCTGTCATTGTGTCAGCTGCCACTTGAATATAGGAAGGATCAAGCTAGAAAGCATGATAGATATCATTTAGTATGACTTTCATTTTGGTGATGTAGACCCTGAAGCTCAGATAGATGAAATGACAACTCAAAATCAACATGGATAATAAGAAGTAAAGCTGAGATTTGAACCCAGACCCTCTGACACCATAACTAGTCTTTCTTTTATACCACCAAACTACTCTATTTGTTCCCAAACTCTAGCTTTGCCCCATTTAGAAGGCCAGTTCAAAATTTTGTAAATATCTATGTATTTTAACATATGAGTATGTGTATGAGGAACCAATCATTCCCACAGATTCTAACAGCAGCATACTATAGAGAAATAACCCAAAACCAGGTTTTTTATGATTTGAACTACCCCCTTTCCTGCTTTGACTTTGAGTAAAAAATTAAATTTTTAAAATTCACTTAATTCACACATATGCATATCTTGAGCTACATAAAATTCTCAGGCTATATCAACAGCTACAGCATTTTAAAATTGTTAAAGTCTTCCCTCTTACTCTTCTTTCATCCTTCCTTTTTCCACATGTAGGGGAAAACAGGGTTCATATTTTGCATAACATAGAAATAGAAATGATAAGAACAAATTATGCTGACTATGTAAAGAAAACAATAGTTATTAAATATGAATTTGAGAACAAATGACAAAAAATAGACCACCTGCATAATATCACTTCCTCTTACATAAATTCAAGCCTATAATATTTTTAAGAGATGTTAAAATATGTTTTCTTCCAAAATTCAAGACTACAGTGCAATTGGAGGGTTACATGATGGAGAATGTGAATATTATTGTCTTTTTAGATGAAATAATTTCAAAATGTCTACTGCAAAAAAACCCAAACAAACATTTTTTGTTTTGAAGCTTTCCTCCTCCCCCATAGAAATATATGGACCACATCTATAAAAGAGAGTAAGAAAAGCAAGGATAGGGTTGACATTCCACAATTCTATGAATTTTCTATAAGATTTCTTTTTCTTATGTAGTTGTGACAATGGTTTGATTTCCCCACCCCCATCCTCATATAGTCATAATCTCAACCTTCTGAACATTCGGCAGATATAAATCATCTACAGAGCTAAAAAAAAGTCTTTGATTAACAACCAAGGGAATTGCAGGTATTAAAATTGCCCCCCAGAGGGAGCCCATATCGTTCTATGAATGCATTAGACACCTACTTTGAATTACAAAGAAAATTAATTAAAAATATATGTTTATAAAAACTGCACACTGTAACTAGCATGTGTGTCCCCTTGAATTCTTCAATATGTTTGTATATATGTACATTATACATAAAGGCATATGTATATTTACATATACATATACAAAATTTCATTTTTAAAAATCATGATTACTATGCATTTTACCTCCATATCATGCAAATAAATAAATAAAACCAGGTGTTATCTAGGGTTCCCTCTGATAGTCTGTCCTGACCGACCAGAATCGATTTTAATATATGACATCAACTGAATTACGTGCATTTGTGTTGCCGAGCTGGGGAATAGTCTATCGGCTGCCCTATCAAATGTAATTCAATGCAGTTATGAACAGGACAGTCGGGTTCCTACTCAGAATTGTACTGCATACTGTATGCTGCTCTGCTCTCCTCATGCCCATACAACTGCTGCAGAGTTGAATGCAATGGAAAGATTCAGCCATTTTGATTTGTAAAGGGCTGTCTCTCCATCCTAGGCAATTTTGCAGATCTCTATAATGCATCCCACTGACAGTCTTTCTGTTTTGTCAGATCCTTCATGACCTTAGAGTCTCCAGGAATATATGGGTCTGAATGCAATAAAAATGTTATGACATTCCATACTTCCCCATATTTTGTTTATTCCATATATATCTCATTTTGTTAGTTTTTTGTGCTTTTTTTAGACTCTCTGTGCTTTTTCCTCTTTAGTTGCCATGGAAACAATTTCCCTGGTAGGGGAGGAGCCTAATGGCATCCATGAGTGTAAAGTAAACTCAATTTATATCATGATTTGTGGAATATTGGGGATTTGTAATGGTTGTTATCTCCACATAAGGTAAATCAATCTCTCACTACAGTATATCTATAAATATTGATAGCTATATGTGAAAGGTAGAATTACATAGGACTACACATTACAACCACTGGCGTGATTATCTTAAAAACCTCCTATATTACCTTTTTCCATTATATCAAATAAAAAATATTTGAAAGGGCCAAATTTTGCTATTTGGGGAATTTTCATTTCTACTTTATTCTGGAAGAGGTTATTACTCATAAGCTACAACTTTGTTTTAATTCTATGAATTAGGAAGTACCAAATTAAAGTGTTTTTTTATTACAAAGAACCAATATTATATTTATGTACATACTTGTATGCCTAAATCTATGTGAATATTCATATATATGCAATAACCCAAGTATGTGTTAATACATATATATATCCATGCATTCACCAATGCATATGCATCCATGCAAACATATATTCATACAGCTGTACACATGAATATACAGTTTTATATATACATAGATCTATGCCTTGCATGTATATTAAATTTATATTATACCACACACAGCATTTTGCTCTATGTGTAACTATATAAATGAGTGTTTCTAATATAGCACAACAAACAGGGCTCTCTTCACTGTTGCTTCTGTCATTTGCACTATGAGTCTGGTGGTATTTGGACAACCATGCTAATTCAGAGAATATAGGCTTTAAAAGTGTGTCAAAATATGTGTGCTTCACAGCAGCAAGTGTGGTGATTGCATTTTTAGATTTTTAAATAGCCCAGTTTGACCCCCTCTCTCTTACTAAATTCATTGATTTGCTTCCATGTGCTTATTTTGCTTACTGTTTTCCTTCAAAGAGCTGTGAATGATGAGACAACAAAATATTGGATTATTTGTGCTCTTGGAACAGCTGCTACCTAAGTTGTGACAGGTATTCTGAGTATAATATTCTGCATTCACTCAACGCTCTTATTTGAATGATCTCAAATCCTGGGCATATATTTGTGAATTTAGCACTGAAACGAGTCATCTCTGGGGTCTAAAGAGTAGCCAGAAATAATAATAGAATGTATTATGTTCATGAAATGGAGAACACTGGTAAAGAGGAGGTAGAATTGAAGCTAATAGTTTAACTATAATTAATGTAAATGTATGTATGTTTGTGTATACCTTGGTGTATGTGTGTATGTATGTATGTATGCATGTATGTACGTATAGATGGATGGATGGATGGATAGATGAATATATGGAAAAGGAAGGAAGGAGGAATGGGGAGAAACTAGGGTAAAGTTGAATATTTGACTTAGAAACTTTGTGTTATGCTATTTTTTTGAAAAGGAGAAAGGTTAGAGTGACTAACTTTTTGTAAATGTAACATCCTATGGATGTTTCCAATATGGCTCCTTCACAAGTTTCTCACTGTCTCATGAGCTAGCCAGGTACTGAAAGAACTTCAATGGAACTTGGAGTATCATGATCTTTTTGTTCTACTTGAAGAGTTCTTTGTTGTTTCTGTCTTTTAAAATTGAGAGGTGAATCTTTAGGAAGGCAAAGGGAGCAAAGAATTAAAAAAGACCTTCCTCAACTTTTGTTTTTTGTTTTAAGAAATTTGAAAATAACGTTCCTGATGAAAATAGGAGTAGAAGTCCAATGTTTATGTTTGCCATGTTTAAGGAAGACACTGAATCATATAGCAATGAAATAAAGAAGGAATGATGAAAAAGACTTCCACCTTTCTTTTTCCTGTCTTTTCTCCTTCTACCCTTCAAGCAGACTTTCCAACTACCCCCTTCCCCCAATAAAGGCTGGTACAATCTTCCTTCCATTACTTTATTTGGAACCCATGAGTGGGTTTTACAAGTGCCCCTAACCAAAGAGTAAATCCAGTGATGGGTTTGCTGTAATGTTAAGAAATATAACATGCCCAGAGAGCAAGTTCAGAACAAGGTCTGCATTCTGAGCAGCCTGGAACAGCAAATTCTCACACAGAGGAAGTCCTGAGGCTTTACATGAAGCAGGAGACTCATTGCCCTGCCCAGTATGTAGGAAACAATCTGGGCCACTGCAGTCAGTTATACAATTTGAGTGCTTTGTTATCCAATTCACCTTTTACAGATGCTTGTTCCAGGGAAGCTTGAGAATAGTAATATATGTGCTTGGCTGGCCAGCATCTCTATTGCCATAAAGAATGAGCCTTTTCTCAGCATGATAAGGTATAGCACAGAGATAGCATAAAGTCCTTTTCTTTGTTGATTTTACAATATATATTTGAAATAAGAAAGCTACTTTGTATCCACTTTCCTTTTTACCTTCTTGATTGGTCCCAGTATTAGAAAAAATCTACTTCTATTGTTATCTTTCCTCATCTTCTCCTTGGCCAATTTTATTTTCCATTACTCATAAGCATGGACTTGTGCCTAAACCTGGGAGGAGGGATATTAGGGGAGGGGTTGGTATAATGACTGTTCCAAAGACTGAAAAACCTGTTTATCTGCCCCACAGGTTTGTGCAAACTGTAGCAGCCCAAGTTTCTCTTCTCTATTCCATAATATACATGCTGCCTGTAAGGAGTACCTTTAAAATTAGTGAACCTAGTCTGGCTTTATAGTGTTAAATGCCCTGTTGGTTTAAGTTGATTTCAAAGCACAGTTAATATTGATCTTTGTATGATAATTACTATGGATGACAATGGTGGTAATGTTAAGCTAGAACAGAATGATAGATACTATCTGGATCATGGAGAAGAGATGGACTTTTATGCATGGAAAATGTGAACAGTCTTATAACAGGTAAGAGGTAGCAAATCAGACTTTTAATAAGGAAATTACAAACCAGATAAAGTCTGTCAAATTCTCAGGTTCAATGCTTTATTTCATATGGGGACAAAGACATAGGGCCATGAGAGGTTTGATCTGGTTTGGGGACAGGAAGAGCACACCTCAGAGCAGGATCAACCAAGAGTTCAACCTCTTGTTCCCAATCCCACGCCTCCACTAATAGTGATGGGGAAGTACACTCATCAGGCAAGAAATGGATCTATTTTCCTTGTAAATTTTGTAGTCATTCAAGTTCTAGAATCCTAGAAATGAAATGAGGTCCCTTAGTTCAACCATTATTTTAGACATAACATGCTACATAACATCCCACAATATGGTCATTTAGGCCCTGACACTAATGATAGGAAACTCATTATCTCAATCTACTGATCAATCAATCAACAAAGATATATTGAGCTACTCCTACAGCTGAGTGTCTCAGTTGCTGGCATGTTGGATATGCAGTCAAGCAGACCTGAATTCATCTCTGTCCTTACTACTTACTAGCTTTCTGACCCTGGGCAAGTCACTTAACTTCTGCCTGCTCCAGTTTTCTCAACTGTAAAATGGAGACAATAATAGCATTAACCTCTCAGGGTCATTGTAAGGATAAAATTAGGTAATATTAATAGAGAACTTTGCAAACATTTGGAGCACTGGATAAATGCTATCAATAATTAGATTATTTTTATAACTATGTGCTAGCCACTATACTAGACACATTGGGTTAAAAGACAAAGATTAAAGTTTCTACCTTCAAGAAATTTACATTCTACTGGAGACAACATATACATCTATATGTATGTGCAAAAGTGCATATAAAATTCCTCACAAGAGATTCTAATGCCTTTTTGGATGCTATCCTTGCTTGTACATTGTACGTGGTATAATTTTTAGTTCCCTTCTTTTTGTCTTGAAGTAATGACATTTCTTCTGGAATATCCATGTCTTCCTACTGTTTTTTAATGAACCATTAACTCAAGAAAAAAAAAATTGACCATATTAAAAGACCACTTTGATTTTATATGAGATAGAACTATGAAACATTTAACACACCTATGATCAAAAATGAGAGCAAAGAATATTGAACAGAATAATGTTTTCTTTCAAATATTGTTGAGGAGTTAATTATTTTTCAGATATATGTTGGATTAGAGGGTCACATAGGACCATTTAATTTTGGAATTCTGTGAAATATCAAAGTCAAGTAAAGTCAACAAGCTTTTATTAAGTACTTATGATATGTCAGCACTGTGCTATGTACTGGAGATACAACAAGGGGAAAAAATGACAATTCCTGTGTTCAAGAAATTTACATTAAAATGGTAGAAGCCTTGAAATTTAAAAAGGAGGGCCATTAAAAGAGTAAATGATGGCTGGCCTGAACATTTCCTCAATGTGGAGTCCCCAGGAGGATCTCACTAATAGAAGGAGGGAGCATTAGGGGAGAAGAGTTCTTCCAAGATGTGAAGACATGTGGCTTAGTTTTGTGAGTGGAGTGGTGGGGGAGGGAGGGTGAGAAAAGTCTGTAGGGTCAAAAGGGAGTAGGTGGGAAATAAGAATAAAAAACTTCATTTGATAACTAGTTTTTGAGCAAAGCCTGGATGACCACCAATTGAATTGCAGAAGATATTTCTGTTCAGGAATAACTTTGAGTAGAGGTTTTATGAAGTCTCTCTCAACTTTGAGATTCTATGAGATTTATTTACAAATCGTTCAACTTGCATGTCATGGGTATTTCATGGAGTGGTACTATTGACTAAACCTAAGTATTAGAAGTCAAAATATAAACTGTTCACAGCTGTTTAGCTTCTTAATCTGTGTATTTTGAAACATTCAGTTCTGAATGTGATATCTAAAACATTCCCACCAAAAAATATACTCTTGTTCATGGAATCAATCACTGACCAGAGAAATAATGCCTCAAAGGATTGGATAAAGTTAAATCAAAAGTCTGATCATACCCCCAGGTTGAAAGCTCTCCACCACTCAGTCTAAAGAAACCCGTGATCCCACTGAGACTTCTACCAAAAGTAAAACAAACTACAATATTTATCTGTTGGAGAGATTATGAGAGGTCTCCCTGGGTGCTAGGTAAAGGGTTTTCTCAATGTGTTTTCCATGTTATCTGACCTTTTATTAGTAGCCACACATCCTTAGGAGCACTTCTACAAGTCCTAACAGCTGCCAAGATGGAAATGGTCCTGTGACTCACCTAGTACATTTATGGATTGTAAAGTTGTTTGTGGGAGACAATGGGTTTGTTTAGATTCTTAGACATTAGCAAGATTTAAAGCAAAAATGGCTGATGCCATAGCCTAAGGTACATGAAGAAAGTCATTCTTTTAAATGTCTGTATATTATGTATTCTCAGGGCCTAATTTGTCAAGTTGAATGAAGTCTCATTCTGACCAGAATTCTCTTACTTTAACACTGAAGTGACAGGAAATAAGTGTATACAACTCCTGGTTTCACAAGCACATATTTGCTGCTACTACCCACCTAGAAACACAGGAATGCCATCAGATCATAGTTCTAGAGCTGGAATGCATCTCAAAGAACATCTCATCTGACCCTCTCATTCTATAGTTGAAGAAACTGAGTCCCAGAGAGATTAAGTACCTTGCCCAAGGCCATAGAACTAGCAAGTATCTAAGTTTGGGCTTGAACCCAGTTTCTTGAGTCCAAAGCCATGGTTTCAGTTACAAGAGGTGTTGAAGGAATAAGTATTATAATAGAAGGGAAAGGAGGCAGAGCCAAGTTGGCGGCATAGAAGCAGCAAGGTTTCGCAGCTCCTGCCACAGCCACCTCAAATACCCATAAAATATGACTCTAAACAAATTTTAGGGCTGAAAAACTCACATAAAAATACAGAAAATACACATCTCCCGCTGAAGGCAGCTTGGCTGAAGGGCTCAGCACAGCACACTGGGAGCCAAAATCAGCCCAGCCTAAAACCGCAGCCCCATGGCCAGGACTAGCAGCAGCTAGAGCTTCAGAAGAGTGGATCAGTGGCAGCTGTGGCAGTTTCCAGAATTATCAAGCCATAAGAAACAAGGACTAAGTGAAAGGTCAGTGGATCTCAGCTAAATTTGGGGGAGAAAAGTGGTCTGGCCAAACTGCCTCCAAGTGGAAGGAAGTGGCAGAGGCAGTGGCCTTGCAGCCACCTCCACGTGGCTGCTTCAGAGCTCCCAGCCTGCAGACTGCATGGGGGCCAACTGATCATTCAGAGGCTAAGTGCTCTTGTGTTGAGCAGCCTGGATCCGGATTGTGGTCTTGGGTGGTGGTCCTGGGGTATTTTTTCAGTGAGCCAAAGATGGTGGGGGCTGTAGCAGCCTCCCAATAACTCCAGCAGCTGTGAAAACCACAGCAATTTGGGACAGAGATTTCCTCCCTGGAAGCAGAGTTCCACAGAGCTAAAAAAATCAAGTACTTTCACTGGCAACATGAGCAGGCAAAGGAAGCAAAGTAAGAACAGCAACGGAACTCTAGAATCCTTTTTTGGGGACAAAAAGGATCAAAGTATGGAATGGGAGGAAGACAACACAGTCAGAACTCCCGCACTAAAAGCTTCCAAGCAACATGAAGACTGCCTAAAAGCCATAGATCAGCTTAAGAA
>CM053580.1:376220731-376243929 GCA_028627135.1 Pseudochirops cupreus | reverse complement strand
GAAAATCATGAAAAGAGAGTCAACAACCTGACTGAAGAAAATAACACCTTAAAAAGTAGATGAACTCAAATGTCAAAAGAGGCCCAAAAGGCCAATGAGGAAAAGAATGCCTTAAAAAGTCGAATTTGCCAGATGGAAAAAGAATCTTCTATTTTTTCCCTCTGAGATATGTAAATCAAAATAAACTGACAATGTTCTTCTTAAAAAAAAAAACAATAGACGGGAAAGGAGCAGGAGGAAGAAAGGAATGAGATTTGAAAAAAAGTTGAGACCTCAGAATGTCAGGTTGTAAGCCATGGGTGCACTCAGTTATATGGCAAAAATCTCCCTTTCTTCTTTCAATAACTTTCTGTGCCCTTGAATAAACTATTTAACAATTCTGGGATTAGAGACACCTGTACTATAATGACAATTGTGAGGAAACCTGGAAATATTATGGAATAAGATGGTCCAATTTCCTCTAAGTGACTCAAAATAGGGTTAAGTGAAACAGAACGACAAAAAAGGGGAAAAATGAATTAAGGTCCTTCAAAGTAATCCCCATTAGGAGAAAACAAAAAAAGCCTAGGACTATGCTATCAACTCAATTGTGGACCTTTCCCCTCTCCCCACCCATACTCTGGGTCTGAGTACCACCATTATATATGCCATACGGTAGAAACTGCAGTGGTTACTTTCCTAGAAGACTTGTATGATTAAAATCAGGTAGAAGGACTCAAACATCAAAGGCCCTTACCAAACATACTAGTAAGTAGTATAACTTTGAGGCATCTCTCCTTGGAAGTAATTCAAAGAGATATGTGTACTTTTCAATAGATGGAGAGGTCAGGAAAAAACTTTCCTGTGGAAGGGAAAAAAGTGGCAACATCAGAGTGACTGGGGAAATTAGTAAGAAAACTTAAGCTCCTAATATAATGCAGAATATAGCAATTCTATAATAACTATAAATATACTTCAGAGAATGGAATGGATAGGCTTAACAAACCCCCAGAATTCAAACCCCCAGACTCAAAAGGCCTATCAAAAGAATTGTTGAGAAATAAGGAATGAAAAGAAAGCTTTTAATTAAAAAGTCAAAAGGATAGATAGCTTAAAACAGTTGAAAACTTTAGCAAACAGTGTAGAGGTTAAGAAAAAAAGAAGAAACAAAATTCAAAATTTCAAAGGTAGAACAAAATAATAGCAATAAAGTCAAAAGTCAACAAAATTGAAAGAATATTTGAGATACCTATTACCAAAAAATTCATCCTTATAAATAGTGTGTAGGGTTATAATCTAAAAATCATAAACTACACAGATAAAACAAAAAACCTGAAAAGTATATTTCAAAAAAAATTTAATGATTTGAAATACTCACTTGAAATCAGAGAACAAAAGATATGTATAGATAATACGTTGTTACCAGAGAGAGAGTTCTGACATGGCACATCCAGAAATGGGTTTGACAAGCTCCAAAGCAACTAGGTCAAAGAGAAAAACAAACAAACAAATTCAGTGCCAGGGTATAATACATAGCAGGGAATCAAAATCTTTTGTTAAAATTGAAAACCCTAAAACCAAAAAGCCCTTCATTATTATCCAGATCTAGGCTACATTTCTGATTTATTATACAGTAGTCTCTTTCATGAACTATATGTTCCAGATAAACTGGACTACTTGTAGTTGTACTTGTGAAATAGTGATACAACTTGCATCTCTGTGTCTTTGCACGGGCCAATGCAACTGCTTGCAATGCATTCTTTTCTGAACTCGTCACTTTATAATCTCTAACTTGCTGCAAAACTCAGTTCATGTTCCATTTCTTATAAGGCCTTTCTTAATCCATACAGATGGTGTAACCCTCCCTCAATAACCCTGTATGTGATGTGTGTATGTGTGTGTGTGTGTGTGTGTGTGTGTATTTGGGGCACATATTAAGTGTTCCAAAAATATTTGTTGGTTAATTGAGGCGGTGTCATTCATTAGAAAACAAGTCCTGATTCTTGATTCAGATGACTTGGGTTCAAATCATACCCATGATGCTTATTAACTTTGTCACCTTGGGCAAGTCACTTAACCTGCATGGGCCTCAGATTCCTTACTGATAAAGTAAAGGAGATGGACTAGGTGGTCTCTAATGTTCATTTCTGCTTTAAATATGTGATAGTATTATATATATATGTCATTGTCAATAACACAATTTGAAATTGTAATCAATGTGGGAAATATTAATAAAGGACTCAGATTTAGTGAAATAAATACAACGTTATTCTAAAGAAGGTAGCTAGGTGGCGCAGAGTGCCAGATCTGAAGTCAAGAAGATGCCTCTTCCTGAATTAAAATCTGGCTTTAGACACTTGACTGCTTTTGTGACCCTAGGCAAGTCATTTAACTCTGTTTGCCTCATCTATAAAATGAGCAAGAAAAGGAAATGGCAAAAAACTACAGCATCTTTGCCAAGAAAATCCCAAATGCCTTCACAAACAGACAGACAAAACTCAAAATTACTCAAAAACAACAATAAATATCGTAAAGAATTAGTGAGTCAAAGAACAGATAATTTTAAAAATATATTAAATATAATAATAATACAACAACCATAAAGTAGTCCAAAATGTATAGGCCACATATAAAACTTTCTTAGGGGATTTCAAAAAAGGTATAAACTCAAATAAGAGAGGATAGCACCAAATTGAATATTCCACCTGGGGTAAAAAAAGACCAAACTAGAAAATCATTCAACCAATGATCCCCCCAAAAATGTGAAAATTGAAATTTTGAAAATGAAAGAAAAGACAAAAATTAAAATAAAAGATCATTGAGCTGACAAAAAACCTGACTTTTTAAAAGTTCAATAAAATATCCATACCATTAGCTAATTGAATTTAACATGATAAAAGATGAAAATTACTCAAATTAAAAACAAAAATGGAGAATTCAAAAGAAATGGAGAGGAAATAAAATTTATAACTTCTATTTCTGGTCATGTGCCAACAAAACCAAAAGCATAAATTAAATAGATAAAATGATTACAAAAAGATAACATTCTAACAAAATGAGGAATAGAGATTTTTAATTTTAAATTTTAAATTAAATTAATTTAAATTAAATTTAATTTAAATTAAATAGAAGTTAAGCAAGTTATAATAAACTCATGAAGGGTGAAAAAGGGAAAAAATGATCTAGATGGATTTACATATGAATTCTTTTAAACTTTAAGTTACATACATTTTTGACAGAAAGAGAGCAAAAAGAAGATAATCAAAGTTTTCCTGTGAGATAAATATGAACCTGGCATCCAAACTGGGTTAGAGAAAGAGGAAACTGAGGGGGCGGAGTCAAGATGGCGGTGTAGAAGCAGCAAAACTCCGCAGCTCCCCCCGTAACCACCTCAAATACCTATAAGATATGATTCTAAACAAATTTTAGAGCTCCAGAACCCACAAAAAATTACAGAAAAACACATTTCCCTCTGAAGGCAGCCCGGCAGGCAGACGCGAAGGGGTTCATCCCATAGCTCTGGGAGCCCAGACCAGCCCCGCGTGAACCCACGGCTTGGCTCCGGGGCGGCCAGAACAAGCCGTGGCTGGAGTTTCCAGGAGAGTGAATCACTGGCAGCTGTGGCGTTTTCCAGAATTACCAATTCATAAGAAACAAGGACTAAGTGAAAGGTCAATGGAACTGGGCTAAATTCGGGGGAGAGGATTGGGCCGACTGCCCCAAAGCACAGCCTCCATGTGGCTGCTTCAGAAGCTCCTGGCCTGCAGATTTCAGGGGGGCCAAGCAACCATTCAGAGGCTAAGTGCCCTTGCTTTGAGCTGCCTGGATCAGGATCCCCATCTTGGGTGGTGGTCCTGAGGTGTGCTTACAGCCAGAGCTGGTGGGGGCTGCAGAGACAGTGGCCTTCTGATAGCTCCAGCAGCTGCGAAAACTCCAGAGAAAGAGGAAACTGAAAACTATAGACCAGTATTAATTATTTAATATTATTACAAAAGTACTCAATGACATGTTAGCAAGGAAGTCACTACAATATATTAAAAATTACTCACTATACCCATGTTTGATTTATGCTAATGGTGTAAAAACAGGAAAATAAATTAAGAAAATAACATTAATAATCACAATTTTAAAAAAATACAAAATACTTCATGATCATATAAATATATAGCAAAAGATTTTGACAAAAATACATTTCTCCTTTCATCAAGAACACTGAAATCCAAAGAAATAAGAGGACTTTGCTTTAATTTGATCAAATGTATATATTAAAACCAACAACCAGTATTATTTGATAGAGTGGATAAAAACTAGAAGCATCCCCAGTAATCTCAGCAGCAAACCAAGGATTCCCATTGTCTCCAATTTTATTTATTATAGTGAGAGAAAAGCTGGCTATAAAAATGTTGATGTTAAAGAAAAGTTGAGGCAAACAGAGAAACAAGAAACAAGGAATAGTCAAATAGTCAAAATAGTCAGAGGAGTGAGAAACTATATTTGAAGACTTGATGATGAATCCTAAAGGATCACTGAAAAATAAAAGCTTCAGTAAAGTGGCAGAATATAAAATAAAACTTCAAAAAATCCCCAGCCTTTCGGTATATTATTTTAAAATATTGAAGAAATAGGAAAAAAAATTCCATTTAAAATTAAAAGTACATTAAATATTTCTGGTTTAATGTACCCAAGCATGCCCTCCTCCCCCAAAATATACATATCTTAGACATTAAAACTAAATTAAACTAAAAGACATTTTTACAGAAATGCAAAAAGAACTAAAGCACTGGAAAGATATGCAAGTTAATTGTTGCTGGGTCACATAAAGATACTAAAAATGAACGTACACCCCAAATTACTTGACATAGTCCTTCTTCTAACAATCATATAACCAAAAGAATGTCTTAATGAAATCAGACAACTTAATAATAAAATTCATTCAGAGGAGAAAACACAATAGGAACATCAAGGGATAGAATGAAAATCAAGGTAAGCAGGAACATGGCATATTAACTTATGTGTGATATTAATATAATTCTGAATTATAGTAATATAAGATATTAATATAATAAGTTATATTATTATATTAAATATACAAGGTTGGCATACATATTTAACACTGACTACCCTGGCCACCACTGTCTGAAAGTCAAATATGTTACATTTTACCCCTATGCTAGGATTCATCCGTCATTCCCCTTTAAAGGAATGGGGGTGTATCTAGGCTCTCTGCAAATGACTTCATCCCCCACTGCTGATGTTCTCCCAATTTTAGGAGAATGAGCCTCTATACTCTTGGTCCATTTAACTACTTACACTAGGATTAGCTTTAATATAGAAATATTTACTCCAAAAGGTATAATACAAATATTCAAAATGCTTAGCTCAGTCCTTAAAGAGGACAGTCCTGATTCTTTGATCAAAATTCACGCTGCCATTGAGTCACAGGTACCTCAGTTTTTCAGGGACCTCTGCTTTGGCTGACTGGCTGCAACATCCTACCTGAAATCCTGGCTCCAAGGTCATCATGGATTTTGGATCACCACAGGCACCTAAGACTGAGGACGACAGAACTGAAACAGAAACAAACTGCCCATTTCTTGGAGTCAGAGAAAAGCGGAAGATGGAGCCTCTCTATATTTGATGAGTGATGTTCATGATGTTGGAGAACTAGGTGCAGTCTTCACCCGTTGGAGGCAGTGGAAAGAGAGACTGTCCCAATCTGATCAGATATAAAGATATATTCTATTTTGGCTATGTAAACAAATCAAAGGATTCGTTAGAGAATTAGGGCTTCAGTGTGCCTCCATGTTAGGTGACCTCAGCAAGCACAGGTCAAGCTCTGTTACACACACGCGCAAACACACACACACACACACACACACACACACGACAGTTCTAATTATAATACAGTTATTTACAATTGAATTATGCTTAATATGGTTTTCCCATATTACATTTATAGTAGCCCTCTGTTATTGGTAAGGTGGATATTTTTTCTACTTTCTATCTTAGAAAGTTCAGATTCAAAGAAACTTAGTAACTTGCCTACAGTGACAACTAGAAAAAACTGTCAAAGATTTGAATCCAGTTATTTTCCACTCTAACACTAGGACTACTTTCTCTATACTCAACTGTTTTTTTAAAATTAATATGAAGACTAATTCGATAAGACAGCTAAATTTATATTCTTACAGAGCTTAACACACCTGTCTATGCACAGAAACACATAGAGTCATGAGTAACAAAAATAAAAAGAACCAGAAGATTATATCATAGAAAGATCATTGGCTCTGCCACTAGAAAACGTAGATTCAAATTCCATAGCTATCGCTGTTATATCTGACAGATAGACACTATCTGTTGTATCTTGGGAAAGCCATTTAACCTCCCTTAGTTCCTTCAGCTACAAAATTGATTAGATTGTTTCTAAGATCACTTTAACCTCAAATTCATGATTCAAGGATCAAAGGTATGAATAGGGGGAAATTAATAGTGAGGCAATAGAAGAGTTCACAAAATATAATAAAATTTTATTATATACATAGGTGTGTTTTTTAAAACAAATAAATCAACCATGTAAGAGTCAGAAGAAACATATATGAGTGAGAGAAAATATGCATTAAATCTGATAAAAGATTGACAACTAAAATCTACAATTAACTGACAAAATAGAGTCATTCCCAATATATTAAAATGACCAGTAATCGTCTGACAAAAAGTCCAGGTTCACTAATAATCATAAAAATGAAAAGAAAAACACACCTGAGGTAATACTACATGCCCACCAAACCAGTAAAAATGCTGAAATATGGGCAAACTGAGTTTTGAAGTGGCCATGGGAAGGTTGGAGCACATTCCCTGCTGGTAGACTTATGAATTGGTTCAACCATTCTGCAAATCAATTTCTAATTATGCAAGAAAAGTTACTGAATTTTTCTTACCCTTTGTCCTCCATTTCCCATTACTGGTACAATATTCTAAGGAACTTATTGAAAGCAAGAAAAGACACCCACACATTTATACACACACACATACAAATATAAATATGTTTATAACAACCATTGTGATGACAAAATACTTGGGAAAAATGCCACCGTGCTTCAATTGCCTCCTCACTTCATGCCTGCACCCCTCCTTCCATCAATCGCTTGCTCCCAGAACCTCCATTTTGAAGAAGGACCCAGAATAGCCCAACTTCATTCTTTGGACTCTTCAAGCGCCATGACCCTGAGCAAATATCACCCTTTTGTTGTTGTTTAGTCATTTTCCAGTCATGTCTGACTCTTTGTGGCTGCTTTTGGGTTTTCTTAGCAAAGATACTGTAGTGATTTGCTATTTCTTTCTCCAGTTCATTTTACTGATGAGGAAACTGAGGCAAATAGGGTTAAGTGACTTGCCCAGGATCACACAGCTAGTAAGTGTCTGAGGCCAGATGAGAACTCAGGAAGACGAGTCTTCCTGACTCCAGGTCCATCACTCTATCCCCTGAGTCACCCAACTCCCCATAATGTATTATCCCTACATCTCCCTTTTCCTCTTCATGGGTTAATTTTTATTAGAATTTAAGCTCCTCCAGGGCAAGGGCTGGCTTTCTTCTTGTTTTTATTTAGTGATATCCCCCATGTTTAGCTGAGTGCCTAACACATGCTAAGCTCTGAATGTTGTTATTGTTGGTGGTGGTTATGATGGCATCAGCAAAGATAACAAAAACGATGACAAGGACATGTCTCCAGTGTCTGGGAAATAGATGAAGAAATGGAATATTATTCCACCTGAGATAAATATTATTAGTGTTATTGTCATTGATTACAATAATAAGAGATAACATTTATATAGCACTTAAGATGGCACAGGCATCGTGCTAAGCACTTTGCAATGGCCTTATTTGGTGCTCACAATAACCTGGGAGGCAGGTGCTATGGTTATTCTCATTTTATAGGTGACGCATCTGAGGCAAACACACATTAAACAACTTGTCCAGCATCACACATCTAGTAAGTGCCTGAGGTGAGATTTGAACTCAGGTCTTCCTGATTCCAGGCCCAGCACTCTATCCACTATGCCACCTATTTGCTCCACTTACCTAATTATTAATATAAAATTAATCTAGAAATCTGAAAAAAAAAACTTAGGTAAGAGCTGTATGAAGAAATGTAGGCTGAAAGAAGCAAAGGCAAAAGAATCATAAACAACATAAAGTTTATGTGGAGAAGGAAAAAAAAGGAAATTTATGTTAATAGTAGTTATAATCATGCTAATGTTTGCATTTAAATAATGTTTTATAGGCACAAAGTGCTTTAGATTACTCTTTTATATGAGTCTTGAAATAGCCTCTTGCTACTAGTAGGGCAAGTGTTATTATGCCCATTTTGTAGACTGGAAAACTGAGGTTCAGAGACTTTAAGTGACTTGCCTAAAGCCATACAGCTAGTAAAATGGTATGGGAGATTCAAATCTAGATTTTTTTTTTCCCACTCCAAATCTTGGATTGTTTTCATTCTATCACATTTTTTAAAAATTGTAAACATTGATTAATTAGACACGGTAGCTACATTCATATTCCATACGAAGATCAGTGTAATTGTCTTTGCATGCTTGAAAGAGAGTAGTGAGTCATGAGCCATGTGTATTGTGAAAAGGTCAGGATGGGGGCACAGGCTAAGGGATGTCACTGTCTGTCTATTCTCTTAGGGCCTGTGACCATGCCATTTAAATACTTCATATGACTTGTGATACTAAATTAATTTCCTGTAAAAAAAAGAAGAAAAACTGCCTAATGTTTTCAGTCCTTTGATTGGTTGATTGGTGTCAGGAAGGTCTTCCTTGGTGGGACCTTCGTATGTTTCTGTATTTATTCTATATTCTATTACAGCTTTGTTCAGCCTGACAGCATCTTTGAATTATCATGGGTATGTGTTTATTTATTAAATTTATTAAAAAAAAAACCATACCATTGCTTTAGAGCCTCTGATGCTGTGTATGAAATACAAATTCTACAATTAAATTAAATTAAATTAAGTCCAGCAGCTGTAATTAACCCTTAAAAAGAGCAACCAGAAAGCACTGTATATGGGAGATGCCATACTAGGCATATTGTTTTTTGCATGATGGCTTTTTATCTTTAATTTTTAATAGTATCAACATTAAGAAACTCTAATATAAATTTGAAAGCAAATGAGAAACTTCAGCATTTAAAGTATACATTCAGTATCCCCCTCAGTTTCTTTTTTCTTTTTTTTTTTCTAATTGGGCAGTACTTGATTCTATTAATATGAATACATTGGGCTAATTTTGTCTATGATGCTAAAAACACAAGGAATGTCATTTAGTGGCTCTCGGCCTTGATGGTGACTTCTTGCAATAGACGAAAATTAACAACAACAACAACAAAAAGATTCCTGATAATGCAGCATGTAAGTTACTTGAAAAATAACTATATCTTATATTACATTTATTATTTCAGACAGATGACTCTAGTGATTAATTTAGCCTTGGGAGTTATCATTTAGTCTAAATATTTGTACCTAGCCAGAATCCCCATTGTAATGTATTCCTCTTCCCCTCCCCCATTCTTTTAGTTTCCTCCACTCTTTCACACCACTAGGGTGCCATTTAATCAATTACCCATGCAATACATTAAACAGGCTGCCTCTGGCCTGCAAGTAGTAAGGCATTTCCCAATCTCCCTAATGCATAGCCAGAGACTAATTTATACCCAGTGAGATTCTGGCCAGTGCGAGTTGTGCTATATATGGTAAATAGATTTACTTGTTCCTGAAATTTGTTTTTTGGTGATACCATTGAAGTTGGATGTCAGGAGACTTGGACTCTCTTTCCCCAACTCTGTTCTGTAAACATAAGCCTGCCTCAATTTCCTTTTCTGTTCAATGAGGGTAATGGACTAGATGAGTACTAAGGTTCCTTCTAGTTTAATATTTAATGACTATTCAAGTTAAAGATAGTAATTGACATTCTCTTTGTAAATGTTAACATAGGATAAAGAGTAGAAAGCTGTCCGGGGAGTGCTAGTGGGGAGGAATATTGGATTCAAACCCCATCTTTGACACATACTATCTGTGTGACCATGGATAAGTCACTTAATCTTTCAATATTCCAGAAAACCCTCAGAAATATTAAGTTATAGAGTAGGTGCCAACCTGCATAAGTAGAGCTTCAGGAGCTTCCTATACTGGTGAAACCATAGTTCTTGTACACACGCTTGCAACCACTTATGTCTCTATACACATACACATAAACAGGAATGCACACGAGTCTCAATATACATACATGTATGCATGTGCACATGGTGTTGCAAAAATCTCAGTGCTGTTTTAAGCCAAATACATTTAAAAGCTAGGGCAGTTTTAAACTTCAGTAGCTTAAAACTGAACTAAGATTTTTGGGACATTGCATACATTGGTAATTATAATTAATTCTGTGCAAAATCTTCCTTAAGAACAGTAAGTGCCTCGCAGATGCCACACCTCTCAGGCTTTTACTTCTATGTTGTCATTGTTGTTTTTTCCTCCAAGCAACCAAATTAAACCAGGTCATCCTGTAAGGATATGCTTCTTGGCTTACCATTCTACTTTGTTAGAGCAAGCAAGACTTCACGTGCATAAAATGATCCTTCAGTACCTTCACTGATACCATTGGAAATTGCCAGACCTCTTCCTGCTCTCTGAGAGTAGTAGGCAGCATTAAAGTAAGTTAGGCAGGAAAAACACTCCTTTTTATTATTTTTTTAAATTTAAATTTGACTCATTTGATAAAATGGAACTATTGCTCTGGCCTGCTACATGGTTCTTAGAATTGGCCCATCAATGGATATTGACTAAATTTTACACCATTTCAAATGGAGAAAACTTTCATTTTTATACACGACAATCCTTGGGGGTGAAAAGCAGGATTAATGTAGCTATGAATCTCTTGCTGCACTAGAGTAGAAAAAGCATATTTTTAATAAAAATAACATCTTAAATGATGTCTCAGTAACAACTCTAATCTGTCTCACAATGGAAGAACTTTTTGGAGCTCCCTCTTTTGTCCTTGTGCTTACTATGTTTTATTGCCTTAAATATTATACTTATTGTTACAGTTTGTTGACTGACCATGTGCAGACTGTTGTTGGTTTTTTGATGGTGGTGTTTTAATATTGCAGGCAAAGGCAATGCCATTCTATCCAGAAAGACAACTGAGAAATTATACAGACTCTTCTTAAAACAATTACCTGATGTAACCTGTCAAATAAAATTTAAGTTAAAGTTAAATCTAAAGCTACTTCACTAAAGATGATACAAAACACTTTTAGGAAGAAGAAAGATTTGGCAGAAACTAAATCATGGATGCTGATATTGAGCACCAGCAAAAGAGGAATTAAAGTGTTCTGTACAAAATTTTGGAAAGATATATTCTTTATTTCTGTTTTGGGGAGGTTAGGGTTTCCTTAGTACTGGGATGTTGCTGATGACAGCGACTGATGAGGTGGAAGAAACTAGGCTGCTAACTCAGACCAAAGGCTCTGATGAGTTATCCAGGACCTAGGTCTTCCTGAGTAAAAGCTCCCCTGGAAATGGGGATATTGGCATTTTTGTTCATGTTGCCTATTTACTCGTTGTCTCCTAACCTGGCAAGGGAGAAGGAAATAACTTGTCCATTAAACTATGTGAATAAAACAGAATATTATTGTACTGTAAGAAACAATGGAGATAAAAAAAATCAGAAAAGCATGGTGGGGCAGCTAGGTGGCACAGTCAATAGAGCACTGGCCCTGGAGTCAGGAGGGCCTGAGTTCAAATCTGACCTCGGACACTTAACATTTACTAGTTGTGTGACCTTGGGCAAGTTACTTAATCCCAATTACCCTGCCTTTCCACCTCCAAAAAAAAATACAAAAGGAAAAATCTTTTCTCTTTTTTCTCTTTTTGTGGTGGCAAAAATTGGAGAACAAAGGGATACCCATCGATTGGGGAATGGCTGAACAAGTTGTGGTTTATGAATGTAATGGAATACTACTGTGCTATAAGAAATGAGGAGCAGACGGACTTCATAATAACCTGGAGAGACTTATATAAACTGATGCTGAGCAAGAAGAGCAGAACCAGGAGAAATTTGTACATAATCACAGATACAACATAAGTGTGACAACTAACTTCAATAGACTGGGCTTCTCTCAGCAATATAAGTTTATAGGACAACTCCAAAAGACTCATGATTGAAGGAGATATCCACATCCAGAGAAGGAGATGCAGAGTCTGAGTGCAGATTGAAACAAAGTACTTGCTCTGTTTCTTTTTCTTGTTTTGTTTTGTTTCCTCTTTCCCACTGATCATTCCATCAGCTACGATCTTTCTTTACAACCTCACTAAAGATTAACAGCAAGGTATTTGTAGATCCTGTATCCAAGTGCATGCCGCCATGATGGGGGGGGGGGGGAGAAAAAGGGGGAGAAAATCTGGAACTCAAGGGACTGTGGAACTGAATGTTGTAAACTAAAAGTGTAAACTAAAAGTAAATAAACCAATTTAATTTTTTTTTAAAAAGCATGGGAAGATGTATATGAACTGATGCAAAGTAAAGTAAGCCGAATCAGACAACAATATAAAAATGACTACAATGTATATTTAAAGAAAAAATAACTAATAAAACTAAATACTATATGATTATAACGAATAAGATTGATCTAAGAGAATAGATGAGAAAATGCACCTCTCTCCACACTGTAGATGTACAATGGGTAGAGAATATTGGATATAGTTTTAGATACAGTTCATGAGCTAGTTTTACTGAATAATTCTTTTACAGATATTTGTTAATCTTTGCTAGTGGAGGCAACATGCAAC
Organism: Pseudochirops cupreus; assembly: GCA_028627135.1. NCBI lineage: Eukaryota > Metazoa > Chordata > Mammalia > Diprotodontia > Pseudocheiridae > Pseudochirops > Pseudochirops cupreus. Next base: position 376,231,111 of record CM053580.1, on the reverse strand, counting down.
AGTGGATGGAACTGGGTTTTGCAGTCAAAAAGAACTTAATTTTCTCCCTTAACGTTCAATTCAACTTAAGAAGTAATCATCAAGTTCCTTTTCTATGCAAGGTACTGTCTTTAGATTCTGAGGATATAAGACATAAGGATATAAGATAAAAGTAATGGCTGCTGTCTTGAAGGAGCTTACATATATAAATGGTGTTTGAGGGACATCATATGACATGTACCCCACTAGGTATAATGAGGGCAAAGGAAAGAGGCAGTATTGAGGTTTTCTTTGGCCTGTGTATCAAGAATCAAGATTTCTTAGCTTAAATGAAGAAAGCGAGCCTGGTATATTCATTCACTTGCAGTAGCATGGTTATCCACACAATTTAGTAGATTAATGAAATTGAAGGAAGAAGTTGGACTATGCTAAGTTTTTTCACTGCCGTTTCCAGTTGAGAGATTCAACATTCATCTAGGGAAGTTGAGAAAGGAGAAAAAAAATTATCTACGCCTATGTATGTGACCTGACCATACTCTTGGCATTATTATCCCTCTTTTAAAAGTGTGAAAGCTAGCTGCAGATCATATTTCAGTCATGGTGATAATGTGTATAATGTTTTCTGGGAAAGCTGGAATTTTCTCTCTACTTCCCTTGGGTTTATTCTAGTTAACATGATCCATGGAGAAGATAGAGAAATTATTTTAATGTGTTTGTGTTTTACCTTCTATTGAGCAGCTCATACACTATAGTTGGCCTTAGTACATGTCACTGAAATCTGGGTTATTTCCATTGTTTAAGAGACCATGGTGAGCCTGAGATTCAGATTCAGCAGCAGACTGAGTAAATAATCTGAAGCCCTCACTATCCCTATTTTCTTCTACAACCTGATCCTATCCCCCAGTGGTATGGAGCCTCAAATATATCCATCTGGTAACCACTTGTAGTCACGCTCCCAACTGCTTTGTAATTAGTAATTACTTTACTTTAATTCATTCATTCATTAATTTGACAGGGATTTATTAAGCACCTACTATATGCCAGTTACTCTACTAGGCATAGATTATACCAATTAAAAACATGAAACAGTACTTATTCTCAAGGAGCTTACAGTCTAATGACAATGAGTAAAGAAGAAATAAATGCAAAATATTACAAATTAAATACAAAATAATTTTTATATTTCAGAATAGAAATTAACAGCTATTGTGGTGGGGAAGATTGGGATTGGGAATAAAAGAAACTATTGAGAATATTGCCAGGGATTCTTCATAAAGGTCTGTCCCCTTCATCCACGTATTATGATGAATCACTTTCCCAAAATCTCACTGTACCCCTATCACATTTTGTCCTACATTTCTCATTACCAGTCTGGAGTAAGATTGAGTTTTCTATTGTCACACAGATGTTAATATACCCAGGGTTCTTATATTGCATAACACATTATAATTATAACATTACTTGCCTATGATTATGTTTAGCATTTCAACGCTTACAAAGCACTTTCCAGGGAACAACCTTGTAAGAAAGGAGAGCAAGTAGGATAGCAGAGTATGAGACCTTGAGTCCAAAGACCTATATTCAAATCTCAACTCTGACTCTTACTAAATTTGTGACTGAGGAAAAGACACGGAAATTCTCTGAGCCTCAAATTACTTGTCTGAATGGATGATATACTATATATGATATAATTCACACTATTGTCATGAGAACTATCTGTTGAAAATTAAGCATTGTAGACATTTGAACTGCTGTTTAATAAATGAAGGGAAACTCAAGGGGATACATACCTATGGTCACATGGTCACTAAATGATGAAACTAGGACTTAAACTTATATCTTCTAAAAACAGGGTTAGTGTTTTGTTTTGTTTTGTTTTGTTTTGTTTTCCCACTGTTCCACACAAACCCAATATGTTATTCCCCCAGTGCTAAAGATCTCATAGGGTGAGTATGGAGAACTGGGCTTTATTTTCTTCTTCCATAAGAAGTAAAAGCAAAACAAAGCAGGAAAAGCCAAGAAATGATTGTTTCTTGTTTCCCATGACTAATATCTATGTTGAGGAATTCTTGGGATTTGTCAAAGGAGGAAGGGTGAGAATGCCTAGAAATATATTGCTTAAAGATAGCCAGGCTAGAACTACGCATAAGAGGTCACGCTTCACTAATCTGTTCGAGCTCTTTGCCGATATTACTGCCATGATAGATAAGGGAAATGCAGTGGATGTGCTATACTTAGATTTTCAAAAAGCATTTGACAAGGTTTCACATCGGAGATTAATATCTAAAGCAGGCCCATGGAATGAGAGGTAAAATAACAGGTTGGGCAGAAAAACTAATTTAAGAACTGTAGACAAAAGGCTCTTTGTAGACAGAAGGAAAGCGTCCAGGTTTGAAGGGGTTAGGAATAGAGTACTTTCAGGAGCTCTGAGAATAATGCTTACATATTTGGGGACATATATAGAGAAGAGAAGATCATTGAGTTTGTTGGTGATGCTAAAATTGAAGTCTTAGCAAATAATATGACACAATATTATCAGATTGAAAAGGATTTGAACTGTTGGGTGATTAAGGAAGAAGATGCCAAATGCAGTTCAGGTGCAAAGATACAGAACAATCAGTATAGGCTCAAGGAAGCAATTATGCAGAACATACACCCAAGAAAGGATTTGGAGGATGCTGTGGACAAATCTGCAAAACCATCAGCACCGTGCACAGCCGCATTAGAGGTAGAAACCTAGATTTAGAAGATTATCTTCAAAGGGGACAAATATGAAGAAAGTGAGTGATGCTATAGCTTTGTAAGGTATTTATTTGATTCCATCTTGGATATCCTGTCCACTATTGGACTGTAGGCAATAGGAAAGATAATAGGCTTTGGGATTGATGCAGCAAAGGAAAATACTGTAATTGGGAATAGCCAGAGGTTTAGTCTCACTGGAGACCAGGGGGTTTTACAGTTCAGTTTTCAACTCCAAAAGGGATTCATAAAGCTGGAAGAGAAACTAGTTAATCTATGACAGTTCTTAAGGAAATTTTTGAAATTAGAAAGTTGGACAACTGACTACTATAACTTTCCTCAACTTAACTCTCCTTTAAAGTTTTTACGTTTTAATATTCAACAACTTTATAGCAGTTTAGTCCTTATAGATGAAGGTATGAAGCCTAGATTGCTCCCAGGGAAGAAAATAACTCTACTGGAAACATTAATGTTACATATATGGAAGGTGGAAAAGAGGACAAAACGTTGCAGAAAAAGCTGCTAGAAATAAATTGTAAATGGATCAAAGAGACACTTAAACTTATTTTAGGGGCAGTCAACTGAAAGCCTTTGTAAAAGCACATCTGCCCAGGAAAAAGAAAAGGAAAATAATTTTCAAATGACCAGATATAATAGGACATCCATGCTAGCTTTCCTGATTACATAGCACCCTAATATAGAAATTCAGCAAGAAGCTCATGGAAATGCACGTTGAAGTTGATTGTTTGTTGAAGGATGTGTTTGTGTGTGTGTGTGTGTGTGTGTGTGTGTGTGTACATACCTGAACTCTAACTTTGGGATTTTGCCATAAGAAATATGGATATGTATTAATATAAGCTGCCCAAGTTCATCTAGCTAAATTTATAATCCTTTCTAACAGATTGATTCTGCTGACTGGATGGGCAGAAAATAAAGTTCTGGATGTGTATACAACATAGTAAAGAGAACTTGGGCTATTTTCTGGGTGACAGAGGTCAAATCACCCCCAGCCAATTTGCCTGAAATATCCACAGCACTGAGACAAAATGTGGCATTTATTCTTTCCCCCTTTGAAATGGCTAGAAAATTTCAATTCTCCGCTACATTTTGCATACTAAAGCAATGTAGGTCAGGAATGCTGCAAAGTACAGAAGGAGAAAAAATAGCTCCAAACTTGGAGTCACAGGGTCTCTGGGAAAGGGTGGCACATATTATTGGGGTGACCTTGGGCAAGACATTGAAACTCCATAGTTCTCAGTTTGTTCAAGTCTGTGGTGAGGGGTTGGATTAGCTAGCATCTGAGGCCCCTTCCTGTCCTAAATTTGTGTTCCCATCATCTTAAAGAGCATCTAGTCCATCCCCTTAATTTTACTGATGAGGAGGAGAAGTTAAAGGGATGTTCAGTGACTTTTCTTAGGCCAGATTACTGGTTAATGCCTGAGATTATACACTATCACCATTACCCTCATTCAATCCAGTATATTTTAAATCAATTCATACTATCCATCGGCTCCATTTTGTTCAACATAGAGACCAAACTTATTTAATGTTGAATGTATAATCCACTTACCTTATTCCCATATCTCAATTCACACCATTCCCTGTAGCAGTAAAAAGATTGGGTGGAGACAGGATGGTCTTTACTCATTCTGAGCTATATCTAGGATATTGCTGTTTTTGTTCAGTTGTCTCAGTTATGTCTGACTCTGTGATTCCTTTTTCTTGGCAAATATGTAAGAGTGGTTTGCCATTTCCTTCTCCAGCTCATTTTTCAGATGAGGACACTGAGGCAAACAATATTAAGTGACTTGCCCAGGATCACATAGCTAGTGTCTAAGGTTACGTTTGAACTCAGGTCTTCCTGACTCTACACCTGACTCTCTTTACACTGTACCACCTAGCTGACTCTCTAGAGCATAGTAGCAAAAAGACATTGGACTATATTGAAAAGATTTGGATTCTCATTCTGGCTCTGCTATTGACTTAAGCAAGTCATATCATCTCTGTGGGCCTTGGTTTCTTCATTTGTACAATGAGAGTGTTGAGAAAAATGATTTCTAATATTCCTTTCAGATGTATGGATAGACCATTTTGGGATCTAATCTTGGATGAATCTTTTAGTAGAAGCACATTCCAGATTGCATCCTTCAAGGTTTATTTCCTTGGGGAAATGGAGAGGCAAACTTAGAACAGAGAAGACTTGGTTTCAAATTTCACTTTGGAAATTTTCTGGTTCTATGGCCCTAGGTGAATCACTTAGTTTCTCTTTGTCTCCATTTCCTCAGCTGTAAAATGGGTGGCTTGGCCTTGACCTCTAAGAACCCAAGCAGCTCTAACAATATAATTCTATGAGTTTTTGAGGTGAAGCCTTGGGCAGCTAGATCTTAATTCCTTCAAATAGCGAATCCCCTGAAATGGTTAAATTGTTTAATTTAATACTGCATATTTCCATTATACTTGAACCAATTGTCCTCTTTTGCATAAGTATAACTTTAAATAGTGAAAATTCTAATACACGCAACCACTTGAGGAAATTCATTATTTATACTAATTGGACCTAGACAGGTAGTAGAAGGAACACTTGCTAGGAGACCTGGCTTTCACTTAAATTCTTACAACAAGGATATCTCCAAAATCTTAACACAATTTTAAAATATCAATGCTTAAGACTTGTGAAACACCCTATATTTGTAGACTAGGTGCCCCTAGGCAAAATAGTATAACCTCTCTGAGCCTCACGTCTTCCAGCACTAAAATGGAGACCGTTATATTTGTGATATCCACTTCACAGGGTTGTTGTAGGGACCAAATGAGCTTATGCATGTAAGTTATCATTTTTCTTTATAACAATAACTCTTATTGTTGGTAGTAGTGCCAGTTTTTGAGAGGTGCCTAGTTGACACTGATGTCAACTTTGAGATGTGATAGTCCATCTGGGTCTCCAGGAAATAAAAAGATAAATTTTAATAAAAACATAAAAAGTGGACTTAACAGAGGAATGAATATTACTTTGAGCATGGTCCGAGAGCCGTCATTTTTTTTTTCCTCTTACAGATTCTTTAAATGATCTGCCAGTAGGACTTTGTTTTTGTTCATTCACATAACAAATTGGGATAAATTTTTAAAGCATGGGGGAAGGAGTAGAAGCTTACAAATGAAATCTCATTATTTGTTAATGGAATGTGTGCAACCACAACCTATGCATGACTTTGAACTTCACCTCCTTATGATTTGGCCTCTTTTCCGTCTGGGGGAGTTTGAAATCCCTGCTTTCAGAGATCATGGCAAGATGAAAACAAAGTCATGTAGAATTCTCTTGCACTATATTATTTCATATTAATAATTATTCCTGTCTACATTTGGGACTATGTCTACCATTGGGTACGTAAGAGTGAATGACACAATTTATTCTGTAACATTTTTGAAGATTGCTAAAGGATTTCACAAAACATTTGACAATTTATGCCTCTCAGACAATGCAATCTGAAATTGAATAGGGACTACTATAAGGCCTCATGGCAACCACTATAATAATTTTTTTTCTTGATTTTAGGAGTTTAAGAGTCAAATCTTGTAGTAACCATTGTTGCTAATGACAGTATAATAGTTATTGGACACTCTTTATCTTCTTACAATTTTCCCCCCTTTTAACCTATGTTATTAGAGGTGATGCTTTAGATATTGCCTGAAGGAATTTATTATGTACTTTATGAGTGGATAGGTTTGTATTTACTGTGCCCACATAAAGAAAATTGTTCCAGGATCAATTCAATTTAATTCAGTTCAATTCACCTATATTGTAAATAGTTCATGAGGTCATAGACTAAGAGGTGGAAGAGATCTAGTTGCTGTCTAAAGCAATCATCTCATTTTATAAACCAGAGCCATTAAGCAACTTGTGGGAAGTTATGTAGGGAGTATGTGGTAGATCAGGAATTTGAACTAAGCTCTTTTACTTCAAAAACAATATTCTTTCTACTATAGCACATGACTCCTTTGTTTTAAAATAAAGAATTTTAGGTCCAGAGAAGTTCATGCTCAAAGTGACACGCTCAAAGCCATGTAGTTAGTAAGCAGATCAATCAAGATTCCAACTTAGGTACTCAAGCTACAAATCTTTAACTCTTTCATAAAATTACAATTTTTCTTCAATTAAATTCAATAATGCAATTAAATTCAATGCAAGACTAAGCATGGGATGTTTATATCTCTACCACAATTAACATAAATACAAAAAACACACTCAATCAAAGACATACATTAGGTGAGAATAATTCCTTAATCATTTGGGGAAGAGTGAAGTATTTAGATGAAAACAGATGACACAATATAGGACATATTTTGAGACTAGCTGAAAAAAATCAGACAAGTTTCTGGGTCTATATATGTTTTGATAAGCTACCATTGCAGTTTGAAGTCCAGCATTGAACTGATAAGGCTCTGAGAGCTTTGAGGTTCGTGAGCGTGTTGGAGATTAACCCTTGTGTCTGTACCAAAGGACAATGCAGGGAGATGGAAAGGAGTGAGCCTAGTGAGAGTTACATTCCCTCCCCCACTGACAATGTCATCAGATAGACTATACTAGTAGTAGACAGTATATAAAACTGAGGATGGAGAGACATTGAGGAAAACTTAAACACAATAATAGGGGTAGTCTGAGGAGTTTCTATGGGCATCGCCTCTCAGAATCCAGCAGTGAGCTACACCTAGTGAAACTTTATTTATATAAGGTTTCCAAAAAGGGAAAGAATTACTTCCAGTAATCTGGAGCTATGAATTATCGCTTTACCACATATGTATCCTACATATATCATTTGTCATCATTTTGCTCTAAATTTGAGCCCACTCTTCCTGAGGATCTCTGTGTACTTAAGAAATAATGTCCTAGATTTTTGGGAGGAAGTACCGTTGTCAAATCAATTGCTTTTCCTACAGCACCTTGGTAAATACCCCATACTAAGTGCTAATTAACTGACTGATAACAATAGTGGTGTCCCAGTAGCCCTTCAGGGTTACCCCTAGTACCTGATGGGAATGCAACTCCCTAACGGGGATGCAACCTTCTAGTGACAGTGAGAGTTGAGAAGACTGAGCTCAGAATTAATACTATTCTATTAAGAGTAGGAAACTGGGGAACTTCCAGAAAGGAATCTGGAAAGATGGCAGAGTAGGTCAGAAAATTCCAAGCTCTCAAGACTTTTTCCCACAAAAGAATTCAAACAGCACCTTACAGCAAACAAAAAAAATTGTCCTGAGGCATTAGAACAAGGTAGGAAAGTAGAAATAGAAAAAAAATCCATTGATCACCTCTTAAAAGAGATCCTGTGAGGAAAACTCATAGGAATATCATAGTCAAATTCAGAAATACCTAGCTCAAAGAAAAAATATTAAAAGCATCAAGGTTAAAATAATTTAAATATGATGGTACCACAATTACAATTACACAAGACCTAGCAGCAGAGACCTTAAAGGATTGCAGGTCTCAGAACACAACATATCAAAGAGTAAAAGAACTGGGGCTCTGATGAAAAATATCACAACCTGCAAAGTTAACTATTATCTTGAATGAAAAAAAAATAGACATTTGATAAACTCTCAGATTTTCAAGGCTTTGTTTAGAAAAAAATTCTGAGCTTATTAGACAATTCAACATACAAGAACCAACATAAATATAAGGTGCATAACAAAGACTAATTACTAGGTATCCAGTAGGACAGGATATGTTTTATGTATGCAAAATGTAAAATTTATGTCTAAGAATCTTATTAATAATTGGGTAGTTCATAAAAAAGATTGGGGAAAACCTGGGTATGATATGAATTTAAAAAGCAAAATTATTTAGGAAAAACTAAAAAGAGTACGTACTTTATACAAATGAGGTGCAAGAAGAATTGATACACAGAAATTAGGTGGAGGAGGAGGGCTGATAGTTCCGGTAACCTACTTTCATCAGGAATGGATATAAGATGGAACAAAACAAATATGTTTAAAAGAGTATAGAAGTCTTCTAAATTCAGGAGGAATAAAATAGGGACATAGGGAGGGGGCAGAGGACAAGGAGGTATCTTTAGAGAAGAGGGTGAGGGAATAGGTAAATAGGGGTACAGAAGGGTGTTTAGATTTATAGGAAAGGGAGGATGGGGAAGGATCCTTGGGGGAGGATAGGTAAGTTATAGGAGGACAAGGCAATGTGTAAAAGTAAAGTAGAGGATGCAGGAGGGATACGAAACAAGAGATATGCATATACATAAAAACAAAGATCAGGAGTAGAACAGGTTTGGGAAAGTATATTTCTATATATGTATGTATATATGTATATGTGTATGTATATCTATAGCTATGGAGAAACATACCTAAACTTTATTGTAACCTTCTGGTGGTGTAGGGGGAGGGTATATATATATATTTATACCCATAGAGAAACATATCTAAACTTTATTGTGGCTTCCTGGGGGGAGGGATTGGGGGAAGGGGAAAAAAAAGAACAAAGTAAAAAAAGTACACAGCAGAGAGCAAAAGAAAACTCACAAGAGAGCAAAGAAAAGATGGACAATTCTCAACATGAGTCTTATTTATCATATAGACTTCCTTGAAATAAAAATTTATTGTTACATATTTTGAATCTTCTCATGTTCTGTTATGCACATGACATGCTTTTTTCCCCTCTAACTTTGTATTTAAATTCCAATATTTAAGTTTGTGATCTGTTTTTGTTTCTTTTCTCTATTCTCTATTTGTCTTCTGATATTTGAGTCTAAAATAAAATTTTGAGGGAAAAAAAAAAGAGAGACTGGGGAACTTCTAGGAGCCATGAAGGCAGAATGAACGGTAAATTGCTGTAACTCTCCCATATTTACTTCAAAACAACTATAAAATAATTTGCCTGAACAAGTCCTGAAACAGCAGAGTCAATGGAAAGAAGGGGTAGAGCAGTCTTTTAGCCTGGGAGCCTTGGAGGATTGGCAAGAAAGGTCCATCTCACTAGTGTAAAAAGCAACTACATTCTAGGACCAGAAGCATCCCAGCAAGTCCCATCTCAGAAAACTAGTGGGAGATCCTGAGCCCATTTGGTGGAGAAGGCAAAATGTTTTGTTTTTTTTTTCTTTTGATCTGTTTCTTCCTCTACAAGTGTGATGACTATAGAAATATGTTTTATATGATAGTATATGTATAAACTATATTAAATTGGCTACCATTTTCAGAAAAGGGGAGTAGAGGGAAAAAATTCACAACTCAAAATCTTGCAAAAATGAATGCTAAAATGCTTAAAATGTAATTGTGGGAAAAATAAAATACTATTTGAAGCAAAAAGAATAGAGCAAGACTCCCGCTGAAGGCAGCCTGGCAGGCAGATGGGAAGGGCTCATCACAGCACCCTGAGAGTCAATCCCACACCGGCCTGAAACCAGTTAGCTCCAGGGAGGCCAGGACAAACTGCAACTGTAGTGCTTGCTAGAGTGTATCAGCAGCAGCTGTGGCAGTTTCCAAAATTACCAACCCATAAGAAACAAGGACACAGTGAAAGGTTATTAGAACTCAGCTAAATTTGGGGAAAAGGACTGGGTCCAGTCATCTGCCTCCAGGGCAAGAAAGCAGCAGAAGCAGCAACCCTGCAGCTGCCTACATGTGGCTGCTTCAGAACTCTCAGCCTGTAGATTGTGG
>CM053580.1:376202879-376220231 GCA_028627135.1 Pseudochirops cupreus | reverse complement strand
ATCATTCTCATTTCTCTTCCCAATTTTTCCTCCCCTTCCCTTACTTGATTTTCAAAATCCTTCTTGAGCCCGTCTATGGCCTGTAACTAGTTCACATTTTTCTTGGAGGCTTTTGATGCAAGAGTTCTGACTTTGCTGTCTTCCTCCCACTCCATGCCTTGATCCTTTTTGTCCCCTAAAAAGAATTCTATTGACTGTTTTTTCTTCCTGTGCTTGCACATATCAGCAGCCAATTACTACACTTTTGAGCTCTTTGCCACAGTAGAACTCTTCTTCCAGAATGGAGAGAGCTATGTCCCAAATGGCTGGGGTTATTGTAGCTGCTGGAACTATTAGATAGGCACCCTCTTTACAGCCCCCACAAGCTCTGGCTCACTGGTCACAAACTCCAGGACCTCCACCCAAGACTGTGATCCAGATACAAGCAGGTCAAAGCAAGAGCACTTAGCCTCTGAATGGTCACTTGGTCCCCCTACAATCTGCAGGCCAGGAGCTCCAGAAGCAGACACATGGCAGTGGCTGCAGCCATTGCACCTCCTCTGCTTCTTGCTCTGGGGGTAGCAGCCAGACCCGCACTCCCCCATTCCAAAAACGTTCCACACTGACCTTTTACTTTGTCTTTGGCATTTGTAGATTGAGAAGTCTGGAGACCACTATAGCTGCTGGTGATTTACTCTTGTGAAGTCTGCTCCCACCAGGGTTGGTCGGAGCTGCCCTGGGGCTACAACCAAGGCTTCTGTAGGACTGTGCTTGGCTCCCAGCATGCTTCACTGGACCCTTCCTGCCAGCCTGTTGGGCTTCCTTCAGCAGGAGATTTGTTTTTGTCTGTGCCTTTGTGGGTTCTGTAGCTCTAAAGTTTGTTTAGAGTAATTTTTTACATATATTGGAGGAGGTGGAAGCTGGAGCCATGCAGAAGTCCTGTTTCTATTCCACCATCTAGGCTCTGCCTGAAAGCAAATTCCCTCCTTGGGTATTTAATGCAAACTGAGAAGATCATGATTTACTAGGGGTAGAGAATTTTGATCTTTACATTTAGATGATTGAGTTAAGTACTTTCTAATTAAGGATGATTGGAAACTAATCTCCAATCAAGAAGAAAGAAGACTTTTTGATTGAAGAGGTTAAGACAGTGTGACCTAGGGATGGAGAACTTTGTACTTTGTGTCAGTTAAAGGATGATTGAATTAAGAACTTAGTAAATGATTGTGTTACTAAATGAATGTTAGCATTTGCTTAAAACCATGTGACCACTTTGGTAAGAACCATGTGGCCATTTTAGTGATAAGTTGTTATGCAATAATATTGTCAATGCTGTACTTTCATTTCTGTGAATGCTTTGTCTTAGTTAGTTACTGAATAAATAGAGAGTTCATTATACTATGTAATCCAAACCTTAAAAGCTGTTCACAGCAGCAGTCCTCTGGAAAGCTGCTTGTGCTTGACTTTATAAGAGGGTATCCCTGGGTGGTGGGGAGGATGGTGTTTTGTACCAACTGTTCTTACTATATCTGCTTAGTAAAAAACCTTCTGTAAAAAAATAATTAAGTCTGACTGACAAATTTTTAATGGGAAACATGTTAGGGTAGAGGAAACCTTATGAGTTACAATATTCCCCTACTCTTAGTACTCTTAGAGCAGTCTCAACTGTCCTTCTGGGAATTCTAACCCATGAGCTGGTAGAATAAGCCTTAAAAGGAGTAGTACACAATGATAAACTATGATTAGGACAATGAATAAGCCCCCCAAAAAAAGCAAGAAATTCTATGATAAATTCTTTCCTCAATCAATGACAGTAGCTCCATAGAATTTAGAGTCCATCATTAGACCCCAAATCAGTCAAAAAATGTTTAGCCTATCTATTCCCTTTGGAAAAAGGAGAATAATACCTATTTTCCAGACTACACTAAGAATTCTGATAAATGTCATATATATGTATGTGCAGATCTGTGCACATATATGTGTGTGTGTATGTCAAACACTATAGATAAAATCAATACCAATCCTAGCACAAGCTAATTAATGACAATTTTCAATAACATTTGTAAAGGACTTAAGATTTTCAAAGTGTTTTACGAATGTTATCTCATGTGATATTCCAGATGGGCAATGAATGAGGCCTGAGACTAAATAGGAGTTTGGGAATGGTCTGGACTGCCTTTGGGAGATATTGTGATGTTTTTAATGACCCTAAGTTTCTTCCTGAAATAAATGCCCATCTCAACTTTGATTTTATTTTAAAAACATGATGATTCTTCTAGGGATGCCCTGCAGTGTCAGTAGACTATCATTGTCTCCCTGGAGATGGTAAAAGAGCAATAGAAAGGTACATGGTAGAACATATGTAGCTAAAACATAATACAAGTGAATTTTATTGAAGGAGTATCCCAATGGATGTCACCAGTATAGCCAGAAAAGTAAGTAGGACAGCTAGTAGCAAGAAAAAGGGATATATAATGCACAACCCAGGTTCCCCACTGACATCTCACAGTGAGATAGAATTTAGAGGGAGGACCTCAGGAAGAACCTCATCAGGCTCTGCATGATGGTTTTTTACATGGACATGGAGAAGAATCTCATAAAATGAGAGGACATCAGGATTATAATGTGTATCACTAGAAGGAGTACCCACATCAATGAGATCAAAGCTCATTAAACTATATAGTTTCTGGATATTTCATTTTTTTAAAAAAATCTCTTCATTCTAACCTGTCAAGATGACTTTGAATTGTCCCTCTGTAATGAATATCTTTCCATTTCCATGATAAATATGTCATCTCTGTCTATAGTGAAATCTTTGATTAAAGAAAAAAAAGATTGTAAAGAACAAGATCAAAGATAAATCACTGGGGCACTCCACTGGAGACCTCCAAGGTGACACTAACCCATTTAACCTGTACTTTTTGTATCAATACTTAGTCACCATGTAGAATCAATTTCTTATTAGAAGCTATGGGGCATAGATTGTACTTTTACATTTTTCCCCAGATATAGTTATTTTCTGAGGTAAAAAACTACTTTATACATCACAGTCGAAACAATAGTGATATGCTGGTTATTTGAAGATTCTCTACTCTAGTGGAAAAAGATAAATTATCTTAATTACACATAATAGGATTTGTTTCTTTGTTTTTTAATGGAAGTTCTATTCCAATGACTTACTGGGAGTTGAAGAGGACCCTCCATAGCCATAGTATTCTTTCCTCATGAGTACCCCAAGAATCCAGTTGTGCCTACCCTCATTTGACCCAGAGGGACCATGTTTTGGTCCCCTTCTCTTTTAATAATCCTATAAATAACTTAACAATTCAATTGCTGATGATGCAATGGCCGATCATGATTCCAGAGGACTGATACTGATAATTTATGCTACCCACGTCTTGACAGAGTGGTGATGACTTCAAAGTAGAGAACGCGATGTATATTTTTGGACGTGTTCAGTGTGACAATTTCTTTTTCTTGACTACACTTATTTGATATGAGCTTCTTTTTGATTTTCTTTTTAAATGTAGGGGGACTAGAGGAAGAAAAACATACACTTGTTAATTGAAAACTGAAATAAAACTTACAGAAGAAACAACCCTGACATTTTCCCAACATTTTTTTTTTGTTTACACAACTCCTGGAAGTTCTCTGAAAGCAGTTGTATTTCTGCTTTTAAATATTTTAAACTGTATTTGAAAATAATTGTTTCAAAACAAAATTAAATAGGTATTTATCCACAGTTACTCTAAACGCTATTTTTTCCAACCCTTAACTTCAGTTTGTCTATTTTCCTCAAACCCTTCTCTTATCATATGAGTAATCATATCTGAGAATCACCTCATTTAATGAATTCAACTCCTAAAATTGGGGCCTTCACATTCTTTTGCATATTTAATCATATTACTTAGTTCCTATTTTAAGAAAACATGTATCCCAGACTGAAAGATCACTTACTTCAAGACCCTCGATTCAGAAAACTTATTATTCCTCTGCTTTGTAGATTTAGTTAGTTTAAATTCTATGGTTTGATTTTTTCTTAGCATGGAAATTCTTTAAATAGCTCATTATAGCTAGCTATGTACTGAAGATGCCATGTGCATAGAAGAATATGGACCATTGGATGGAGATTGGAGGAGAGGTTAAGCCTAAGGGAACCAACAGATCTCAAAAGTGGAGACAGGAAAGAGTCTGGAATACCATCACTCAGGTACTTTAGGGCAGAAAGCCCTCCAACCAAACATGTCAAAGCCAATCCACTCTTGATTGTCTACCAGAGGCTGTTTGTCCTCTTCCATTTTTCATCCTTCCTGTTGGATGTCAGAGGCCCTGAATCCTTAAGTGCATAATCATAGCAAAGCCGGACATTCATGTACCTACCATATTTTGTCAGGATAAAAAGCAAACAGCCTAGGATGTTGAAAAGTTCTTAACATAGAATCAGAATCTCTCAACATATACATTTCTGCCTGGGACACTGAGAGAAAGCATAATAACATCCTTAGCCCATTCCCCTATCACTAAATACTTCTGGGAATAGGTATCCCAGAAGAACTGAATTCATACATCTTTTGACCTTCATGCAGCACCTACCTATATACAAGAGGAATAAGGCAACATTAGACTTGGGACCCTACTTAGCTCCTTTAGTTTTTCTTGTGAGTCATTTTGCAGAAATGAGCAAAATCAAGTTACCTGAAGGAAATGACATAATCTTTTTTTAAGAGACACTTAAACAGAATATATTATCACCACTCACTGCAAATTAATAAAGTGCTACAGTTTACAACACTTCTCTCAGTATAAATTCAAATAGCAAGTGATATTCATTTATTTTGGGAAACTCTGCTCCAGCTGAAAAATGTGATTGGTGTTAATATATGAGTGCATTATCTGGGTTAAATTAACTTTCAGCATTTCTTGCATTTGAGTATTAGCTGAAAGAGTAGTGAAAAGGACACTAGGATCGTGTAGTCTGACTCCACCACTGACTTGCTGCACAGTTTTGGACAAGTCACTTGTACTCTTGGGGCTCATTTAAAATAGGCTGTTTGGATGAGAAGTGTCTTAAAATCCTTAAAGTTCCAAAAGGTCAATAATGCTATGCGTAACTGCTACTATTTTTCAATTTAATATTGTACATAGAATTGTTGGAAAAATTCATTTAATGAATCTGTTTAATCTAAACTAGGTGGCATTGTGGATAGCACAATGGACTTGGAGTGAGAAGATCTAGAGTTCAGATCCTGATACATATGTATGTTTTCTTTGTGACCCTGAGCAAGTAGCTTAATCTTTCTCAAAGGTCAAGACAGGTCTTATGGCACTCAACCACAATTTCTTCATCTGTAAAATAGAAACCTTTAAAATAGCACCCCTCCCCCCCAGCAAGGTTGTTGTGAGAATCAAATGAGATAATATATGTAAAGTGTCTTGACCTTAAACCACTACAGAAATGTTAGCTATCATTATTATTAATAATAAAAAAGAGGACCACAAATTACTATTTAGTTATAGGCCTGCTAAATATAAAATTCTGAAATTAGGGGGATGAGAAATGTCAAATAGATAAAGCTTGGAAACCACATTTGAAGTCATCAGTTTCTTTGAAAATAACAGTAACAACTAACATTTGTAACATGTTCCATTTTACAAAGGGTTCTCCCCACAACTTCCCTTTGAGGTACATATGTAACCCTTCCAATGTATGTAGCCTTTGAAGGTCTGCAAACTATTTTCCAAGCCCTAATAATGGTATGAGACACTTGGCCTGCTCTTGTCATTTACATTTCGTAACGGAAGTTCAGCAAGATTAACAAATTGTCCAATATCGTATAGCTACCAAGTAATAATTATAGTAGCTACCATTAATAAAGTAATTAGAAGTTTTTGAAATATTTCCACACTTTCTAATCTTTGCGATGACCCTTTATGATGGGTTATTATCCCCATTTTACAGATGAAGGAACTGAGGCTGTGGAAGATCATGCATCTAGTGAGTGTCTGAGTGAGGCAAGATTTGAAGTCAGGTCTTCTAAGCCAGGCTCAGTGCATGATTTTTCACAATACCTAGCCACTCTCCAAAGGCCAGAGCAGAGAATCAGGCACACGTCTCTCATTCCAAGTCTGCACTGACTTTTAAACACAAGAAACTGACATGCTCACTGTAATATAACTAGTCAGTGTCAGTGCAATGTTCCAAGCAAACTAGTGAAATTCCTGAGTCCATTCAACATTGTCAGCCTGGGTGAGGAAATGGTAATTTTTACATAGGTAAGTCTTAAGTTTGTCATTGTGTATTTTAAGAGTAAATGTTCAAAGGAGAAGTAATAGAAGGGTCTGAGGAAATAGCAACAACACATACACATATACAAATTAAACATTGTGCTTGAAAAATCCTGGAGTATATACTATGTAAAAAAATACAACCAGCAAATTAGCAATAGTGAAATGGCCCCAGCTCTGTATTAGAGGGCACTAAAGTCAATCAACGTGTTCTCATACCAGAAGAAATTTTATTGAACTTAACAGCAAGCATTGATTGTGATACTAGGTTGTATAGGACATGGACAGTCATTACAAAGAAATGTTTTCCATAGATTCAAGGGAAAAATTTTTGTTGCAAATGAAGGGTTTGTTTGAAGGGTTACCAAATACCTCCTAGCATCCAAAGGTAGATTTTATTAGAGATTTTTTTTCCTCATAGGTTTAGTTTTCTTTGATGTAATATGGTATGCAAGTGTTCCTATCTCCCACTTAGAGCAGTATAGTGCATTCAGAATCAAAATGCACTGGATCAAAAATTCATGTAGGCAGCATGGTGAGGTGGATAGAACATCAGACTTAGGTTCAGGGAAGTCCTCTGACACTTACTAGCTGTGTGACCCTGGGCAAGTCACTTTAACCTCTGTAAGTTTCAATTTACTCACGTATAAAACAGTGATAATAATAGCACTTACCTCATTTCATAGTTGAGGGGACCAAGTGAGGCAATGCATATGTAATGTACTTTATAAACCTTAAAGGACTATATAAAATGCTAGTTATAATTAATGGCCACATTACTTACCCCAGGTAGGGATTATAAAGGCAAGAAAAAGCTTTTACAGTAGAGGGGAGGATGGGGAAGATGAGAGGGAGTGAATGAACCTTACTCTCATCAGAACTGACTCAAAGAGGGAATAACATACACACTTCATTGGGTATAGCAATCTATTTTACCTTACAGCAAAGTAGAGGGGAAGAGGGAAAAATAAAGGGGGGGATAGAAGAGAGAGCAAATTGAAAGAGGATAGTCAAAAGCAAAGCACTTTTGATGAGGAATAAGTTGTAAGGAGATAGAGAATAGAATAAACAGGGTTGAGTTAGGATGGAGGGAAACAATCTTTCACAACATGACTGTTATGAAAGTGTTTTGTATGACTATACAATTATCACCTATATAGATAGAACTGCTTACCTTCTTAAGGGGTGAGGATGTGGGAAGGAAGGAAGGGAGAGAATTTGGAAGTCAAAATTTTAAAAATGAATGTTAAAATTGTTTTTACATGTGATTGGGGAAAAATAAAATACTGAATAAAAAATTAAAAAAACATTCTCGGTCCTCATATTCAAAATAGCCTATGGTAGGTTAGAGGCAAATAGGAATCTGTCACAATTCTGGTATCTGAATCTTTCACCAGGCAGGTCTGTAAACAAAGATTTGGGTACTTGGAATAAACAGAAGTAAGAAGTTGGAATGAACATGAAGTATAGATGGGAAGACTCCAAAGTCACTTCTTGAGATTCTACTTCTAGGAAAAGGAGCTGGGGGTAGGCAGGACTAGGGAAGAACATGAAGTATGGGGAAAATAAGTCCTCTTCATACGTGATATGTTCAAGCAAATGGAACAGCTAGCTGTTCCTCAAGCTGGTCACATTCTCTTTTACCCCTTTACATTTGCATTCATTCTTTCATGACCAATAATCATTCTCTACTAATTCCTGCCCTCTCAGAATTATTAGCTCTCCTTAAGGCTCAGTTTAGGATCCAGCTCTTCAGTGAGGTCTTTCGTTTCCCTTCCAATTTTCCTACTCTCTCCTACCTCAAATTGTCTTATTCTCAAAGGATACTGTAATGTTAAGAGAATTTGAAGACCTTCCTTGCTCATTAATAGGCACATAGAGCCATGACCCAGAGCTAATCAGACTCTGGGCTACTGGGAGCTTCTAATTAAGTGCTGGGGCATGAGGATTTTCAAGCCACTCAGCACTCAGCCAATCAGATGCTGAGTCTTTGTTATATATTCTGGGAGGTTAGTATCTTGCTTTGGGTGCTCACTTATTAGAAGGACCATTTGATTTTCTTGTTGAAAGTCTGAGTAGTGGTATGTTCAAACCCCCTGACTGCTCAGTTGTAAAGGTTCTCTCAATCCAGTGATGTATGCAAAGTATAAAGCAATATTGCTTTGATTCAGGCAGTCAGAGCCCTGTCTGTTGGTCTTTATGCTAATTTTTCTGCTTGTATTTTCTCTGATGTTCAGGGTACAGACCTTTCCCCTGAATGAGTGAATGTAATTAACAGTAAAATTGTTAACCCCTTTTTGAGCAGTCTTTCCTTTAAAAGCAGATCAAAAAACCTGTGCTAGCAAGCACAACCCTGGGTGTGCTAGGGTACTTGCTGTTACATTTGGTTTAGTAGGCAGAATCTGCATAAACTAAAAGAAAATATGGGGTTTGATGGGAATGTGATAGTTGTCCATTGTTTCCCAGTTATGGTAGCTGTGGTTCTGTGGAGCTCTTGGAGCAGTAGTGACAGTACTAGGATCAGTTTCCCAGGTGCCCAGAGCAGGGCCCTTAGAAGATAACCTCTCCTTCCCCCTTCCTATCCCATTAGCACTCCTGAGAAGATAGGTTAGAGTAGTAGCTGTGGGAGGAAAACAAGCTCATAGAGGGTGAGGATGGCCAGACCCTGAGCCAGGGCTCAAGTGGAGTAGCCCCACCCCAGACTGTGCTGGAGGGATGAAGGCCCTGAAAGTGTATTGTATTCAGAGCCCAGGCAGGAGCACCACCCTCCCCCCTTGAACCCTCACCTTGAAATGGGGGCTGGAGCAGTGTTCCAAAGCATCCCAAGCAGTGGAGGTGGAATGGAGTAGTCCCTTTCCCTGTGAGGTGAGCCCTGGAGTAGGAGTGGAGAGCTGCCTTTGTGGGGACCCTGGAGCAGGAGCCAAGAGTGCCTGTGTCAAGATTCAAGCAGGAGCCAGGAACGTCTGGCCCTTGTGGGAGAAAGAACCCCAGAGCTTTGGAACTCATAAAAACTTTACAGCTAGGCAGGAGCACTGAGCATGCTTTTCTGCTGTGTTCCCCTGGGATGATTTAGGACCCAGGGGGTGCAGTTATCTATGGTGGGTGGAGGGAAGTGTCCTGAACCCATGAGACTTACACTGTTGGCTTTGTCACCAAGCCACCCCTCAGGACTTGGAAGTGGGAACTGGAACAATGTTAAGGCTGGGACTTGGCTCATTAGAGTGTGTGTGCACCTGAGAGTGCCAAGTGGAAGCCTGCAAAGGCAGTGTGGGGAGGACACACTCCTAAAAGGACTTTTACTTGTACATTTTTGTTTTGGATTGAGGGAGAAGGAGCTGGTTGCTCACTCTCCAAACATTTTGACTCCTCAAAAATGTATAGGGTATGGAGTTTGATGTTATGTTATATACTTTTGAGTTTGTTTAAGGCCATGTGGCCACCCTGGTAATGAGTTGTTATGTTATATATTTTGTAAATGTGAAGCTCATGATGTGTTTATTTTATGGGAATTATGTTGATCTGATATATATTACTTGCTTTTTTTTTTGGAGGGGGGAAGACAGGGCAGTTTAAACTCTGATAATTCACAGCTGTGCTGAGTCAAGTAGGTTTCATGCTTTCTTGCTCTGAGCCAATCAGGGGATGAGTCTTTGTTATATGTTCTGGAAGGCTGGCATTTTGCTTTGGGAGATCACTCATGAGAAGGATCTTTTAATTTTCCAGTCAAGACTGAGTAGCCATTTGTCCAGAGCCTCTGACTGCTTAGATGTCCGTGCTTCCCTGATCCAGTGATATATGCAAAGTATATAACAACATTACTATGTTCAGACAGCTATAGCCCTGTCTGTTGGTCTTTGTGCTAATTTCTCTGCTTATATTTTCTCTGTTTGTATTTTCTTCAAGTTCAGGGTACTGACTTTTCCCTCGTACTAGTGAATGTAAGTAAGTAAGATTGTTAACCTCTTTAAAGCTTTCCTCTAAAAGCAGATCAGAGAACTTATACTAGCAGATCATCCTGGGTGTGCTAGAGTGCTTGCTAATACAGGTACATATTGGGTCAATTGTCTCCTAGTCCCCCAAAAAGTAGAATTAAAATCCTGAGAGCAGGGACTATTTTTCTTTTCATATTAATCCTATTTTGATTTCTAGGTACAGTACTTGGGTGGTAGGTAGATAAGAGGTAGCCATTAAATCATGTTCCCCAAGGTCATACAAAAAATAAATGTCACACAGTTAATTGAAAAAAGCAAGCCCCAAAACTGAACATAACCCCAGAGCCTCTGACTTCAAATCAATGTTATTCTACAATGGAAACTTTTGAATGTTAATCCCTAAACTTTGAAAACCTATCGACAATATGATACCTTCTCTTACTCAATTGATCTTTGGACGTAGATGTGATATAGGTTTGTAATGGATAGATGTGGGGGGAAAGGGAAGATCAATGTAAAAATTAAGGCCATTTTCCTATAAAATATGGATCCAATTAATTGATATTTATAAGAGAGCACACAAAGAGCATAGAGTAAATAAGTGGCACAGTAGGTAGAGTTCTGGATCTGGAGTCAGGAAGACTCATCTTCATAAGTTCAAGTCTGGCCTCAGACTCTTCCTAGTTGTGCAAACCAGGCAAGTCATTAACCCTGTTTACTTTCATACCTTCATTTCCTCATCTTTAAAATGAACTGGAGAAGGAAATGGCAAACCACTGCTGTATCTTAGTAAAAAAAAACAAAACAAAAAACAGGCTCACAAAGAGAAAACAAATTGAAATAAATGAATGGCAACAACAATGGGAAGAGCACTGGACACTGGACTGAAGTAAAAGCAATACTCGGTCCAATCACTGGTCCTAACATTTCTTTGCTTTCTGACCATGGAGAAATTATTTGACTTCTCTGGTATTCAAAATTCTCAACTGAAAAATAAAGATGATATACTACTTATATCAGAGGGCTGTTGTAAAAAAATCATTTTAAATCAAAAGTCAATGCTCTGAATTTATAACAAGCAAGCTTGGCCCCAAAAGAAGAGATTTGATAATGTTATTTCCCCTCTTCTTTGCAGAAGTGATTGGTCATGGGTGTGAAACACAATCCATAACTTTGGACATGGTTGAGAGGTAGGTTAGTTTTGTTTATTTTTTTTTCTCTCTTTAAAATTCTTTATTATAAAATAATCGCTCTCCCAAAAGGAAAATAGATATATAGAAAAATATAAAATATATTAAAAGATACTAATAGTTTTTTAAAAGAAAACATTGCATAAAACTTAAAGTGCTATAAGACTTTGAGCCATTACTATATAATCATACAACTATTTTTAGAAAAGCATACTTCTTCCTCTTCTCCTTCCTGTGACCCATCTTTCTCCCATGCCACTTCCATTCCTACAGCACAAATGTTTTTCACTTAATGTGATTGCAGCACAGGAATTAAGCGATAAGAAATGACTACGTCACCATTGGAAACTTAGCTATAGTCATGGTGGGTAATAGGATGAAATCTGACATTAAGAAGTGCTTGGAAATTTCCAATATATTCCACCACTGATTTCTGGAGATCATATTGCCTCCAATCCTGCAAGAGACAGAATTCCCCAAAATTATTCATTCAGTTCTCCAATAAAGTCATGGAGTTTATGGAAGAGAACCCTGAGGAAAAATAGTCAATCCTGGAGCGATTTAACAAAGTTCTAGAACTAGATTTCTGGCTTTATCCAAGAATAACATATATCCCTAGTCAATTCTTAACTGACATATCCTTTACAGTATATGTTGGGGGGGGAAACAACACACTGTATGAAACTGAAGTAGATGAAAAGCAGTCTCCTGTCTTGATACCATTCAAATCTATGACCTCAGGAACACAGCAGAACTGAGCATACTTCCACAAATATATGATGTCTAATGTTTTTGGCATCATTCAAGTTTTTGTGAAATGTTTTAAGAGGTATTTCTAATTTCCTTCTCCCAAATATGCCCTGCCTCTGGTCACTATATAATTTGTTGTGCTACTTCTTTGAGAAGTATAACAAACATAGTTCAGGAGTGAACAATTTTTACAACTATAAAACTAAGCACCATTTTGATGTAATGCTGATGATTATATGAGAAGTATGATATTAATTTATAATCAAATGATATTTTTAATTCAAATACCATAAAGAGGTTAACACAATATTAAGCAGATGAAAGAGAAACACATTCAATTTTTTTAAAGGATATAACTTGGACTCTTTTGGCTCTGTTTTAGGACCTCCCTATTTCATAGTATTTGCATCTACCTTAAATAGTGAAATTCCAGTTTTAAAATGTTAGTACTATTTTGCTACTGACTAAATTAACAAGATCCATAATGCTTTGAATTTGTCTGAGGTCACAGAGTAGATGGCAATGCCTTAATCATATGCGTGTTGTAAAGGCTACGAGGAGCTCTTCCATCCTTATCTAAACTCTCTGTCCTATGCTACACTTCCCTTTCAGATAGCTCTTACCTGTACCTCCAAGAAGCTATAGCATCCACAGTGGCCACATCCCAGCAAAACCATCTTGCAAACAGGCTTAACCAATTTGTGGGTAACCAATAGGCTTCAAACCTTTCAGTGAGTTTGGAAGATGTCTACCCCAAGCATGTGAAGACTTCACCCAGTAGAATGTGCAGATGAGAGCAATTTATTCCAACTGATACAGGTGATGTGGAGCACTTAGGGTTTGGTCAGACATCAAAGATGTCAAGGTAATCCACTTCACCCTGGTCCACTGTCAATTATTCTGACTTTTATCTTCCATTGGACTATGATTGTGGAAGAAAGAGTGAGGTTGACAACTTTGCATAATTCTGCATCACTTAAATCCAATTCATGTGTAAGTCAAGACATTGCTCTGTAATGTCATTAGTCCTCTTTGGAGATGAAGAAAAAACAACATTTTGTGTCTTTATTGATTCTTAGAGAATCTTCCCAGAATAATTTTTCACATAGATCACTTTGAAACAACCTTCATTTCATTGTCTTTAGAACGGGAAATAAGTGATCATTTAGAGTCACAGAACTTGAGAGCTGGGAGAGTCCTCAGAGACTATATAATGACATGAACATAAGATATCTTATATATGAATGTGTAAGATATATATGAATATATGTGAATATAAGATATCCACTAAATCATCAACCAGCTTCTGCATGAAATGCAAAATTCTGCATGAAAATCTCCAAGGAAGGGGACCCCACCACCTCCTGAGAAAGTCCATTCCATATTTAGATAGCTCAAATTATGAAGTAGAATTTCTTGCCATTCAGCCTAAATTTGTCTCTGCAACTGTTGTCTCTTGTTCTTGATTCTTCCCTCTAGAACCAAGCAGAACAATCTGAATGATCTTTCTACATGGTATACTTCCAAACACTTGAACACAACTCACATGTCTGCCCTGAGTTTACTCTTCTACAGGTGAAACATTTCTGGGTCCTTTTACTCATCTTCATATGACATGTGCTCAAGGCTCTTCATCTTTGGTGCCATCCTTAGGATGCTCTCCAACTTATCAATTTTCTTCTGAAGTATGTTGCCTAGCATTGAAGACATTTCAAATATATTCTAAAAAGGTCAGGGCACAGAGATACTATGACCTCTTTATTCCTGGAAAGCATGTCTCTCTTAATATGCTCCAAGATCACTTTAGCTCTTTTGACTACAATATTACATTGCGGAATCATGCTAAGTTTGCAGTAGAATAAAAGCTTAAATGTTTTCATAACTGTCAAACTGTATCACTTGGGTTTTTTTGGTTTTTGTCTTTTTGTTGGTGTTGTTGATGATTTAAATGCAGGGATTAGGCTTTACATTTATCTCTAGTGAATTTCATCATGTTAACTTATTCCCATGACTCTCATCTGTCAAGATATTTTTGGCCACTTATTCCATCTTTCTGTGTTAGAGGTGGTCCTCTTTTTTTGATGGTCCTTAGGCTGGATGAGCAGGTTATGCATTCCTTTATTCCATTCACTGATAATAATGTTACACAGAATAAAAACAAGTTGTGTTCTTGAAGTAGGCCACTGGAGCTCTGCGGCTATGATCATATTGAACAATTAATAACTTTTTTTTTGCATTCAGACTAGCAAATAGATCCAAATCTAATTTTATTCTTTTAGCATATATATATATATATATATATATATATATATATATATATATATATCCATCATCTCCATAAAAGTAGTAAGAATAATATGATACATTATTAAAAAAAAAACTCTGAAAAAATCTACCTATAGAATTCTGCTAATTTACTAGCCTACTAACCCTATTAAAAAAAAAAAGAACAGAAGGCTAGTATGGTATAACCTGTTCCTTATGAAAACTATTCTAGGTCTTTGTAATAGTTGTTTCCATTTCTACATGTTCACCAACCATTTATATCATTATCTCTTCTAGAATTTTTCTAGAATTGAAGTCAAGCTCACCAACCTATATTTTGCAAGTACTCTTTTCTTCCCCTTTTTAACTTTTTTTAAAAATCAGGAAAAAAATCATTTATCTCTCCACCTATTCCTTCCAATTGAGAATGAAAAAAAAAATCTTTTATAAATATATAGCCAAGCAAGCTAAATTTCCACATTGCCCATGTCTAAAAGGAAAAAAAAAATACACACACATAAACACACAGGTGTATTTCTTCTCTCATTCTGCTTTTTGTATCTTTCATCTCTCTATCAGGAGGTAGTGAAGTGTTTTATCATTAGTCCTTTGGAATCATGATTGAGAATTAGACTAGTTGGAGTTCCTGAGTCTTTCAAAGTTGTTTATTTTTATGCTATCATCATTATATCTCCTGATTCTGTTTCAGTCCTCATGAGTTCAATCTTCCCAGATTTTCTGAAACCATGTTTTTGGTAATTTTTTGTGATATAATAATATTCTATCACACCTATATACAATAACTTGTGGTGCTCCCCAGTTGATGGTCACTTGCTCAGCCCTTCCTTTATTTCTTTTTATTATTCAGTCATTTCAATCATGTCTGACTATTTGTGATTCCATTTGGAGTTTTCTTGGGACAGATACTAGAAGTGGTTTGCCATTTCATTCTCAGCTCATTACAGATGAGGAACTGAAGCAAACAAGGTTAAGTGACTTACCCAGCATCACATAGCTAATAAATGTCTGAGGACAAATTCCAATTCAAGAAGATGTATCTTCCTGAATTCAGGCTCTGGACTCTATCCACTGTGACATTCAGCTGACCCTCCTTTTATTTACTTTCTCTCTAATTCCGCCTCGTCCCCTGTATTTTCCCCTTTTCCTTTATAGTATTTCTGAACCCAGCTCTGTGTGTGTCTGTGTATATGTGTGTTTTCTTCATTTGTCTGACCAGCTCAAAAGAAATGTGAGATGTACAAATTTAGAGATATCTCTACTCCAAATGGTCATGTAAACTTTTTGTGTCCAAACTGATGTAAGGCATTCTGAGTTTGTATTGGTCTGATCAGCCACAATCAGACACACTGGACCTTGATCCCAACATAGTGATGTCATTTTGGTTCTTATCCAGCACAAAGGACAACAAGAAATCAGCTCAGATGAGAGTGAGGCTCACATGCCAGTTAGTTACTCTTTATTTTCCCTCCTTGTTTTTATAGACTTCTCCTTTTGCACCCTGATTCTTAGATATAATTTTTCTTAACCTTCCTGTCCCTTGCCCCTTGTGGTACTCAAGTATGAATGTGGGTTTTCTTCATGTCTTGTTGCACAGCCTCTCCCTACACTACATGCTTCATACGATGTCCTCCTGGCCATCCTAAGGATCTATAGATTTCTATTTCTGTTGCTGTATACCAACCTAGACTGGGGAAAAAGTTGCTCTGGGTGACTTTTTTGGATTTCCCGTTAAGATTTGGTCTGGGGAATTTTCTAGATCTTCTTTGGAAGATTTTTCTATTTTGGAATGTGTGTGCTTGTTGGACTTCTTTGTACAACTCTCTCTTGGCTCCCTTTATTCCCTTTTTAAAAAGGATACATATTTGTCCTTCTTCAGTCTCATGATACCTCTCCCATTTTCCATGATCCTCAAACTATGACTGATAATGACTGAAGACTCACATCCATAAGTACTTACAGGACTAGAAGGTACAGTACATCCAAGAAAGTTAAATTGACTAATGGCAAATATGTACTCTCTTACTATTTTGTTATCTCGTCCCTCTTGGCCAAGTATCTTCCATATGCTATTATCAACTCCCTTATCTGTCTCTGACTCAATGAGCCAGCATATACTTTTTCAAAGCACCATGCTTATTTGTACTATGGTAAAATTAAATATTATCCACTACTTGGATAAAGTTCATTTATAAACAGTTCAATAAACAACAACAACAACAAAAAAGTGAAGCTACAAAATCAGTCCTGGGACTACTTAACAAGAAGATTCAGGAGATTGGTCACAAGTCTGTGGCATCATGATATAGTCTAGGTGCATAGAGTTCACTAAATAGATATATAATGAATCTCTTTCTTGTAATGGTAATGAAATTTGGAGATGCCCCTGTATTGGCTTGGTTTTCTGGTTGGGTGTTGAAACCCAGAGTTTGTGAATCCCACTTGTGGGATGGACTTGTTGACATGAAGAGAGAGGGCTGAACTGGAAGGAGCTGTGGATTTAGAGAGAAAAAGCCCAAGCAGAGAGAAAGCCTGAGCACTGGAGGCCAGACGGACTTTTGGAGAGTAGTATCCAGTATCATGGAGCCTGAGTTGCTGAGAGAAAGACTGCTGAGAGCCTGTTGGAGCTGCCCTGGACTTTTGAGAACCGCCACATGGAGCTGCCAAGAACTGAGGAAGCATGCCTGTGATGCCAATATTTTGTCTGTCTGTTTTGATGTTGTTTTCCTAGATTCACCTACTGGTGAAGGTCAGTGCTGCTGTTGTAGAGGTCCTGGAACCTTGCTATTGCTTCAGAAGCCCTGAAGGAGGATTTTCTTGTGGTATGTTCACTGAAATCCTGGAAGAGGGCCTTGCTGATGTTTTCAGGGGTTCTGGGACTGTTCTACAGGCAGAGAGTGACCTGATGAGGACACTGGCTATGGCTTTGTTGA
>CM053580.1:376185279-376202379 GCA_028627135.1 Pseudochirops cupreus | reverse complement strand
ATCCTGCCCTACCAAAAAGTGATATAGGAGAGAATAGACTGGGGGAGGAAGGACCCACTGGGATTGCTGTTTTGGGGTGGTGGGTAGGAGAAAGAAGGGGAGAAAATATGTAACTCAAAATCTTGTGGAAATGAATGATGCAAACTAAAAGAAAATTTAAAAAAATTAAATTTAATTTAATTTAAAAAAAAGAATAATCTGAATTACTAACATTTTTTCCCAATATTTTCTCAAGTGTACATAACAAAATAACAAATTCAACGCTGATTTGTAGCTGGCTCCTTGATTTCCAAGGTATAAATATTCACACTGAAAATTCAACAATTAGCTCTCACTACCCTTCAAATCTTGCTGTAGTATACCTCTATGTGTAAATGCATGTATGAATTTTGCCCTTGCTACTTCTTTGAGCTTTTGGAGGTTTTCAACCTGAATTATCAATTAAATAACAAAACCTATTAATATGGAAGGCTCTCCTTATTGGTGGAGCAGAGTTAGAGAGAAGTGGATAAATGTGAGCCCTGCTATACTTCAGACTTTCTTTGTATCTCTTCAGTCTCTTCTCAAAGTCTCTTCAAGTAACTTTGGCTTCTTCTGATCGAAAGCTGCTGGAGGCAATATGACTCTGTGAAGAAAATAACATAACAGGAGCTAGCAGTCTCCATCATATCCTTATCCCAAGTTTGCTGTAATAAAGACTGCGGGCAACTTCCCCCAAGTAAGACCTAAGACTCTTTTCTCTAGGTTAAACAGTTACCTCACTCACTGGGAAAGCTCATTCACTCTGTATCATCAAATGAATATTTTTCTATGTATACTTTCTCTAATTTCTGTTTTGGTATAAATGGATTTCTTTGCTAATTGTTTTGTGTATTCATTGTTGAGCTGGTGTTTGGTGGGAAGGGAGTCAGCTTAGGATATAAAGCTTAGGGTCCCCCTTTCTCCATTAATAAACAGAGATCAGAAATTTAGCTTGATCTTGAAAATCACATTACCTAGACTAACAATGTTTAAGGGAGCTTATAGGTATGTTTCTATTCTGGCACACCTTCTCTCTTAGAGAAACAGAGTGACCAAGTTTCTGGCTCCAAATTCTTCCTTCTTTCCTTGTAGGAATTAATTTCTTCTTTGGAGCAGGACAGAGGGAGAAGAGACTAGAGATATCTATTCTGACTCTCTTCAAGTTATGCAATAACACACACAAACTACAAACTGGGGATAGCCTCTAACTACCTGATTGGGGGGTGTGTGCAAAATGGAGTAGGCAGAAACTAGAGATCAATTAGGGAAAGGCTATTACAACAGTGCAATTCACAGTTAATCACCATCAGCAGCATCAGTAGCATCGTC
This sequence comes from Pseudochirops cupreus, assembly GCA_028627135.1. NCBI lineage: Eukaryota > Metazoa > Chordata > Mammalia > Diprotodontia > Pseudocheiridae > Pseudochirops > Pseudochirops cupreus. Next base: position 376,201,029 of record CM053580.1, on the reverse strand, counting down.
CCTTATATGTGTATAGTACCTTATGTTAAACAAAGACCTCTATAACATGTAGGATCTTATTGGATACCAATAGGCAAGTAGGGTATGTATTAATATCTCCATTTTACTTTTGAGGTATAAATGATTAGTTGTGAATAGGAAGGGAAATGTATTATAAAAGCCCCATTGTATTTTCAGCCATTTTCCTCCCTTTTTTTAGAATTATAGAATCTGAATGCTGTAGACATTAAGGCTTGGAAGACAGCATAAAAAGCAGATTATGACACTGATAATTTTTTCCTATGAATTACATTCAGTGAGAGGCAGCATGCCATAAATTATAGAGGGTTGGTCTTACAGTCAGAAAATCTTGGGCTTAAGTTCTGCTTCTGAAAATCTGTCACCAGAAAAGCCTTTATCAATTTCTTATTGGATTCTAGGCACTGTATATGGGATATGAATAAAGTCATACATGTAATAATGGCTGTTTCACCATGATCAAGGCATTTAACCACTTCAATGCCTTAGACCAATGGCCTCCAAAATTTGGGTGCTCCTAGAAGGACATAGTATGAGGGTGGTAGGATAATATTTCAAGAGGGTTATAAAAAACAAATCAGGGTGAGAAAATAGGTTGAAGCCTACGCTCCTTGTAATAGCCAATTGTGAGGCTTATCTTCAACCTATCTCCAATCATCCATCCTTCACCGATGCCCAAACTGCCAAATTTCTCCCTCCCACTAATAGACAAACTGCCAACCTCTCTTCTGTCTGCCTTTCATGTCCTAACCATTACCTAACCTGTCCCATAACAGTAGATGCAAGGAAATTTCCTCTTTCCATCATAGTCCCCTGAGTCTCCAGATCATCTTCTGGCTACAGGTACCCTTCCAAGGGAAAGCTCTGGGCTTCAAGACTGTGACCAATGAATAAAAATGCTGTTTCTTCCTCTTATAGTTTTAGGTGGGAATGGAAGGAGTCACACAGGAGTGTATTATATAAATTATACATATGTATATATTGCAAGTGAAGACATCACCCTTCTGATGTCATTGGTCCTCTTTGAGAACAAAGGACAAATGACAACATATGTATGTGTGTACATATACGTATATGTATATGCATGTATATATACTAGCCCCAAAGTAGTTTAAATTTGATATTACAATGAAATGAGACATTCACAAGTCAGTCCACAGTTAATAAAGAAATATCCTTAGTCATAACAGGTGAAGGATATTTAACAAAGACAGGATTGGAGGATACCTGACCCAACTCAGATAAGTGAGTTTGCCTATTTTATCCATCATGACCCACCAGGTAAACTTCCTACCACGTTTTGACCTCATGGCTGCTTTCTACTTTGACAATAGTCAACAGTCTTAATCTTTAGTCTACCAGACCAATCAAGTCTTAAGGACTGTCTTATAGCTTTTAAGGAAAAAACTACCTAACATTATTTTTTTCCATTGTTCTTTTAAGCCCTCTGTTTATATTGCTAAATTCTCGTAGTAGGCTTCTCTCTCCCCTTATCAGAGATTCATCACATATAAAAATAGTCTTTTTTAAGAAGATGGAAAAATCAGCATAACTGATCAATCCTTGTTGATTGGTAGAAAAAAAAAGAGATCATTGGGTGGGATGACATGGATTCTAGTTCCTGCCATGCCACTAATCGTGTATTATCAGCAGGTCATTTCATCTCCGTGAATCTCATTGCCTTGTCTGTGAGGTGAGGGGGTGGGTCACATGACCATTAAGATCTCTTCCAACTCTATGAATGCTGCACCATATTGGAAATGCAACTGTCAACAAGAGGAAAATGGATATTGTTTTTAAGTGGAGCCTCCAAACTCCTACAGATTGTCAAGCATAAAACAAAGTAGAGCCATGAATTTGAATGAAGACTTAAAAGTGAAAGAAATGTGTCAAAACAGTATTGTTCCATGAAATCCTTTGCTAAAGATGTAAATTGTGAATCTGACACAACTGCCATTCTGAGCTACTGTGTTTAATAATGAGTTTAAACAGAAAAAAAATGTGATAGAAGGCAAGAAAATAGATGGGTCATCAAACCTTAGATTTGGGAGACCACCTAATGATTTGCTAGGAAAGGAAATTGTTGACCTAGTATGAACTGCAAAAGTGGGGGAGAGATTTTCAGGAAGTTGTCAGCCAGCAGTAGGTTACAGGACTTTGTCACAAACTAAAGTGGATTGAACAGTCCTTGTATATCTTCATAGCTAATTAATTATTTGACAAAATCCTTCCCTGAATAAAAGATGCAAAATAACTTTGTGAAATTCACCCAAATCATCTCAATCATTTACTGCACCTGACATAGATATAGACGGTTTAGAATAACTTAAACTTTTTGTGCACATAGGGGATATCAAGATTCATAGACCTGTAACTACCAGCTGAAATCTAAAGGCAAGAGGGAAGGTTTTGCAATTGAAAATTTAAGTAAAGCAGAAAGAATGCTAGATTGAGAGTCAGAAAACTTGGCCTGAGTGTTGTTTGTGCTCTAGGTAGCAACCAATAGCATTTTATTTTTACCTTTGATAAGTCATGTATCCTCCCATCTAGAAAATGAAGTGTCTTGCCCTAAATGAGCTATCAGCAAGGTGCCTGGCACATTAAAAAATACAATGATTATGTTGTTGTTTATTTGAAAAAAAAGCTATTTTGCTGTGTGGGTAGATCAGTAGAATTTAACAGATAGGAAAAATAAACTTTGAAATATTCCAGTGTTGCACCTGCCAATTGACCAAGAATAGGAGAAAAAAATGTGGTATGCAGTATAAAATTGAGGGGTTTCCCATGCCCAGCTACAGTAGAAATTAACTGAAAAATAAAGATCAGTTATATTTCTGGGCTCTTTTCCATAAATGCACACATACACACACACACACACACACAAACACACACATGCACACTACTATCATGTTCAAAAACTATTATCATCAATCCTCTAGAAGTCATAGTTGACTTTGATCATAGTTCACAAGTCTTTCAAAGTTGATTTTCTTTGTAATTTTTTTTTAACAAATTATTCCCCTCCTTGTGTTCACTTCACTTTGCATCAGTTCATATAGGTTTCTTTTCATTTTTCCTGTGTAGTGAGGGCTCACCCAGAGCAAAGCCAGATACCTACTTCTCTTCAGGTTTTTGAGTAGTCTTGAGGGATTGATGGTGGTTTTATTTCTTTTTTATATAATGCTAATGGATTGAGTTCCCATTCTGGTGTGTTTCTCCACCCCAACCCCACTTCTGGATGCCAGTGATTAATGGTCCATTTAACCAATTAAGATTATTTTGCTTTTACAAAGTGATATATAATTTGAAGGTAATTTTATTTATTTTAATTTTTCTTTTCTTTTGATTAGATTAATATATATTTATGAAGGAAAAGAAGTACAAACATTTGCTCCCAAAACATGTGAACCTACATGACTCCATACCATCTCAATCCTTCAGGTCTGGCTGCCAAATCCCAAACACACACACACACACACACACACACACACACACACACACACACACCCAACAATTTCACATCCAAAAGTGGCATAGCCGTTGGATGAGTCTACAGGCAATACTGGACTGGGTCCACTAGATCGTTGCTCAGTCTCAGTTCCAGACTTGCTAGCTGCAAAACCCTGTGTGGATTCTGTTTCCATACTTTTTGGTGGCTCAGTTTCCTGATCTGCATAAGTTCACAAGGTCTTAGGCAAAGGACAGATACTCCATATTCATAAACTATATGTTGGCCTCAGATGCAAAGGTCTTGAAGCCTCTCCTCTTACATCCTTTTCTACTAGTATAAAGCCAAGGAGGAAAAAAAAACTGACCAAAGGCAAGGCCTGGAATAACTAGTGCCTTTTAAATACATCATTTTTCTGGCTAGAAAGCCAACCAAAAAGTTTCTTCTTCATTACATGTCTAGTAGACTAGAAACAGCTACAGAAAGTCTTTGAATGCTATCAAAAAGCAAGACAGTTCCATTATATATCTTTGATGTAGGGGACTGCACTAGCCTTCTTATTCCATTACTTCAGAAACTGTCTATTTCACTGATTCTTATAATAATATTCCATTACATGAATATGACCTTATTTCTTTCGTTATATCTCATGAAATGGGTATACCTTTAGTTTTCAATTCTTTAATACTACAAAAAAAAAGATCCGCTATAAGTATTGGTGTTTATACACATGGATCCTTTTCCTCTTTTTTTGACTTCTTTTGGATATATTGATGAGGAAACTGAGGCAGAGAAAGATTAAATGACTTGCCCAGGGTCACACAGCAACTAAATTTTGATAATGGATTTGAATTCATATCTTCTAGTATTCTAGTTCCAGCAATCTATCCACTGTAGGATTCTATTTGGTTTTGTCAGATTATTCATGGTGGTTTGTTGTTGTTTTTTCACTATATAACCCCTTTTTTGGTGAAATATCTTTTTCTAAACTCCTTTGTGACTAGCAAGTCTCATATGATCCTGATTGTGGCCCATAAGTTTTATTTTCTTTTTCAGGTACTTGTAATAGTTTTTCATTGATCTGAAATGGCTAACATTCCAGTAAGGTTTCATTTTAAGATTTCTTTAAGGATGAGATTGGTAAATTCTTTTGATATTCCTTTTGCCTCTGTCTCTAAGAAATGTGAGCAATTATTAATTTTTAAGCCATCTTTGTCATGATTCTCAGGTACTCTTAAATTCTCTCTCCTTGATCTGTTTTCTAGGTGAGCTCTTTGTTTCAATTTTTTCAAAAATTTTTGGCAATATTTCTTGTATACTGAACCATTGCTTTCTCTTTGTTTTTTGTTGTTGTTGTGCAGTTGTTCAGTTGTGTTTGACTCTTTGTGATCCCATGGACCACATCGTTCATGGAATTTTCTTGGCAAAGATACTGGAGTGGTTTACCATTTCCTCCTCCAGTAGATTAAAGCTGACAGAGGTGAAGTGACTCGTACAGGATCACACAGTAGTGTCTGAGGCCACATTTGAACTCAGATCTTCCTAACTCCAGACTCGACACTATCAACTCAGTCACCTAGTTGGCTCCTTATTTTCTTTTTGGACTATTCTAATTTTTAGAATGTTCAATTCATGTACAAAATTTACTACTGTGTGTTCTATTGTATTAATTCTTATTTTATTATATTAATCCTTTCCTTCCTAGATATCTTTTGTTTTATTTCTTACAGATACTCTTATGGTCAGAACATTTTCTCTGAGGATCTTCCTAGACTTATAATGGAATTAATCTCTTTTCTTGGTTTCCCCTTGGACTTCTCTCAGTCCAAGGCCTTTCTTTATTGTGTTCAGCATTTTCTTTTGCTTACTGATATCTCTAGATTGTGATTAGGCCTAAGTTTGATCTTTTCCTACTGGCTAGTATGGACAAGCCATGATCAATACTGAGCTTACTGGATAAGACTTTTTCCCATCTTTGGCTGTAGTTGTCTGGCCTTGTCTCCTGTGATTCTACTCTAGAATGCTTAGATGCTTGTCTGGGCCTAGACTAAACTGGTCCTGGTGTGGCCCTGTGTCCTATAGATTGGTGTCCTGGCACTCCTTTGCTGGGCACTATTATATCACCATCTCCAAATATAGCATTGGGTTGATTTTTTTCCCTTTCCACCTGTTGTACATCATTTCTGTTCCCTGCTTCCATGAGATTATTGCAACCTTTTTTGCAGGCTTGGACAGGAGAGAAGAACTTATAAGTATTAATCTTTGGTTTCTTTTATATTTTTCTTTCTGGTGAATTTTTAGAGTTTTACATGAGTTCTACTAGGTCCCAACACACCAGCATCTTTCAAAACAGATCTGTAACATTTCTGTGACTCATGCTTTGGGTACAGAGAGATTAAGTGTCTTTTCCGGGTCATACATACATGATGTTTCAGAGGTCTTCATCCCATGTTGTTCATACTTCAAGGGCAGATATTTAACTACTATGTAGTTTACTACTAATAATAACATTTTACAGCATTTAAGGTTTACAATACTCTTTGTATGTTTAACTTATTTGATCTTCACAGTCCTGGGAGGATCCTCTGTTATAGGTACTATTATTATGCTCAATTTGATAAGATGACAAACAATTACAAAAAGGTATATTAATTTGCCTCAAATTCACCCAGCTAGTAAGTGTCTAAGGCAGGATTTAAACTCAGTTCTTTTTGGTTCCAAATCTCACACTATCCATTGCACTACTGTCTTAGGTCAGTGCTTATAACCTAATTACTTATTATATTTTTGCAATGCCTTCTAATTATGCAGTACTACTAGTAAAATGGAAAGATCACTGCATTTGGAGAATACTTGTACTCTCTGTCAATTACTATCTGAATAATTTGGAGCACATCACAATGAAACTGGGTCTCACTTTCCTCATTTATGAATTGAAGAGTTTAGGCTAGATCAAATTATCACCTCTCAGGTAATGTCCAGCTCTATATTTGTAAATCTCTGATCTTCAATATTTATGCTTTTATTTGAATGTCACAAAATCTCATGAAATAGGTAGGGGAAATATAGATAAATCTGGAGATTGGACCTGTTATTTCATTGGTATAATGAGGCCCTAGTGAGGAACTTCCTCTTGCAATATATGTCAGTACCATTTCTGCAACTTATAGTCAGAAAGTAGCCTAGGGCAAAATGAAGTGATATTCCCATAATCCCATAATCAGTAAGTGCTGGTGGTAGGATTTAATACAATATATGATTCCATAAGAAAAACTGTATCAAACATTTATTAAGAACCTATGATGTGCTGGGCACTGTGCTATTCACTAATAATACAAATAACAAAAAGAAAGATTGTCCTTGCCCTCAAGGAGTTTACAATCTTACAGGAGAATATGATGCACAAAAAAAATCTGGAAAGTGGGTACAGGAAACCTGACATGGGGGCATCCTATTCCATCGAGTTCAAGCAGAGCTGAAAATGTAAAGCAGGTAGTTAGCAGAAAAGTCTAGATCTCTTCCCTAATGGCTTTAGGAGAAGTTTAGTGCTCTAACCTCCAACTTTGTAATCAGAGGGGAGGGGAGACAAGCAGGAGTAGGGAAGGTGTTGAGTATCCACAACTGAATTAAAGGCATGATGATGAAATTTCAGGTGAATGGTATTTACAATAGCTGGACCCAGGTATTATGACTACTTCATCACGCTGCCTCTTAGGGGGGAAAATCATCATCAAATCTACTGTGAATAATTTAAAGATAAATATAAAATGCTTTGTTACATTAATGAGTTGAAGTCACCTGACCTAGGCAAACTACATTCTCAGAGATCAAAAGAATTGGCAGATAGAATTCTTGAGAAAATAGAAGAGATTACTGAAAGATCATGGAGAAAAAGCAGAGATTCTGTGGGAATGAAGAAAGGCAAATGTTTTGGTTTTTCAAGAGCAGATGAGAATGGAGTTTGCAAAGTCTAAGTCAGTGAGCTTGACTTTGATGTTTGACAAAAATCTAGGACACAGTATTAAAGGGAAGGCTAAAGAAATCTAAAAAAGAAAATGTTGATCCAAAAAATCAAGGGAATTGTGTAAATATATTGCACTTGAATTTTAATGAAGCATTTCATAAAATCTTTCATGTTACTTTTATGGAAAAATATGTGTGTGTGTATATATATATATATATATACACACACACACACACACACATGCATGTATATATATATATACACTCACACATAATTTATCAATTAGGTCTGTTCAGAACAGGCTGAATGACTGAATTTTAAAAAGATGTAATTAATGATTGAGGGTCATTTTGGAAGGAACTCACTATTGCAACATCCCAAGAATTTCTACCTGGTGCTGCGCTGTTTAACATTTTTAGCTACAATTTAATGGGACAGAGAAAGGGTCCACAACAGCAGTTTTGGAACCAGAAGTGAGGGATCCACAATGTGGATGAATCAGAATTACTCATGGTTCCTGATGAATGGAAAGAACCTCCATTTACAAAGGAAGACAACCCCAGAGGACTGTTAGAAGAAAGCAGTTTTGCAACTGTTTTTCTGAAATTCTGAGAAGCCTACCTGAAGGAATGTTGTCCTTTGATGCAGAAAGCTTTGCATGAGCATCATACAAATGTAGCACTGCACCTAACTGAATATAGCATGACTGTCTGCACAACTAAGAAGAATTTTGATCCTTATATCATCAGGAGGGCCAGGGATTTACTAAAGTTTTTAGCAAGAAGTATCTCATTTGAAAAGGCAATATGAATTCTTGAGGATGATGCTGCATGTGACATCATTGAGATCCATCCTTAAATAAGAAACAAAGAGAGATTTGTTCAAAGAGAATAATGACTTATTAGGTCTAAAGTATATGCTCTGAAGTCATTGGAACTGTTAACAAATTGTTACTTCACAGTTCAGGGGAATGCTGTTTCAGCTCTTGGACCACTTAATGGTTTAAAAGAAGGTCAAAAGGTAGTTTTAGATAATATAAAATATTCATCCAATCTATAACATCAAAACATTGAGGATTAAACAAGAGCTCTCAAAGGACACTGAATTAACATCACAAAATTGGAAGAGATTTTTGCTGCAATTCAAACACAACAATTTGAATAAACATGAGGAACCAAAGGAAAAAAAAACTGTTAAGAAAAAGTATACACCATTTCCATTGCCACAAAAAGAATGTCACATTGATAAAGAATTGGGTGGTGTTGAATACTTTTTGAAAGAAAGTCAGAAGAACAAGCAAAAATGCAGTGAACAAAGAGTAAATAAGCTGAAGCAGTCAGTAAGAGAAAGAAAGAAACAAGGCTTTTATCCCAACTAAAGAAAAACCAGTTATGAAACCTAAGAAAGCTTCTTCGGAAACAAAAATGGATATATACGCTTTCCAAAAATAAATAAATAAAAGTGAAGAAGGAAAAGAACAAGAAACTGGGGGCCCTTTACTACAAAGGAAGTAAAACTAAGATGGCAGCCAATGAAAAGTGAAAGAAGAAAAAGTGAGAAGTAAAAAAAAAAGAGACTTGAATTAGAACAAGATTTGTATATCTTTCTTTCTCTTTGTAAAGGATTTTTAGGATTTGACCTTGATTTCCTCCTGAACAGTGAGGCTGTGCCATGGAACACCCTTATGATAATTTAAATGAACCTTGTTTCATAGAACAAGACTTTCTCTGAATAAATGCTGTAATTATCATTTACATATTTACTAACAAAATAAATTAGGAAATAAAAAAGAAAGGTATTTTTTTAACTTGTAAAGATTAGGCAGTTCTATTCCAGGAAGATTCAGAAGAAAATGAATTTCCATTCAGTTTTATATAAGATACAGTCAAAAATATCTGAAATGTTCTAACCTGTTTTGCCATCAAAGTTACATTGTAAAAGTAAATTAATTTGTTGTAACTTGCTTTTTTCCCCCCTAAAAACATATCTTGTACTATTGCTTAACTTCGGTGGAATATACTGTGTATAAAAATTCTTCTCTTTTCCTCACCAAAAAATACTACCAGCTGCATTTTTGGCATAATCGTAGCAAATCATTTACTGTTTTTTCTGCTTAATTCCTTTGTTGACATAATTGCTATCTCTTTACTCTTGCTCAAATACATTTTAGAATCCAGTAGAAATAAGGGAAACCCTCTTTGTCTTAACTATTTCTAGCTAGGATTTAAAACTAATAGATTGAGAACTAAAAGGCGATACTTTTTAGTCACAGAAAACTGGGGAGTGAAGGTGAGTTAAGTTTGGGATTGTAGAAGTCTTCTAATTCAATCCTCTCTCTCTTTTTTTTTTTCATTTAACAAGTATTTGTTTTCTCTTTTCACCACATGCACCACCATTGCGGAGGGGAACCCTTCCAAAAATATGCAGAGACAAGCAAAACAAAGGCAATGTCGAAAAATGTACATCTCGTTTTGTATCTTTAGTCCACATCTTTGTCAGGAGGTGGGTAGTTTTCCTCATCATTGTTCTCTGGAGTGTTGGTTGATCATTACATTTATGAGAGTTCTTAAAAATCTTTCAAAGGCACCTATCTTTACCATATTGATAACTGCATAAATTGTGTTTACTGGTTCTGTTCATTTCACTTTTAATTAGTTTGTACTGTTTCTCTGAAATTATCCCTTGTATCATTTCTTATGGCACAGTAGTATTACATTACATTCAGGAGTGTGCTGGAGACAACTTTGAAGTGCTCCCAAGAACTGGTCATTTACAACTAAGAAATTAGCAAATGCTACAAATCAGAGCTTGATCTATTGATTTGTTGATTATCAACACTTAACATGATAGAGATACAGATTTAATTTAAAAGTTTTTTTAAAAAAAGATTTAGTTAGCATATTTAATAAATTTGTAGTTTATGCATAGCTGAGAAGATAAGCTAGAAGGAGATATACTTATATACTGGAAGATAGGTAGGGTTTGGGCAAAAGTGGATTAGCATCTCCTGTAGAATTTACCATCTTACACATTTATCTGGAGCACTGAGATGTTAGGTGACTTGCTGAAGGTCATTCAGACATTATATGTCAGAACCTGGACTTAAACCAGTATCTTCTTTAATCATCCCCTTTCCTTCTGCTCTTCAAATTTTCCATTTCTTCCAGACTTCCTTCAAACATAATCAAATATCTCCCAACTTTAAGAAACTTCACTGGGCCCCTACAAACTTCTCAAACTATTATTCCACATCAATTGTCCCTTTCTGAATCCATCTTCAAAGTGGAAAAATGTTGTCTACATTCATGGCCTTAACTTAGTGTCCTCTCACTTACTTCTCAACCTATTCTAATTTGACCTCTGATCTCATGAGACAACAAGGTTGCTATTCTCTTAAGTTCCAAACTCTTAATTGCTAAATTGGATAGTTTAAATTTTTTCTTAATCTTCATCTTTCTTGACGCCTGTGACACATTTGACACTCGTAAACACACTTTTCTATATACACTCCTCTTTGGGTTTTTATGACACTGTTCTCTCCGGGTTCTCCATAAGAATCTCTTTTTTACTTCCTTCACTGGATGATGATAGATACTATCCACTCAAATTTGGGTGTATCTAAAGTCCCTCTCCTGGATTCTCTTGTCTCATATTATAATGGTAATGGTAATTTGAAGATCTTCCCTGCTCCTTACTAGGCCAAATGTAATCACATGGAGCGTGTGGTGGGAGGAGTTTGATGAACTGGTGGAGCAGAGCCCAGAGAAAGCTGGGGAGAGAGAGGACATAGGCAAGGACACAGCTAGCCTTGTGAGTGTTTGTGGGGAGGCTAAAGGATGTTGCTCCCTGTTGTGTCATGGTGTATTAGCTTCTCTGTTGCTATGACAGATCTGGTTTTCTGGTGTTGGGATTTGGCTTTCTGTGTCTGAATAAATGTTTTTGCTTCTGTCTTCTATTTGAAGAGTCTGTTATATTTTGCAATTCAGAACTATATTGGCATATTCATAGTTACTGTCAGTGCTGTGAATATTGCATTGGTGCTAGACAAAAATACACACCCACTCTTGATGACCTCATTAGATACCATGCTTTATTATTCATCACTGTGAACATGATTCTAATATCTAGCCTTAGTCCATCTCTTTAGTTACAATCCTCTATCACCACCTGCCCAATGGACATTTCAGATTGGATATCTCAAAGACTCAGTTCCAAACAGAACTCATTTTCTTTCCTGCACAAACTCAGTATTTTTTTTTTTAAGTTTTCAAACATTTTTCTTTTCTCCCTGGTTCATGAGCTGAACAGGATGCTTACATCTTCATTTTCCCTCATCTCACACATCCATCCAGTTGTGAAATCTTTTCCTTTATACTTCCATAACATTTCTCACATTCTTCCTTTTCTCTTTAATTCTATGGCTATTACTTTAGTTCAGGACCTCATCATTCCTCCTCTGGAATCTCTGGAAAAGTAGCTACTAATGCATCAGCCTGCTCCAAGTCTCTCCCCATTTCAATCAACTCCACAAAGATAAAAAAATTATTTTATTTAAGTTCAGTTTTATCCATGTCACTATCTTACTCAGCATACTTCAGTTGCTTCCTATTGCCTCTAGGATAAAATATAAACTAGGCTTTTATTTTGTCTTTTAAATTTCTTTAAAATAAAGCCCAAAACTATGTTTCTGTATATTCATATACATTAGTACTCTTATATTTTCATATTTCTTTACACTAACATTTTCTGTACTCCTCACACATGGAATTTTATCTAACATTTTCATATACTTTCATGGATCATACCCAATGCCTTGAATATTTCTTCCTCATATAATTCCCAATTTCTTTGAAAGTGCAGCTCAAAATACCATCTTTTACATGAAGCCATTCTGATTCCTCCTCTCAATTGCCAGTACCACCCTCCCCAGCTTCCTTGTGTTTGTTTTGCATTTTTTCTGTAAATACTCATATATGTATATGCTGCCTTTCCTAATGGGTAATTCATTAAGGTAATTCTTCTCTGCTGAGATCACACTTAGAATATCATATTCTTTTCTGTGTGCCATATTTTAGAAAGGTCACTAATGATCAGAAGATGGTTAGGATAATGAAGGGTCTTGCATTTATGTCTTATAAAAATTACTTGAAGGAACAGGGGATGTTTACATTGAAGAAGAGAATACATAAAAAGAACTTGCTAGCTGTGTTTAAGTATTTGAAGGGATGCCATATGGAGAAAGGATTAGATTTATTTTTAACCCCATATTGCAAAACTAATTGCAAAGAAGTAAATTTAAAATTCAATTCGGGGGTGGGGACCTTGTCAATTATTGCTAGCCAAAAATGGAATAAATTGTCTTCAGTAACAGTTTTCTACTCACAGTAAATCTTCAAATAGATATTGGATGACCATTTGTTGAGAGTATATTAAAGAGCATCTTCTTTTGTTTATGGGTAGGGAAAATGACCAGGTTTTCTCAAACTCCTTAAAAATTTTGTGACTAATAAAAATATCTATTTTATAAATTAAGAAATTAGGACTCAAAGAGCTTAAGTGAGTTGTGGTAAAGGGAAGTGAGTCATTCAGAGATGAACTTGAGTCATTCACAAGTTGTAGAAACTACATTGAAATCTAGGTTTTCTAAATTAAAATTCAATGTTATTTAGCATAAACTAGGTGCTCTCTAAATCCTTACTAGCAAATTACTAAGTCTCAAAGTAAGTAAACCTTAAGACTATTGAAGAACTCTTGGCCAAATCCAAAATACAATTTGGATACAATGATGATTTGAGTCTATCAAGGACAAAAGTCACATTAACAAAAAAAAAATAAGATTGAACAACAAAGACAGTAAAAAAAAATCAGTCATTAGGAGGGGCAGAGTAATGGGGGGAAATGAAAATTCTGCCACCTTGGGTGGAGCAATATAATAATATTTCACTAGGCAAAACATAAATTGGAACAAGTGTGAACTAACTAAAATTTCACATCTAAAGTCATCTTTTTAAACATAGTGAAACATCTTTTGTCTTCAGGAAAATTCTTCATGTTCTAGTGCACACCCCTAATTAGTTTTTTGGTGTTGAAAGAGCTAATTAAAACATACCTCCACCCTGAATGGAAGTGATTCATGTGTGCTCCATGATGAATGTGCTGGGCACCCAGAATTGTCATTCTTTCTAAACCTCAAAAGAGTGAAGATTCAAAACTTTGCATTCTAGATGCAATCCCAAAATGGCAAAATGAATAAATTAAAATGCCAACTTATATACTAAAATCAAGAAGATGTCATTTTTCAGGAAGCCAAAACTCACCAACATGCACACTGTGAAGTAATTTTAGCAAACAGCAAGTGGCCTTTACAGTTTTAATATTTCTTCATACTTTCATTGACATGACAGAATCTCTGCATTGTAAGGGAACTGAGAAACCATCTAGTCCAAGCCTTACCTGACCAAGAATTCCCTCTATTGTGCCTTTGTGAGTCATCTAGCCTCTGCTTAAAAACACCTTATGATGAAAAACTGCTTTCCTGTTAAAGCACCTCATTATAATTTTGTGGAGTTCTAACTGTAAGAACATGTTATGTCATCAAGCCAAAATCTAGCTCTCTGCATGTTACACTATTGTTCCTAGATGGTCACTCCTTGGCCAACTAAAACAGAAAATGATTAAAGACAGCAAACATGCTCACTCTCCGTCCCGCTGCTCCCTAATTCTTTTCTCTAAGCTAAAAATCTTTAGCTTCCTTAATCCTTACAGTTTGGTATAGAGGGTAGAGGGCCATTGGTGGAATTAGGAAAAGAGGGGTTAAATTATCATGTCTGAAACAATGTAGGTGTATGACTGAGAACAAATCCTTTCACTTCTCTAATATCTTCATGTTCAGCAAATCTCTCAGACAATAACATAGAATTTTCAATCTAGATTTCCAACTGAGGAATTTTCTCCACCAATGAAATCACAAATATAAACCCCTTTAAATGGGGGATAAGATTCAAATTTTGAGTCCATATACTGTCTTGGCTTTTAAATAATAAGTTAAAGTTAATGGCTATGTCCATTCAAGCCATTCCACGTGGATGAAATATGGTAGGAAAGTTTTTCCAATACCCGTTTCACAGCCTGAGAATACACTCTTTGAAGACTTAAGAGGGACAGTCTTTTCTACATCCCTTTTCCTATTTTATTCTGGATCTAAGCTTGATATTAGTCTTATATTGAGTATAAATAAAATAGGAAAGGGATGAGTCAGCACTCAATATAATAGTATTTTCCTTGCATGAGGCAAACTTTTATATAGATAGTACTACAACACAAAACTCAAAGTTACCAAAATATCTTTGTCCTATAGCTTTTAATACATCACTCATCATAAACTCAACAGTAGAATTAAGTATTAGTATAGCTGTCCACAATAGGGGAAATTCTGACTAAATTAAGTCATAGTGGAAAGTAATAAGCAATTGCACAGAAAGAGTTAAAAATTGACTGATATCTTGAGACCCAGAATTCCCACTATTAGGGTTTTGTCCCAAAGAGGTTATTTGTAGGAAGAAAATTGTACAAAAATATTCAAAAATATTATTTAAAAATACATTTTATTGATATTTTATTTTTTTGCATCACCCCAATTTCTATAAGTAGCCTTTTTATAACTCCCATATAGTTATCCCATGTGACAAATAGTATTTCAAAGAGAAAAGGAAATAAAAGGAAGATTTTGAAAACTGGCCAATACTTTGAACATATCTTTACTTGGCATCCTGAGGAACCCTGCTGCCATTCTGTGGGGACCTTACTTTGTAGTCAGACTAGTAGCTGAAATAGTAGTTCTTAAGGTTATATAAACTTATATCGAATTGTTTACTGTCCCAGGGAGGGGAAAAAAGGAGAAAATTTGTAACTCGAAACTTTTAAAAAATAATTCTAAACAATTTTAGATTCAGTTGGGAGAAATAAAATGTTTTTTAGTTTATATGCATTGTTATGAGAAAGAATGGGATAAGGTGAAGGACAGAACCTTGAGATGATCCGGGAAAGAATGAGAGAGTATATGGAAAGGTAGAAGAAACAAGAAAGATCAATTTCACATGAATCCAAAGAGGAAAACATGGTCAGAAATTTCCAATTCCTCAGACAGGTGAAAAAGAATCTTACCTGAGAAAAAGTGATTGGATTTGATGATTAAATGGTGATGATCAAGAGAGAAGAAGGAACTATGTCAATGTCTAGGGCTGGAATTTTGCTTTAGAAAAGACAAGAAAAGATATATAGATTTGACTTGTAAGGTCAAAATTTAGCAATCTGATTCTTG
>CM053580.1:376144876-376184779 GCA_028627135.1 Pseudochirops cupreus | reverse complement strand
TGCTATTATTTTTTTGTCACCTTGGCCCACCACTGGTATTTTACCCATCTGGTCTCTGGTAAGCATTTACTCATGTCCTAGATCTCTCCTTCCAACCTCTTAAGTTGTCTTGGACTGGAAGAATATCTCACCATGACCTTTTGTTGGTTCTGTCACTCCAGAATTTGATTCAAGGGATGATTTTAAAATTATTTGGGGGGAATGTTGGGAGAGTTTATCTGAGTACTTCCTCTACTCAGCAATCTACATTTACTATTTTTATGACCACATATAAGTCCACTTAAATCACTCATAGCCTCAATTTCCTCATCTGGCAAGTAGAATTTATAATGCTTGCAGTACATTTTTTCATAATTGTGGATAAATATTAATGGACTATGGGCATGTTATTAACTGGCCGTAAATCTCCAGTTTCCTTTAAGGCTCAGTTCAGGCATCACTTTCTATATGAAGCCTTTCTTGATCTTCAGCTGTTAGTACCCTCGGCCCAAAAATTATCTTTATATTTCTCATAGAATTATATATGTAGATATTTTCTCTCCTGGAAAAAAATCTATCTCCATCTATACATCTATCTATCTCTATATATGTGTGCTGTCTCTCTTTGCTAGATTGTAAAATCCTTGAAGACAGTTGCTATTTCTGTACGTCCAGTGTCTAGCCCAAGGTATGTAACATAGGAGACACTTAATGGATTCTTGTTACTTGACTAAATGCTCCACTATTTTTGTATGACCCACCCTCATCTATAAACTAAATAGAAAAATTACCATTATCTTCAGAATCTGTCATTTTAATAATGTATTTCTGTATAATTCTTTTTCATTACCTACATTTTTTTTGTCAATAACATTTCACTCTAGGAAAATGGTGCATATTTGGGTGTGCTTATATTTGGCCCAAAACAGTATGAATTGTTGTCATTTGCTCTGTCTGGTACAATGTTCCACAGTCTAGCTAATAAAGGGCCTCCTTTTCTCTTCCTAGGCCCTTCCCCTTACAATTTATTTCTTTTAGTAAGTCTCTCCTATAATACATTAATCATCATGTTTGACTGCTGCGGTTTCTTCCTTATTATACATTCTTCACTTATTCATAGTAAAGATACTTTTCTGCACCTGAAATATTTGCATGCTTTTGCTATGTTTGTGACTGTTCACCTTTTGAATTGAGAATATGATAAAAACAAGTAAGGCTCAACTTTGCTTTATGTTGTCCAAGCTGCCTAAGTCCTTTTCTTTCTTAGCAGCATCTGTATCACAATTATTTTAAATTGTGACAAGAAAACCATGTAGATGTCTTGCTCATTTTCACCCATTTTTACGCTTACACCAAGATCTTAGATTTATTTCTTGTCAGTCATAATGGAATTTTGATAAATAAAATAATTTGGATACTAGCAGGTAGAGAGAATACACTCTCAAGTTTTGCTGGTAACAGTCCCTCCCTGGAACCTAAGCAAACCTCGTTCTTGGAACAGCTGCTTTGGGGCATACTGTCAAGCTTGATGTTAGCCAGATTCCTAGCATTAATATCCTGTGAGACTTTCATCCTACCTTGAAATGAACAAAACTTTGGCAAACAAAACACAGATTGTGCTTTGTTCCTTGACAACCTATGGGGCTGAAATGTGTGATATAATAAGATTCCTCACCATGCTTGCTTCATGGAATATGATCATTTAGTAGACCCATGGAGTTATCAAATGTGTAATTCTCTCCTCTGATGATTTTCCAATATTTTCACCCTTTTACCCAGAATACAGCAGCCAGAAGAAATAATGAGGCAGTTGCTATGAGTCCAGCCTTTGCTGCTACTCTCCTTACTTGAGCCTTCCAAAGCAGATTAGAATGTATTGACATACCATTTGCAAAACCATATTCATGGGACCTAGGAAGAATACTAGCATTGAATGGACAGTAGTAGGTTCATGGGTTAGTGATAGGCTTCTAATGGATCAAGTATGGAGAAGCACAGAGGATAGAATAACAGTAAACCTTATGTGCTTGTGCTCCTTTTTGCCATCCATCCTTCAGAGATGGTCATATGCCAAGGGAGCGGCTAGGATTATCAGAATATGTTGATCTGAGAGGCCAAGATTAAAACACATTTATGGTCTTTCTAGGTATTTGGTAATAAAGAGTAGCAGCATCTAATCATGGACACAAACCATTTTTTAGCTACATCATGAGTAATCATGAGGATCATGAGTAACACCTCTAAAACTCCCATTTCCACCCAGTGCCAAGTGGGAAATAGGAACTGAGGTGAGGGAACCAACAGCATAACCTCATTTAAGCATAACCTGCTTAAAACTCTTCACTCTCAGCTATGGTGGTAATGATAGAAAATCACATTTATAGAGGACTTTGTGCTTATGAAGCACATTAAATAATAAAAGAAAAAAAAAGCTATCATTTACAAACCTTTCCAAATTTGGTATGTTCTATCATTCATTCCTTGTAGCAGCCCTGTGAATTTTATTGTATATGATGTTTGATTCCTCTTTTTTAATGATGAGATTGAGAAGTTAAATGACTTGTTCCAGATCACACAGATTATGATTTATAGAGCCAGAAATCACCACCTGCAAACTTTGATTGCAGTGTTCTTTCTTCACCACTGGGCCTGGCTCTACATTTGGAGTTAGAGCTAGGAAATGTACCTATGATTTCATTACTGTCCAATGTCACACAACTAGTATGTGACAGTCATGATTCAGACCCATGTTTCCTAGTTCTGATGCCTTTGTCTGTTGTACTTAGCATTTATCATCCACAAAAGTGCACCTTCTTGCCCATAGGTACACCTGGATATAAGATGTACCATATGAGAGGCAGGCACTGAATGAGGGAACTACATGATGATACCTAGAGTCCCTCACACCATGAGACCATAAAGCAAAGTATCAACACAGGATCTCACTAAGTTCATAGAAATTTTTATTTCTAGTAACTCAACTCCACATGCATATTTATAAAGGATTAGGATTCTGAACATAGTCTGAGGACTACCTCTACTTAGTTACTTTCAAGTTAATACCCCCAAAGTATTGCATGGATCGCATGGGGTTTCCAATAAACCTTGGCTTTAAAGACATGGAAGAGAAGGAAAAAAAAAACCTATTGAATAAGTGTTATAGCATAGTAAATCTGGTTATAAACCAACCTATCCACTTCAAAATCATTTAAAGGGCAGTTAAATACTGTCTGATATGCCTTCTCAGGGAAGATAATGAAAATCTAACTAGCTACAGAAAATTTTCCTGGTTTTCTCAGGCTCGATCCCCAGTACATTCATCTCCCTTAGCTTTATTTCATGTAGAATCATCTTACAGAAAAAGCTGTAGATGTTATTTATCAGATATGGCCACATATCCTGAAAACCAGTGCCTATCACAGCAAGTTAGCCCTGTGATTCTTTAGTCCTTTTTGAAATTACAGAAGATTTAAAATTTCCTCAAATATTAGTCTAGAAAGTTCTCTCTTCCATGGGAATTCTGTGAAATGTTCATAGGATATCTTTCAAAGTACATGTATTCAAGTGAGAAAACATGATTCTGCTTCTCAGTTCTGTGGTGATATTTTATTAATCATGTAGACAGTGTTATTGGAAACCTATGGGGGGGTGTGTGTGTGTATGTGTACATGTACATACCTTCTACATGTTCATAGATTTATCCCATGAGAATTCTCTGAAATGAAAATTTAAAAAAATCCTCTAGTTTTTCACAAACTATAATTACTTTAATTACAGGATAATTATATAAATAATACATTTGAATGTAGGTTTCATTTTTTCTTTGTTTTCTAAATATTATCATCTTTCAGTGTTTTCAGTCATGTAAACAGGAAACATTTAAGTTTAGATGAAGAGCAGGTGAACTGCCATGATACAAGTAGAGACAATCAAAAGATGATTAGGCTATTGAAAACTGCCTAACTAAGCGCTAATTTTTAAGTAAGCAGGTGTACTTAGTCATTATAACTTTAAAATGAAAAATATATTGGAATTAAACTCAACCCCCCGTTCTGACATTCAAAAAACATTAGAGGCCTGGGTGGCACTGACTAAACGTCATTAAAGCAGGAGTGAGGTAACAATTCACTGTTCAGGAAAAGCCTCCTCATCATTGAGCAGAGACCAAGAGAAGCCTGAGCTGTAGGCCCCAAAGGAGAGGCTGGACCAATAAGATGACAGGCTGCTGACTTGCTTTAAACAAGAACCCAAACATCATTAACATGGTTAGCATGTTAATATTTTGTCCATTGTTCAAGCATGATTGCATTTGAGAAGAAATTGTACAAAGTAGGAAAAATAGCATAATTACTCTCCCTTGCACATATCAATTGATGCTTTCTACTTCCTCAGTTGAGTTGTTTTCTTTTTGGAGCTTAAATTCATCAATGTACTTCTATTTGCTCACATGCAACACACAAAGGACTTCATTCTAAGGCAATAAAAAACAGCAGAAGTGTGTCTGAAGTGCAAACAACTAATTACAAAATGGTGTGATATACATTATATT
The DNA here is from genome assembly GCA_028627135.1 of Pseudochirops cupreus. Lineage (NCBI taxonomy): Eukaryota > Metazoa > Chordata > Mammalia > Diprotodontia > Pseudocheiridae > Pseudochirops > Pseudochirops cupreus. Next base: position 376,180,251 of record CM053580.1, on the reverse strand, counting down.
AATTTAATTCACATAAGATTTCACCTGAAGTCAAAACCTAATTCTCATAAAAATTAATGCAACTTTTTCTACTCTGGAGGGTCTCTTTAAAGGGATAAATGCTTATATAGTATCAGGCTGGTGGCTATTGAAGATTGTGTAATATTTCACAATATTTCTAGATAGTACATTGTGGTCAGGACAGCTAACAGAGTATAAATCAATGTTTTAGTGCACACAGTGGTCAACTCAAGTGACCTGAAAGAGCCCATAGTAAAAGTAGCTGACGTATTCTTCTAAAGAAATGATTTTCCTTGAAGAATATGACTAAATAACATTGAAATATAATAGTAAAAAACTTGGATGACCCAGAATTTTGATGCTACTGAGATTGCTTTGATTCACAATCGCATTTCATCCCATTACAGTTAGAATATTGGTGTTAAAAGTACAGATAACCCAAATATCAACGGAAAGATATTTGGTGGATATATGTAGGGTGCAATATATTGTCAAATATTTTAAAGAGGCAATAATAAAGTATGAAAAATGTAGCTTATTGGCCACTTATATGCTTTTCATACAAAGATGGGTCTAGGTAATTTGGAGAAGTTTATTACCAGTTTGAAAAGAGGGTGATTTATTTTTACTCTTGTACTATGGAACAAGGCTATGTTAGAGTATTTATCTTTATTGTGAATTTTTATATTTCCAGAGCAATTCCATTTATCCCATCTATATATCTAGATAGACAAATAGCTATCAGAGTTTTAAATTCTTCTAATGGAGTAAGAGAATGGAGCCCACTGGAAGAAAAACCTTCCTTTAATGAGAGGGGTGGGGTGGGATTGAGGTGGATTAAGTGTATGTTAGAATCTAATAAAGACATTGAGATCTTAAAATTTTGCTTAGACTTCTGACAAGAATTTTTTTTATAGTATTGAATGAAAATGGAGTTTAATCAATAAAATATTACTTTTTTTTCCAAAATTCAGTACTCCAGTCCTTGTATTGTGTTGCTTATGACATTTTTTTTCCTTTGTAGCAATGATTTCTATATATGTCTACTTTATCTTTTTGTCCTTATTTCAACTTCAAGAAGGTCTACACTACATTGTAGAAGAATCAATAGCAACCTCTCTACATGTCATATTTCTCTGAAGGTTTTTACTTATTTTCTAAGGATTAACTCAACTCTCTCCCAGCAAAAGTTAATCAATTCTTACATTCATTTTGTTTCTATTTTCAGCAACAATTGTTCTGTGCATCAGGGCACTTGATGATGTTTCATTGTAAGTTTGAAATATACTTAAAATACTTGATTTTACCAATACTTTGAACATTGAAATATATATTTTAAGAGCTACAACTCTTGCACATTTATTTGGAATAATATTCAATAATTCTTCAAGACTTCAGAATTAAAAACACAAGAAAAGAGAATAATGGAGCACAAGTGTAGGACAGAAATTCTAGGATGCAGCTGACAAAGAACTATTTGAAGTGGAAACACCAAATCAATTCAGTTTCATCTGGTCAGGGTCACACATTATGAGGCAGGCCAATGTCAGTAGAAGCACACAAGCATGACCTCTGATGTAGCAAAATGAAATCATACAAAAATTATAATATCTCAAGTAATTAACACACAATTGAGGAACACCTCATTATAGCTCAATACTTTTTTAATTGACAGAGGGGAAATATGTTATAGAATTCTACCATTTAGACTCTTTAACATTGCCACACTGACGAAGTTAAGAGCTCAATTGAGAAGAACTTTGGTAGATTAGGAAAGAGAAAGTAGTTCTAGACTGAATTATATTTCTTCAACTCTGTTGTCATAGTCAGTCTTCTATCAGGCTATGAAATGTGGATTAGCTGTTGATATTCCCACCATACCTTGTTAGATTGTTTTATCAGCAATACTCGAAAAGCATATTAAGCTATTAGACAGCATGACATAAGGCATCAGTGATGGTCTAAAAAAACTAAGCCCATTGACCAGCATCAAATATATTCTTGCTTTAATTTAACTATATTAGGATAGAATGGACCTAGCAGAGAATGGTTCCACAAGAAGATGCTGGACAGTGACAATAAAAATAGAGCTTAAATGATTGCAATGTTATTTTTAAATCCACTGTCTCATTTGATATTTGCAATAAATCTGTGAAATAGGTTTGGTTACCTTTTAGAGATGATAAAAGTGAGACTCATAGAATGACTTGCCCAAGGACACACAGCTTTCAGTACCTTCTATATGAGTGAGTTTAGATCTTTCTGACTCTATACTCAGCTCTCTAACCATGGTGACATACTTTTTCTACCATAAAATGAAATAGGGAAACTGCAAGTAGGATGGGAATAAGAAACCCTGGAATGCCAGTATACTTTTGCTATGAAACAAAAGCAGCAGACACACCTACCCAGTATTAGTGAACTGTTAGTAATAAATAGGTCAGCTCAATTTCATCCAGGGCATTGTGCAGCCCACAAGGTGAAGAATCATAGTGACTAACAGTGAGCAGAGAACAAAGCAGCTGCAGTAGCAAATCAAAAGCTATTCTTTACACATATACAGTGAAGAAAGGGTTGCTGGTCATGCATCATTTAATCCACACGATCACACAAGAAAGCAATATATCAGAAACATCATACTCCAACCTAAAAGACCATTTTTGTATACACTCATAGCTCATCATACCTATAACAACATGTCCAAGGGATGTATAACTTGTGCTCTGGCATGTCCAGGAAAAATCCTTAGGGACTGAGTGTTTCCACTGCTCTTTTGTTTAAATAGTGATTCATGATCTTTGAATTTCTCCTTCTACTCTGCCTCTGCAGAGTGCACTCAGTTCTAGCCAGGTGTCTCTTGCTTTAATGCCAGAGGTGGAGGGCCTAGTTGTTGGTTTTTTTTTTTTCATTTTAAAGTTGTGTTTATACTATGCTTTAAAAGTTGTATAATTCAGATACATTATCTCTTCACTCATAACTTTATGAGGGTAGAACAGATAGTGCCCCTCTTTTTGCAAGGGACATTCTGAAAAATGAGTTTCAGAGCAGTTAAGAAATTTTATTGATATCAAATTGGTTTTTAGCAATAAAACTGGAAAAAAAGTTTCAGCTGTGCTGCTCGTCTCTTTCCCACACACTCTGTGGTTTGCTTCAGTTTCACAGTTCAGTTCAGTTCCATTGCCCCCTGGGGATAAAAATCTGATGATCTATGTAACCCCGTCATCACCCCATTTTTACCCATATACCACTCCCAGCTGCCCTAGTGTGTCTCCACACTGAGATCAGCTATATCACTGGTGAATCCTTTGCTGGAACTTCCCTCTAGTGAGAAGTCCTTTAGTCACAAACACATCACTCCACCCTCCCATCCTCCACTACTCTTCTGTTTATTTTCCCCTCCTGGCTTATTCTCTAGACTTCTCTGCCTCAACACTTACTGCTTTGCTCACTAAGGAACTCTAATTTTCCTGAATTAATTCCTCAATAGCTAGCATCACTCTCTTCCTCCTTGCATTCTCTCCAGTCTAGTGATTCTGATTCTCACTGATATCATTGTACAAATCTCTTCTGTCTCCTACCCAAGCCTCCTATTGTGCTCTCCCTGGAATATCTGATCCTTAGGTAATAAGTCTGAATTTACCTTAAAACTGATTATTTCTTGCTTCTTTCATCTTCCAGCACTCTCTGAGACCTGGTTCTTTCTTGATGACACTGCATCTATGACCAATATTTTTGGCACTGGTTGTGCTTTCAATTGTATTACCCTGACTCGATGACCATGATGAGAGACTCAAAATACATGGACTGTTCCCATTTGCCACTTCCATACTCTCTCTCTACCATCATCATTCATTAACCTCTCCTCTTTTGACATTCATTAAATCTATATTTGTCATCAGATCAAGATTCTGATAGCTGCATCTGCTGGCTCAAGGCATTCTCCTTCCTTTCTCAAAGATTTCATTGCCTAGTTAACAGTCTCTTTCTCTTCTCAAACTCCTTCCCTTATACTAGGGAACTTCAACATTCATATTGATACTCTCTAATTCATATTGATACGCCATAACTTCTCAGTTCTTCAACTTATTTCCCATGACCTACTCCTCCAACCCACCTCAGTCACACAAAAGATGGCTTCATTCTTGATCTTGCCCTCACCAGTGTAATGTACTTTAATGATTATGAACAGTGACATTCCTATATCTTAAGATAGTTCTTTTAATTGTTCCATATTTCTTTTCTTCCTTACAATCCCTAATCCTCTTCTTCTTTCTTACCATGACTTCCAATCCCTCTACTCATCCTGACCCCTTGGTTAATCAATTCAACTCTAAACTTTCCTATATTCTTGAGTTTCTTGCTTCCTTATCCTATCACTATTCTTGTTCTACCAAGCCTCAGCATTAGATTATTATTGCCATCCATAGTCATCTCTACTGTAACAATATCCCTGATTCCCTTTCAACTTGTTACAGTGGTTCTCTCAAATTGTTTCATCTTCTCTATAATGGCCCATGGCTTATCATCTCACCTGATAACCTTACCTCATATTTCACTGAAAACTTGAGATAATTCACTAAAAGCTTCATCTTTTCCAATTCTCTACATCTCACAAAATTCAGATGTACCCCTGCAGTATTTCATTCTTCAACCCCATCTCACAGGAAGAGGTGACCTTTTTCCTTGCCAAGGCCTACTTCTTCTTCCTGCACAAATGATTCAATGTCATCCCTTTATCTAAAGCAGATTGCCCTTCCTATCATCCCCACTTTCTCACCAATCTTTGATATCTTCCTATCAAATGACTGTTTGTTTGTTAACAACAAACATGCATATGTTGCTTCCATTCTCAAGAAAGTTTTCCTTCTTCCATCTATCTCTAAAAGTTATTATCTTATATCTCTCCTTTCACGACTAAATTTCTTGAGAAAATTATGGATAGTTGGTATTTTTCACTTTATTTCATCCATTTTCTTCTTACCTCTCTTGTCTGGACTCCAACTTGATCATTTAACTCCTATTACTATCTCCAAAGTTACCTATACTCTCTTTTTTCTATGCAAAACATATTTCCCTGTTAGTCATGTTGCAAAAGAAAACACACACACACACACACACACACACACACACACACCCTGAAATAAAGGAAGCAAAATAAGATGCTTCAATCTGGACTCAGCACTCCTTAGTCCTCTCCCTGGAGGTAGATAACACTTTTCATCATGGGTCCTTTGAATCACCCTGGGTCATTGTTTTGATGAGACAAGTCTAAATCTTTCATACTTGATGAGCCTTAACTTATTGTTGTTACTATGTATGATGCACTCCTTATTCTGTTCACTTCACTTCACATCACTTTGCAATTGTTTTCATGTGGTTTCAAGTGAACAGAGTCTAGGATCAGGGGAGGTATGTTGAAAATATGAGTGTAGGTGAAAAACACTGAGCATATAAGATGGTGGCCATAGAAATGCAGAGAAGAAATTAAAGTGATATTGTAAGGAGATATAAAAGGAGAAAGGAATTGGTATCTGATTTTATTGACCAAATTGATACTCTTAGAAAAAGGGTGCCAGATGAGGCAGCAATGAGGTATGGGAAATGGAGGGGGACTTACTACTAATCATGATAATTCTCTAAGGAAAATAAACTTCTTGCACTTAATAAGTGTGTCTAGTATTTTTTCTAATGTAGAGGAAAAAGCCAAAAACAAAAGTACAATGTAACATATTTCAAAATGTGCATCTTGACTGTTCATGCTTAAAATATCACTTCTGTTGAGTTGCCAAACATGCTAAATTTTTAAGAATCCATAGGAGAGAGAACCAATGAACTCAGACTGTAGATCAAAGCATATTTTTTACTTTCTTTTTCTTTTTTTCAATATCCATTATATAAACACATTTTCCATGATTTCACATGTCTAACACATATAATATTACTTGTCTTCTCAATGGATGGGGGAGGGACTGGAGAGAGGGACAGAATTTGGAACTCAAAAAAAAAAGAACATCAAAAATGAATAAGTAAAGATTTGGAAAAAGAATCCACAGATATCTACAAATAAATATTTTACACTATGAAGATATTTGCTCCACAGAAATGTGAATTGACTATCCTTACATAGAAGAAAGGTTATTACATATATAACAACAGATAATGATTTAGAAGCTGCATAGCATATGAAATAGAATGATTAGCTTGAAGTTAGGAAGCAGACCAAAGTTCAAATCCTAACTCTGAAACCTCCTAATTTGGTCATCCTAGGTCCTACATATGTTGTCTCCTCTAATGGAATGTAAGCTCCTTTAAGGTAGGTGTTTTTTCATTATTATTTTTCTATCTCTAGCACCTAGCAGTGTCTTAAACACAGTAGGTGTTTGTTCATTCACTGGTTGCTTATGCACCTACTATATGCAGGGCATGCAGGACACTTTAATGTATGCCCTTATTGAATTGGTAGTGTATTACGACAGTGTCCACTGCCACAGAGACTTGACGTGAGACCCTTAAATTAAAAGCTTAGTGCTCTGCCACTCAGTTCATTTGGACTCCAGAAAAGAAAAGAATATTTCTACCTATCATTTTTCTGGATGCGCACAACTTCAATAGGAAAAAGATATTAAATACAAAATAGGATTCATTAATTCACTTTTGGAAACCTTTCTTCAGGACGACAAATTGAGACACACAAGATCTGGATTTCAATAGAACTTCAGTCAAACAAATTTACAGGTCATACTCATTTAGGAAACCCCATTATTTCTGATGTCTAATCATAAAAGCATCGTTTATGATTCACACCAAATCTTACATTTAAATTCTTTCTTACTATATGGCACTTTCACTGTGCTTGTTTATCAAAAAGGAAAAACGGTATTTTCTGAAACGTCTTCCCACACAGTCTCAAAACGAAGGAAGTCGGAGTTGGAGTCGATTGCACGGGGATTGCAGATATTTGGTTTGCCTTTTGCAAACAGATTGGGGAAAGAAGTTTGCTTACATATTGTTTAGAAGGAGGGAAAATGGTGCTCCTGGGCCTTTGGATATCCCTGGGGGCCTCCCATGTGCCCAAGACTTTGACTCAATGTGACTGTGAAACCTCCCAAAGTTAGACATCTATCACCCCAAGTGGCAAACTTCAGCTGGCACTGGCTTTTGAATGCTCACACACTCTTACTCTTTCTATTGTTCTTGGTCCACAACTTCCCAATGGCTGCATGCTTAAATCCTGACATGATGCATGAGACAAACAGGGAAAATCAGCAACAACAAAAGGCAGAATCTGTATTAATTGCTTGCTCCTGATCTTCCTGCTGTGTATTCACACAGTTGGCAACTTGAGAATCAGTCTGATTCTATTACTCCTGAGGAATTACTTTTTTTCTTTTAATGACAGAGCTGGAAAGGAAAGAGAAAGGCCCTTTCTTTGCTAATAAAGCATTGCTGATCCACAGCTGATTTTGTTTGGATTTCATTTTTAGTATTGCAAGAAGCACAACTGTCAGCTTGGGTATTACAGGGTATTATAATGGCATTCATTCCTGAGGAGAAGAATGGAGGCCTGGTTCTTTTTCCACAGACAGAGAAAGCCTTACCAGCTCCCTCTTGCTGATCAGGGCAGCCTTGCCAGGCGTAACCTACCTTTTCAGGCATCTACGCCAACTTCCCATGGCAAACCATTCACCGTCTCAGCAGAGGCCCACCAGCGACCAATTTCGATACAGATACTACCCTGATTGGTGAGAAACCTTACTTCTGGCTTCAAAGACACAGTCTCTGGATTTGGAGTGTGAGCTAGTTGTTTAGAACCTGGGCTTGTTTCCCCTATAGAAATACTGCTGTAAAGGTTGTTAGGTTCCCAGGCAAGTTTGCAGAAATATTTAGCCCATAATATATGGCAAACATATTGTTACTAGTATTATAAAAGCCAACCACTATTTATAGCCAAAAATATTGAGCTATAGAAGTCTATTATGGCACCAGATGCCAAGGAAAAAAAGTGCAATGATAGAGTCATGGACAGAAAGAAGATCAGCGGTTTTACCTTCCCACTGGTGAGGATGGGAGGAATGAAATTCTCCCAGCTTAAAGGCACATTGTAGCTTCTGGGGCCCAGGGCAGGGGACTCTAATATTACAGGCAATTCCTAAATTTCCCCATGCAGACTTGGAGCAAGGGCATTGAGGGTGAGATGTATGAGGATGATTTTGGCAAACGGGACAGTAGAAAAAGAAGATTCAGATTCAAGTGATGGGTCTGCTACTCAGTGTACCCTCAGTGCTTAACGCAGTGTATGATGGGACATAAAAAAAGAACCAGGTAGGCACTGAGTAAACGTTCTTAACTGACTGAATAACTGGCCTTGAACAAGTCACCTCCTCTCACAAGGTATAAGTTTTGTTCTTGGTCGGTCATTTTCTGGTCACATCAAACTCTTCATGACTCCGTTTGGGATTTTCTTAGCAAAGATCCTGAAGTAGTTTGCCATTTCCTTCTCCAGTTCCTTTCACAAGAGATGAAGAAACTGAGGCAAACAGGGTTACGTGATTTGCCTACAGTCAGTCAGCTAGTATCTGAGGCCAAGTTTTAACTTAGGAAGATCGGTCTTCTTGACTCCAGACACAGTAATCTATTCACTGTGTCATCTAGTTGCCCCCAGGTATTGCTTTACTTATTAGTAAAATGAAATGGATTGGATTAGGTCAGAGGCTCCCAAACTTATTTGGCCTTTAAAAAAAAATTGCTCAACCCTTCCCAGGAAATGCACCTTCTTTAACCCTTTAACTTTTTTTTTTGGAAATTTGTGTAATTTTAAAAAATAAATATATATTATTTAAATGATACATCTTAAATTTAATAATTTATTGTAAATTTGTGGGGGTTTTACTACATTGAAATACTGATAATGCAATATCACATCACACAACCTTATACAGTATCTTATTGTAACCAAGTCATTACATGCACATATTCCTGCCAATGCATGCTGAACTTTCTGACAGTGCCCAACATGCTTGCCTGCCAACACTTGCTTGTTAAGATTGGTTATAACTTGCGTTTTGTGTGTTTATTTGGAAAGTATAGTAATCAATATGACTTTACCTGTGTTACACAACAGATCAAACAAGTATGAACTGTTTCTCAAAATTTTCTTATCTTCTTTTCTTTCCTTATGCTTCCACCACCCCCTTATTTTTATTCAATGCTCCCAGCTGTACCCAAGGCTCCTGCCATCCCCCTGCATCATTTCAGAGCCCCCCAGGGGGCAGAATCCCCCACTTTGAGACTCTCTGGATTAGATAATTTCTAAAATCACTTCTGATTCTAACATTGAGTTATTTTGTGGCTTAGGAGAAGAGTTTAAGCATGAGGAACTAAGGATCAGGGACTAGAAAACATGCTGTAGAAGAAAGAGTTGGGGACTCTTGAGGCAGTATGGGAGAAGATAAGAATTTAGAGACTGAAAATGAGTAGCATTAATCAATTTATCTCGCCCTTATCTCATTGCTTCATGCCCTTCCTTTTTTCTATATTTCCTAATTGTAGACAGCTTAAACAAAGAAAGAAATTTAAAAAGCAGGAGGTAGAAGAAGTAGCTGCTGCTTCTCATTTTCCTTCTTCACTCTTCTAGGGGATGGGAGGGATGGGACAGGGCTAGTTAATATGGAAATGTCTATATAAGTTAAGTTGAGAGCTGCCTATACTTATGGTTACAATCTGGGCTATGTTATCATGCCTTAGTTGGTGCTCTTCATTTCATATATTTTAAGTTAATTGATGAATTTAGGTAACATTTTCTGCTTCTTTGGCATCTTCCATAGATTATAGACCAGAGGTATATAGACCAGTAATTATGACAGGAAGAAAGACAAGGCAAGGCAAGGTGCATTTATATAGTTGCTGTTATTTGTCAGGAACTGTGCTAAATATTTTTTACAAACATCTCATTTGTACTTCAAAATCCACTTCTTAGGAAGTGATTGCTCTCAGGATCCTCATTTTACAATTAAGGAAACTGAGGTAAATACAGGTTATATGACTTGACCAGGGTCATTGTATCAACAATGCAGTATTCACAATGCCTACAGTAACTGTGAATATGCTGATATGGTTATTAATCACAAAATGTAACAGGCCCTCTACATGGGAAACATAGCTAGAACATTTATTCAAATACCAGAAAACTGAGTCCCCAAAACAGAAGGTCAAAGCCATTATACTACCTATGGAGTTGTTACAGGTAGTAAATGCGGTAAACACCCACATTCTCAAGCCTTCAAAACAGAATAGGCTACCTCAGGCAAAGATCCTCCTGTCCTCACTCACGGGCACCTGCTCAGCATCCACGCACCTTGCTCCCAGAAGCTCTGTCCCCCTCACCTCCTACCTCCCTCAGTTCCCATCCCTGGCAATCCTCAGCAGGAGTCCTTAGCAGAAATTCTGGCTGGCTCAAAAAGAAGGAGTTCATGCCATAGTGGCTGCTTCCAGTCACCATGCTGGCTCCAGCCCAGCTCTGGCTTCTTCCTGCCCCATACCTTCCTGCTAGGTCAGCAAGTTTTAGGGCCATGGAAGATCTTCAAATCCCATGACCATTACAAGTCATACAACAAGTTAAGCATCTAAAGTCAGATTCTGATTTAGGATTTCCTGACACCAGTCCCAGCACTTTAGCCAGTGTTCCACCAACTGCCTCAAAGGAATGGAAAAGCAAAGAGAGAAAGGAAGAAAAGAAAAGAGGAAAGAGAGGAAAGAGGAATGAGATAAGGATGAGAGAGAGAAGGAAGACATAAAAGGGATGAAATAAGACAGGAATGATTGAAGAAAAATGGAGATAGGTAACAGAATGACAAGTTTGGTTTTTGTTTTGTTTTTTACATCATCAAAGTTAATTTCTTGGGAGCCAAAATGTTTTAGCACTGTTCTTTGAAGCTATTAAAACAGGAATAGTCACTAGCAATGACCAGTAAGATCCAATACTTAAGAGAACAGGCCATTGACAGATAAGTATCTTTTTAAATGAAAACAAAAAAACAAAACAACAAAAAAATGCAAAGGTTCCCCAGAACTTCTAAAGGCTGCTTAAATTCTCTGCAGCAATGTGCCATTATTAGGGACAGTAAAAAAAAGCTGACAACCATTTCCAAGAGATGATAGATTTCTTTGGCCACAAAGCACCACACTTGGATATGACATGAGACCAGGATACAATTCTTTTCCTAACCCTCACCTATCCTTGGCCCTCCCTAGACTCCAGGGCATACTGTGATTCACAAAACTAAATACTGGTACCAGTGGAATAGCTTCTCAACCTATCAAGAAAAGGGCTCATCTGAGAATAACTGAAGTCCTATAAAGTCATCTAAATAGACAAGTCATAGATAGAAACCTTCCATGTGACTACATTAGCTCAAAGCTGCACAATTATTCCAAATCAAGTACACTTTGACTGGGAACAGAGAGTATAACTTTCAAGGCATCGTTCTGTTTTCCTTCTGGGCCCTCTTTAGCCTAAGGTGCACTGAAAATATCTGTCTTTATGCAACATCAATGTAAAAAAACTACCTCAATGACAGTGCAATAATGATTCTCATTGTGTCTTGCAATATCAATGACATTATTATACATTACAGAAAGCTCTTTCTGCTTTGGAAGAATGCTGTATTTTCCCCTTTTCCCTCATCATCAATGTCGACAGATAGCAAACATAAATGTGTTTAAACGTGTTTTCTTCCAAAGAGCCAATAAAGTCTGTTGAGATTTGGTGTGTAGCTCTTGGACAGCCTGGGCGTAGACCTCACTTGAGAGCTCCTGATAGTTCTAATTATAAACAGAAGCTACTCCATCCTTTCCTTGCTGCTCTTTGTCAGTTCACAGTGACAAAGGCTGTGCTTGGCCGTTTAAATGTTGTATAGTTCATTAAACACTTTAAGCTGTTGTTCCAGAGTTTCTTCCTTTTTGTGTGTATGTTTTCCATGTCTGTTTCCCTCTGCCGTCATCCAAAACCATGCAACACAATTCAAATAGAAGGCTTCAGATATACAAATGACTATGGGTAATCAGAAAGCTTAACAGCCATGTAGGAATTGGAGAATACATGCTGTCCATTGTTAGATTGAGAAAACATTTCCTTTTCTTCTGACTGTTCAGACCTTGATGTAAATGAGCATTTATATTATTTTTAAAAGTCATAGCTTTGCTCCTTAAACTTAAAGACTGTAGCAAAAAGGGCACATTAAGCAGCCTTATGATAGTATACACAGTATAAAAATTGTCTATTGAGAAGCTGCCTTTTCCTATCCTATCACAGTGGGAGGTGATGGAAATTGCTCCAATAAATGACCGGAGGAAAATTTGTTAGCAGTGAGAATGCTTGAGAATACGCAGGAATGCAGCATACACAGCATTCTTACAGGAAGGAGGCTGCTGGTTTCCATAGCATCATGTGGCTACACTGTAACTGTTCCTTTATCATGTTGGCCTATTGCGTCTCGTTCAGGTGAGTTACTAGGAGAACACCATCACAAAAGGATTTTATAGTCTTTCAGTGGAAAAATGGAGGTTAGCGGTTGGAGTTTTTACACTTTCCTATCCAAGCCAGATGGAAATACATCCCACATCATATTAATTTCTGAAGCAAAGCCATCTCATACACCATCAATATTTATTGAGCACTCACAGGACACATGGCACTGTATTAGATGTGATAGCAACTTACACAGGAACTAAATTTAAACACAGAAACACAAAAAAAAGGTCTGAGAAAATTTCAATAGGTGAGAGATTTTTTGTTGGTTGGTTGGCTGGTTTTGTTGCTATTTTTGTTTCTTGATTAAAATTTTCAATTTATTAGATACAAGAATTGTCAAATGTTGGTCTAATACTAAAGAATAACATTAAAAAATTTAATGGGAGAAGTTTCAGAGCACTACCTTAAACAAACATAAAGCAGAGAAATTGACAATGACATCTCATGCTCTGCTCCTGAGATTTAAAGGAAATGTATCCTGTTTTCTTTGTTTAATTCTTTCCTGTCCAGACTTTTACATTTCTCCCTTTCTACAAAGAGATACAGTTGTTATTGATGATAAGGGACAATACATGCATGCACCAAATGAATTATGAATTTCCTAAAAGTTTTTTTTTATCATAAACTATTAATGTATGTCTTCTAAGTATTGCTTTTTGCTGAATCTAGAGTCTCAGGATTGGAATAAATGCCAGTAGCCATCTAGTTTGGCATGTACTTGTATAGAAATTCCCTCTGCAATATACCCAATGAGTATCCATCCAATTTTCTTCCTGAAGATATCTAGAAGCAAGGAGTCTCCTACCTCCGAAGGTAGCCCAACTCAGTTTTAGGAGCTTTTCCTTATATGAAGGTGAAATCTGTCTCTTTTCATCTTTTTCCCATTTGGCTTCTACATCTGCATTGTCAGGTTAAACAAATAGTGACTTTTTCTATATGACAACCCTTCAAAATCATGTCGTGAGACAGAAAGATTTGATACTGCTATCATATATTACAGCTTAGTGGCACAGTGGGTAGAGTGCCAGGACTGAAGTCAAAAAGTTACATCTTCTCGAGTTCCAATCTGGCCTCACACTTAGTTAGCAGCTGTGTGACCTTGGACAAGTCATTTAACCCTATTTGCCTCAGTAAAATAAACTGGAAAAGGAAATGGCAAACAACTTCACTCTCTCTGCTAAGAAAATCTCAAATGGATTCTTGTAGAGCTGTACGCGACTGAAAACTGCTAAACAACAATAAATAATATAGTACAAAACTCAGTATATGTTGTTTTTTGCAGATCAATACACTAAAGACCAGAAAGTTGGTCAGGGAGGGTGGAGGGCAATGAATAAGCTTTCTTTTTCTAACTGATTTCATTCCTTTGATTCATTTATATGCCAGTTTAGTTTTCTAATTTTTGAGTTGCATGCTTAATTTGCTGATCTTTTCTTTCTCTTTTTCATTGATGAAAACATTTAGAGATATAAATTGCCCCCCCCCCCCATTGCTTTGCATATATCCCACAAATTAAGGTCAGTTGTTTCATTATTGTCATCATTAAAATTATTGTTTGTTCCTATAATTCATAATTTGATTTACACTATCTTTTATTCTGTGTTTTTAAAAGTAATTCTCTTGATATTTATCTGTTTCTTATATCACTATAGTATCCTATGTATTCCTCTGCTTCCTCTCCTAAATAAGCATCCTCTATGACAGACAGTATTTTGGGGGGAGGCAAAAAAATGTCAATACACCTGCCTTTGAAAAAGCTTGAAAACATGTGCAACATGTAACAGCTGTGGATCTCCTGCCCCTGCAAAAGGGGAGATTGGGATGTCTTTTCATATCTCTTCATTTGACTCCCAACTTATCGTTATAATTTTGTCGCATTTACTTTTTGTTTTTGTTGTGTCATTGCTTTTTTTCCCCCATTTACATTGCTATTATTAAGGTATATATTAAATTTTTTTGGCTTTGCTAACTTTACTCTGCATCAGGTCATATAGGTATTTCCCTGCTTCTATGCACCCATTGCACATTTTTTTCTTACAATATAGTAATACCCCATTTCATACATATACTAGTGTGTTTAGTCATTCTTCAACTGATAGACATCTACCTTCCTTCCCACATTTACTTGTTACAAAAAACAAAAAGTGCTACTATAAATATTTGGAATAACTGGAGACTTTTTTTCTTAACAATGACTTCCTTCCTACATATGAGAAACAATAATTGATCTCTCATTCAAAATGCATGGACATTTTAGTCACTTTACTTGCATAATTCCAAATTGCTTTTTAAAATGATTGTAACAACAGTATATCAGTGTGCCTCTTCCCACAACTCCTCCAACATTGACTATTGTCATTTTTGTCATTTTTGTCAATTTAAAGTGTGTGAGGTGAAACATCAGGGCTGTTTTTATTCATAATTCTCCTTTGTTTAGTGATTTGGAACTTTTTTTTTCTATGTAGTTGAGAATATTTTGCAGTTCATTTGAAAACTATATGTTTATTTTTTTTTATCATTTATCTTTTGAGGAATAGCTATTAGTATACACATACACACATACATATATGCATGTATGTGTGTGTGTGTAGTTTGTGTAGATTTTCAATTTCAATTTCCATCTTCTGCTATAAATACTATTAATGTTCCTTCAGTGACTGACTATAATATTTTAAGGGGGCTCCATTACCACTGATTCTTCCTCTTGCCCCTGATCTCTTACCATTTGATATGCCCTTCTCCTCCCCTTTAAGTAGTCCACTTGGTTTTTTTAATTTCATTTTTTGCACCCCTTTCCAAAAAAAAGAATTGTTCTCATTCTCTTCATTATCCGTTTTCTTTTTCTGTTTACTCTAGACCCTAATTATCTAATTCAGGACCCCTATAATTATGTGTTCTCCCTCTTTTTTTTGTATTCTTTGTGCAGTTAGAGCTTTCAAGATATCAATTTTAGGTTCTTCCTTCTAGGCACTTTCTGCTACTGCCTTTTAGGGATAAACTCATGGAGTCCCCTTTCAACTGTGCCTTGTTTCCAGAATAATGGCAGCGACTGAAGGTGTCAGAGAAGATACTACTCAATGGTTTAGGTCCTATCACATCCCTGATTATGCAGCATATTATGCACTGATCTAAACCCCCTCTTGTTGACAACTTTTCTACATTTGCCTAGAAATCTCCTCCTTATGTCCATGTTCTCCCATTCTTCCAAGTGCCAGTTGCCCTCAAGGGTTTCAAGTCTGCTCTCCCAGGACAAGTAGACTTTTTAAGTACCAAAATTTCTAAGCCTAATCTAGTGTAAAATCCTCTTCTCATTTCACCAACCATCTCCCTTTACTTATATGAGCATTCATCAGTGGAACTCCCTCCCATCTTCAGAGTAAGACCTCCTTCCTTCTTCCCCTTTATAATCTTTTCCTCTTCTAAAAGCAAGCAAAGAAGTACTTATAGCACCTTGTTTCAGTTCTTCAATTGTTTTTGAGCCCCTCCTGTGATTTGGAGGTGGGAGGAACTTGCTGGTGCAACAGGAAGAGGCAGACCAGGAAGGAACTGATGATATAAAAGCAGGAGCACAAGCTGGGACAAAGCAGAAATGGGAGGAAGCATGGCTGTGGTGGCTGGCACTTTGTCTGTGTTGATGTTACTTTGTCAGATCTATCTGCTGATAGAGGATGTTGCTGTTGTTACAGAAGCCCTGGGACCTTACTGCTGATTCAGAGGCCCTGAAAGAGGATTTTCTTGTTGTCTGTTTACAGAAGTCCTCAAGAAGGGTTTTACTGATGTTTTCAGAGGTCCTGGGACTATAATGATGATTTGTGTTGGTTTCTCAGACCTTATTTGTGGGTCTGGGTTGATTTCACAGGCAGAAAGTGAATTGATGATGGTGTCAGCAATGTGTGTGAATGTTGTTGTGGCTTTGTTAAGTCTTCTCTTCCCAGAAACAGAAACTGTGAAGGGCTTGAGGTGGACTGGTTACTGAGAGCCTCAATATAGAATGGAAACTGGACAAGGAACTGGATGAGTAGCTGGACAAGGAGCTGAGAGCTGCCTACCTGTCAATCCAGATGACAGTTGGGTGAATTTGGAGAAGAACTGGGAGCATGGGAAAGGAACCATGGAATTTAGGAGCCAACACCAAGTCAAGATGAAAGGACCTTTCCTTGGGTATTTAGTGCTGATTGACAAGATCATGATTTACTGTGACCTAGGGGTGGGAGAACTTTGTACTTTGTACCCCTTAAGGTTGATTGAATTAAGGATGATTGGAAGCTAGTCTCCAATAAAGAAGAAAAGAATTTCTGACTGATGAGATTTAAGAAAGTGTGACTTGGGATGGGAGAACTTTTTACTTTGTATCCCTTAAGGAGTATTGCTCCTAAAGGATGATTAAGGATTTAATGAATGATATCTTTTGTTGAAAACTATTTGGCCACTTTAGTGATAAGTTGTTATGTTATGTCATTGTGAATGCTGTACATTGGTTTCTATGAATGTTTTGCTTTAGTTTGTTGCTGAATAAATAGAGAGTTCACTATACAATGTGATCAGAACCATAAAGCTATTCATAGAAGCAGTCCTCTGGAAAGCTGCTTGTGCTTGGCTTTATACCTCCTCTTTTCCTCTTTCTCCTCTTTACCCACTCTGCATAGGCTCTTTTCATTCTGAGACCACAGAGGTCACATTTACTAACCTTTGATTTGACCTTGGTGCATCACTCATTCCTCTCTAATCCCTTTCTGCCCCTCTCCCCTAACTTTTTTTCCTTTTATCATATTCTTATGTAATACATTCCTGGACCCAGTGTTTGGTCAGATATCTTTTGGTATTTCTTTCTGCCGTATTTCTTCCTGCCCTGGTACACTGTCTTGGCCTTTTTTTTAGTTGCTGGGCATATTGGAATATTCCTTGCTACTCTGCGTGTTTCTGGCTAGGTCCCATCACCAGTGTCCTTAGTAGTTCCATCTTTCTATTTCCCTAAGCTGCTCTGAGTTGGAAAAAAAAACACAACTCACTGTAACTCTTTCTTGACTTTTCTGATCAGAATTTGGTTGGATGTATTTTCTAGATATTTGTCAAGGAAGTTTGGGATGATTTAGGCTAAATGAATCCCTCTATATGTCAATCTGAAGAGAAATGAAGTTACAGTTCACAAACTTAGGCATAAAAAAATCCTGTAGTTTTATTTTGGCATAACCCCATTAAATGGGTTTTAGAGAAAAGGGTTATGATTAAGGAATTATATTTGAGTTATATGGATTTTCTAACCATAAGTCAGATCATCTAACCTAAGATAGAAGCTATCCATAGAGTAGATTAATCTTAGCCTAGGATCACTATGTCTGGGTTTGTTGTTATTGCTCCTGCTGATTTTACTTAGCTGGTCTTGGTAGCTAATAGCTTCTGCTATGATTAAGGAGCTTTTCATCTTTCTTAAGGAGAAACTTTCTAGTGCCCTTTTACCTCTAAGCAGTTAGATCCAGGTTAGTGTAAATGAATCCCTTAATATGGCTGTATTTTTTTCCTAATTCATATTATATATTTGTACTGGCCTAGAGTCAATTACCATATTTTACATAATTGGAATAATCAAAATTATTACTTGGGAATTAAAATACATACAACTATTTCATGAGATTCATTATTTTCACTAAGCAAGACCTAACTGTGTCAGGAAGCCAATATAGCTTGCAAGTGGTGCTAAAGATATGATATCAGCCCAGAAGCTGATAGTAGAGAAAATCTTAGTGTCCAAGAGATTAATGGAAACAATCAGAAGTGACTATGAGGTGGAAAGAATTTATATTATGTTCATAAGATTGAATATGATCAGCTCCAGCAAAGAATACCCAGCAGAAATGGTGATGACATCATCATAATACATTAGTGGACCTGTAGCATCAGAAGTATTCTCTGGCTACAGTGACCTCATTTTACACCTGTAAAATTCATTTTTAAAATTCTATGTGTAATACTTTATACTTAACGTTATTAAATTTAATCCCATTAGATTGATCCATTGTCCTAAGCTATTGAGATGTTTTTAGTTATAGGGTGTATTAACTAATATATTAACATTTCCCAGGTTCTTGTTATCTGCTAGTTTGTTAGGCAGGTTATTTATGTCTTCATCCAAATTACTGACAAAAATGCCAAATAGGAAAATGCCAAATGGTTGTTTCATTAGGGACATTCTTCCAGGTTAATATTGAGACATCAATCACTGACTTTTGGACTGAACCATTCTATCAGAAGGAGAATCACTAAGAATTTAAGACTGATTGGCTATAAAAGGTGAAAGAGATAAACCAGACATTACAAATATGGGGGATCATGGGAATTTTCTGCCACAGAAAGGGTAACATGGGAATGACATTTTTGAAGAATTGTAGGAAAAACAAACAAACAACAACAAAACATTGAGTTAACTTTCACAAATGTTGAATTTGAGGTGCTAGTACTTAGCACAGTGTATGGAACATAACAGAAATGAAACTAATACAAAAATTAAATAAATACATAAAAAAACAATAAATAAAACTAGACAGCAATATACATTAAAAAGGCTGAAAGAGAAGTACCTTAAGCAATGGTAATTAAGCTGACCAATGAACACATGAAATTAATTTAACAATAAATGAACACTACAAATAAGAAAAATACTAGTTGGTTATCATGGCTGTGAAATTAAAAATGCCTAATATTAATAGTTTGCATTTATGAAATGATTTCCTATAAAAATTTAAAGTGATAAATGATAAACTGACTCATTTAAAAAGTCAGGACTAGGTACATTAAAATGAAGATGAATTGCTATACAACATTATAGAAATTCACAGACGCTTCATGACAAAAAATGTCAATAGCCAATGTTGGAACCATTGTGAGTTGGATTATTGGCATACTAATACATTGTTGGTAAAGCTATGAATTGTTACAATCATCTTGGCAAACAATTTGGAATTCAGCAAATAAAGTGACTGAATTAAATATTCGCACCCCTTAACCCAGAGAATACATTACTGGACTTATTTATCAAGGAAGCCATTGATAAGAAGAAAGTCCTCATATAGAACAATATAGTTATAGCTGCACTTTCTGTGACAGTGAAGAATTGGAAACAGAGTAAATAAATAACCATCAATTGGCACAGTGATTACAACAATGTGAATGAAATGAAGAATCAGACACATAAAAAAATCAAAAGTGAAAGTAACAAAATTTTAAAGATCAAGTATGTAAAGAAGATATACACAACTCAGCCCTTGATGGAAGTAGGCAATCCTTAGGTATCACACATCGCGCATATTTCACTTTTTTTGCAATGTAATAACCAATCTTGCTGATTTTCTCCTTGTCTTTTTCCTCCTTTTTGGGGGGGGAGAGGGAGAAGAGGATTCTTTAGAAAATACTATTTCTTACATTGGATGGATCTTTGGAAAGAAGAGAGATAATGAGGAAAACCATGACAATATCAAAAAGTACACCAATAGAAACTTATTTTTAAAAAAGAAAGGATCCTTTCTAGAATAAATTTGAGTTAAAAATATCATGTAAAACTAAAATGAAAAGGGGAAAATTTTTTTTTACTGTCCATCTTTTCATTTTTACTCCATCACTATGTGGGTACTTATTTTTCCCATCTGCTTTCCCATCTTCCGTCTTAGAAGTTCTTCTTTATGCTCATTCTGGGTCTTATTAACATCAGTTATTTTCAATGAAATGGAGTATATAATCTTATAACTCATCTTTCCTCACACAAATATTATTTTTATGTTCCCTCTCATTGTGAATACTACAAGAAAAGAGCAAAAACTTACTAGTGTTTTGATTAGAATGGATTACTTTGTGAATTAAAGTAGAGAGAAAATAGGTCACTTGATACAATCCAAAATAATTTCAAAGATTTTTTAACATAGCCTATGTCATGTTTCCTACTCTAAGTGTTTTTAAAGACATTTACAAAAAATAATAATAAACTTTCTTTCCCAAATCCATGTGCTTTTTTTTAGAATAATCCACATTTCCATGTTCCAATTTTGTATAGTGAACAGCAACTTTTTATGGGTCACATGTCCATATGTAGAAAAATAGTTTTATTTGTCTTCAAAAGTAACAAATGTCTTTCCTTGGAATTTTGCTGCAGCTTGTAATAGTAATTTGTCGTTATTTTGAGGTGGTCTTTATGGCACAACATAGAGAAACATAGTTGCATGGTACACATACTCCTTAAAGTCAATGAAACCTGAATTTAAATCAACAAGGCCACAGAGGGGCTTTGCTGCTATAGAAAATACTCCCTCTCTGCCTCCATCTTCACCTGAAAACACAACCAATCAACACTTCAGGGTGGAGTGACATGAATGGGCTTCAGACACTCCAAGTCTCAGATGCCCTGACTAAATGCGGGTGAGAATTTATATGCCCTTTACTGATGAGGACATGATGTAAAGGTTCAATCAATGTAATCTTTTGGGGAAAACCGATCCTGTTGAGGGAAGACTCCTGATAAATACTGGCTCTATCATAAGTGCCTACTATGTGCCAGGTACTGTACTGGATGCATGTATATTCTGCTAGGATGTAAGTACAAAGAATGAAAAAAATGTACAACTATATTTATACATACATACAAATGTATGTGTGAGTATATATTATAGATACAGCAAAAAGAGAAAGTAAATAAATACATATATATATATATATAGAAAGAAGTTAAACACAAATGAGAGAAGGCATTAACAGTTGAAGGGATCAAGAAAAGCTTTATGTAGAAGATGGTGCTGTAGATGCAACTTAGAAGAAGGTTGAGATAAAGGGCTGCATTGCAAGAATGTGGGATGATCAGAGACAAAGAAAGAGGAGAAAGAATGCTGTGTGTGAGGAACAGAGGCCAGTCTGGTTATATAGCATAACTCAAGAGAAGAA
The DNA here is from genome assembly GCA_028627135.1 of Pseudochirops cupreus. NCBI lineage: Eukaryota > Metazoa > Chordata > Mammalia > Diprotodontia > Pseudocheiridae > Pseudochirops > Pseudochirops cupreus. The sequence continues at coordinate 376,158,800 of CM053580.1, read as the reverse complement.
GTAATGTACAATGAGGCTGGGAAGATGGACTGTGACCAGGTTATGTAAGGTTTTAAAAGCTAAAGAGCAGTTTATATTTGATACAAACACAATAGGAAACTACTGGAGTTTACTACATAAGAGAATCAAACAATTAGATCTGAGCTTGAGGAAAATTGACATTAACCCTGTTTAGGATGGACTGGAGTGGAAAGAGACTTAAGGCAAGGAGATCAATTAACATATCATGACAAAGACCAAATAGCAATGTCACAATAACCTAGGTGAGAGGAGTGAGGGCTTGAAATACAAAAATAGATAAGTACATTTGGTGTATCAGTATCAATATCTTAGACACTGCAAAAGATGATCAAACAAGAAGAGCATGGTTGGAAACATCTTTGGGAAATTGCATAGATCTTCTTAACCTCCCCAAGCTTCTCCTTGAAACAAAGGTTGTTTTCCTTTGTTTGTTCTACAATCTTCTTTGAGTGATTTTGCTTGTCATGGTATATTGTGTGCTCAAAAAAAGTGCCCAAAAGATAAGAATCACCCAAAAGAAAATGAAGAGGCATGTGATAAACACAAGATGGCATTACAAATGAGGAACTGCAAAAAGAAAGCTGTGAAAAGGATACCATCAAATAAACGTATGACCAAGAAAAAAATAGGCTTGAAATATTGTAAGAATAAAGAAATATCAGTTCAACTTCTCATAACCCATTGATAGTCAAACAATGTCACTTGGATATAAAGTAAGTCCTCTCTCAAGCATATTGACTAGAATTCCCTGCCTACCCATTGTTGCAATATATTTATGAAAAGACATGAATAATAGTTGCACAATATGGGCAAATATGAATGAGTTGTCATCAGTGTGATTATTAGAATTACTCTTACTGATGAGATCCTGGACTTATCCAAATATCAAAGCAATTCTTTATGAATTCAGATTATTAAAACATATATAAAATAAGTTTCCTTCATTAAGTCTTTAAAATGGTGGTAGAGCTATTTAGCAAAATCTCATTTTTGAGCACTAAATGAAGTGATCATATGAAGTGAAAAAAATGAATTCATATTCTAAACATTCCAAATGTAAGTGATGCTCAAGTAGTAAGATCAATAAATGGCAAAAAAAAAAAAACAAAAGCCATGCCATTGTGAAACTGATTGAGTCTGACAATTTCTGAGTAATATCATCCCAAGGATTAAGGTCCCTTAGGAAACCAGAGTACCTCTTTCATGCCACCAATATATCTCCTGTATGATAGTTCTGTGTTTGCTTAAAATCCATTTAGTATCCAGTGTTTTTTTTTTCTATTCTAATCTTTCATGCTTTTGAATATATTGACTGCCTTTTCCTTATCAGTTTTGCTGCAGTCTTGGCAAATATTATGGATTCATGGGCCCAGAGATGTAAACACCTGTTCCCTGTTTATTTAGACTGTCATTTTTCCAAGTGATTTTTTTTGCAGAATTTTTAACTTTATAACTTTTAGTAACATACACCCACATGAATATAAGGCTGGAGGCATATTGTAATGCATTGTGCCATATTTGACATATTGGTAAAACATTAGATTGCTGAGCAATATAATCCATGTTTTAAGGATACTGTTGATCTCAATAAGTCAATACAGGTAATGTTTATTCCAAAATCACTTAAAGTATGGAACATTGCCCTGAATGAGGTAACACCTCCTTGCAGTTGAACCATAAGAAAGCAATTAATGACTTTCTATAGTGCCCTACCCATTATAGAGTACAAGCCACTTCTCCATAACTAGGGTTCATGAAAATCCCTCCTTCCTCTGAATCCAGATTTTTGAAAAATACAATGAAGTTCTTCCCTCATAAAATCACTAGTAGACACATGCCTTGGATATAGGTGCCAGTGAATATGCTTCATTTCCAAGGATCTGGGATGTGGATGGCAGAGATGTTGCAGAAGTTAAATCATCAAAACCTTAAGATTGATTGGATTTAAGAGGTGAAGGAGATAAACCCAATACTATGAACATAAGAAAGAAAATGAGTGATAGGGTAAAGCTGGAAGAAGATTTTAGGAGGAATAGTGAAGGGGGAAAACAGTTCAGTTTTTCAAATGTTGATTTTGAGGTATCCATGTTCCTGACATGTAGTAGGACCTTAATAAATGTTTATTGACTGACTGAGCAGTGAGATATTCATGTGAATACAATAGCTAGCATTTATATAGCACTTTAAACATTAGTGAGACATTTTATATGTCATCTTATTTTATCTTCAGAACACCTCAGGTGCTATTATTATCCCTATTTGACAGATGAAGTAACTGAAGGAGACAGACATTAAGTGGTAAATTCAGAATCATACAGTTAATAAATGTCTGAGGCTAAATTTGAACTCAAGGTTTCCTGATTCCAGCCCTCTATCTTCCATGGTGCCTCTTAACATGACCTAACGTGACCTAAAAGCAGTTATAAATGCAGATTTGGAACGCAGAAGATAGGACCAGACTAGAGCTATAAGCTTGGGACTTTTAGAGATACAAATTGAAGTTATGGAGATAAATGAGATTGTCAAGGGAGAAATTATAGAAAGATTTGAAAGTGGACTATAGACAGATTCTTGGGGAAATACCCTTATTAAAATTTAGGGGAAAATTTGAATAGACAAGGAGACAGAAAAAAACATCCCTGTACCAGAGAGTTTAATGTTAGTGAACATATTAGTGGTGATTACAACTATTTCTAACCAATATAGCTCATATAAATTTTTTTTGTATTAGAGCAGAAGGCTACAAAAAATAGTTATTTGGGCTTTTTCAAAGCAGTCTTGATTTCAATTTTAACTTTAATGCTCACGTACTCATTCAACATTTATCGAATACCTAAAATGGGCAAAGCATTACGTTGAACATTCATAGAGACAGATAAATGAAATACAGTCTTTGACCTCATTAAATTTAAGGCCTGGCAAAAAGAGAAGGCAAAAGCACAAATAACAGTAGTGAATTTTTTAAAAAGTGTACAAAGGATAGTACAAGCAAAGAACTCTGAAATTTAAGAAGTGAGAGATTACTTACAGATTATAAATGCAGAGTTGGAGATAAAGCAAGTTTTGTTTGAGAAGGGCTTTGAAGGATGAGTAGGATTTGGAAGTGGCCAACAGGACATCCCAGGGTAAAGAATGGAATAGGAAAAAGCATTTAGGCAAAAAAATTCAAAGTATGCTCAGAGAATAACTAATTGATTAATTTATTTAGAAAATAGGGCCCATATATAATCCAATTCAATTTAACAAGAAATTATTACATTCAAATCATCTACAAATAAAACTGTGAGGAAGACAACAAAGCAACATAAAATGGGATAGATTTGTCAGCAGTTCTATATTCTTGATTATTATTGTTACTATCTATAAATGTACTGTCAAATCTCTTCCTTTTCATGTCTATTTGTTGAAGCCACCCAAGCATCTCAAAGAAGGGAAGATCGTAACCAAGTGAGAAAGATCACAGGTGGTATTATTAACCAAAGAGGTGTCAAGGCATTAGCAACTACCAATTCATATTCTGGCTTTCTCATCCTTATAAAATCTTTAACAGAATGGCATATAAAACATCAAAGGTATCCTTGATGAAAATATGAAGAGGAATGGAAAGGTTTTTACAAATAATTTCCTACAGCGGACTATTTCTTTACTCCTAGAGTTGGAGACTCCATCAAGTCTCAATAGAAGTCAAAACTGCAAAACTTTTCCCAGAACTCCTTAATCTTAGTGCCTTTTCTCCTGGTTCATCTTCAATTTATTCTATATGTATCTTGTTTGTACAATTTTTTGCATATTGTCTCCTCCATTAGACTATGAGCTCCTTGAGAGTAGTAACTATTTTTTTTAGCCTTTCAGGATATAGCAGAGTACATGGAATGTGCTCAGTAAATGCTGGTTGAATGACTGTAACATAATTGATTGAAAGGAAGAGAGAATACAAGATATTGCTGTGTCCATTGATTATCAATTGTAAATAAAATTCTGATTCAGTAAAGTGCTAATTCAAACTTAAGACCTTTCCTGAAATAATATCTCAAGAGAATTTTTTATATTGTGTAAGATAGATACTAATAAATATAATAGATACAATTTTGTTCAATAGTCATAATAATATCAATCAAGGAATGAAATCAATGATATTCAATGCTGTAGAGGATGAATGTAGAGATGCTAGAGTAAAATTTGATACTAATCAACAAGCCTAAAACTGAACTCACTATAATCTCCCTCAAACACATCCCTTCTCCAAAATTCTTTATTTCTACTGACAGCACAACCATTCTTCCAGTAAGATTTTTATAATCTTGGCAGCATGTTTGACTCTTCCCTTTCCCTCAATCCCCATATTCAATAAATTGCTAATTTTATTCATTCTACCTCTACCTCCACCTTCACATAGCTATTATATTTCACTCACCCTGTATCTATTTTTGTTCAGATCTTCATCACTTCCTGCCCGGACTTTTGCAATAGCCTCCTAATTTGTCTCCCCTACCTCTGACTTCTCCTTTCTGAGTTATAATCTACATAGCTGCTAAATTAATATGTCTAAATCACAGATTTGACCATGCAACTCCTCCTCCTATTACAAATTTCTCAGTGACCCTTTATTGCATCTAATATAAAATTTAAAAAATCCTTAGCACTCCACAATCTGACTCCTATCTACCTTCCCACCTCAATTCACATTTTCCTCTTTTCTCATTCCAGCTAAGTTGGAACTCTTTTATGAACAGAGTGTTATATCTCCCACCTTTCTGCTCCCTCCAGTGCCACATGTCTGGAATGACTTCTTTACCTATCTCACAGAATCATTAGTTTCCTTCAAATCACAAATGATGTATCATCAATTATCTGATTGCTTCTCCCAGTTATTTGTACTTTCACCATGTCAGAATTACTTTCCCTGCACTGTAATTGTTTGTATTGTCTCTCTCTTTAAGGGAGGGACTTTTTTTTTTGTCTTTATGACTTCCATATATAAAACCATGTTTTGCATATAGTAGGTTCATCATAAATGTTTGTTAAATTGGAAACTGGGTGTACAGGAACAAAGAAAGTAAACATAGCTCATAAGTTTTGAACGTGGAAGATTGTAAATGGTACCATTAATAAGAAAAAAGGAAGTCAAAAGCAAACTCTGAGAAGAGGAGTTGTTTTAGGAAAAAGATGATAAGAATGGCCACATTGTGCAGTTCTAGGTACTAGAACTGGATTGAATTTTTTTAACACCTAGGTCCTGGCTTATCTGTTCAACTTTGCATAAAATGTGTAATCATTCTGGGTCTCAGAGGATGTAATTAATGTATTCTGTAACCATAAAGTATTACAAAATGCAAACCACATTTATTAGATTTTGGACATGGTGAGTGTGATGTGTTTCTGGGACATCCACATAGACCTGTCCAGGAAGAATTGGAAATGCACTGCTTTGATAACATATTTGAGTTAAAGTTTTCTAATTACCAAAGAGAGGAAAGGTAGAACATAAAGGGAGGATACCTATAACAGCAGTTGGAAGAGTCAGGGTAAATGAACTTTTATTGGGGGAATGGAAGGTGAGCCTTCATTGGAGAGAGCTATGAGGGATGTGATATTAAAGAAAGTAAGTTTATTTGTTTATTTATTTATTTTTGCTTTTTGGAGTGCATTTGGGGTTAAGTAACTTGCCCAAGGTCACACAGCTAGGTTTTTTTTGTGTATTAAGTGTCTGAGGATTTGAACTCAGGTCCTCCTGACCACAGGACTCTATTCACTGTGCCACCTAGCCACCCCCAGAAAGTAAGTTTCTTAATAGTCCAATAAAGATAATTTGCTTAGAAGATTGGAGATACATGGATATGTGGAAGTTTGTTTATAATTAAAGAGAAATTGGAAAGGGCACAGTGGATGCACTGAAATATAGGTGCAGAGTGGGTCTAGGAAAGGGGAGAGAAGGATTTAACTGAGTAGGACGGAATATAAGTAATAGTTAGAAGGGATTGTATCCAGCATGGTAATTCAGGATATTATTGGTGGAAACAGGGAGCTGGAGTCACACAGGAGAAGCATTTTGCTCAACTAATTGACTTAATCCTGAGTGACTTTTGTGTTCTTTTACATTCACTAGGGAGGACCTGTGTTTTCAAAACAGAAATTGCATATTTTTCCTATAGTTGCATTTTTACATCTATAAGTATGAATTTATAGGAATTTCCTCAGGCAATTATTTGCACCTCCTTATAGGGGCCATAAGAGTTTGGAAAGAACTCAAAAACAGTTCTACTCAAAACATGTTTCCTTGAAGCTTCCAGAATGCCCAGGCAAAATTCAGACTGCTTTTGGGTCAAACACCTTCTCCAGAAACTTATTCACCTTTGTAAAATGATATTGACAGCTATACATAGCTTATCATCTCAGAATTCACACCTATTCAATTCTGTATCCAGGTAATGAAAAGCATCTTCCCTAAGGACAAAGAAGTGTAAAACCAATTTGAAATGAGGTGAGAAAACAGCTTGCCAGGGTTTTATTTCAAGAATGGCAGAAGACCAGAGAAAGTCTCTTAAGAAACAATTTGATGTTTATATAAATGGAATATTTGAAGGTAAAAATATGACCCTGGATGCTGGTAGTCCCCAAAATGCAACATGTGCTGTTTACCAAATATCAGAGAGACGAGAAATTAAAGATTTTATTAATTTCTCTAAGGCTACATGTCCTTGAAAAACATTAACCTTCCTAAAATATAGAAGTATACACATTTAGGGGCAGCTAAGTGATGCAGTAGATAGAATGCTGGCCCTGAAGTCAGGAAAACTCATCTTCCTGAGTTCAAATCTAGCCTCAGACAATTAGCCACCTGTGGGACCTTGGGCAAGTCATTTCACCTGGCTTGTCTCAGTTTCTTCATCTGTAAAATGAGCTGGAGAAGGAAATGGCAAATCACTCCAGTATCTTTGCCAAGAAAACTCCAAATGGGGTCATGAAGTTTATGGAATGATTGAACAAATACATATTTAGAGGCATTTTTACCTTTTTTTCTTTTCCTTTTTTCAAGCTTCCTTTTTCTCCTTTTCCCCATGGCGTATTTTATTTCCACATGTCAGGAACTTTTCAAAGAACAATTTCTCCATAATAATTTCCAATTAAAAGTTGAATATAGTGATTACAATTAGTAACAATATAACTTTCCACACTTACAATTTACCGTTTCTTAACAGAAAGGAAAATGTGTATTTTAAGTTCAGTAACCTAGACCCATAATTGGCCATTTTTTTTGCATTGAATTGACTTGCCTTTTACAGTTGTGTAGATATCTGTTACTGTGGTCATGTATAAATTGTTCATTTAGTCTTACTTTTTTCACTGCAAATCAGTTCATATAAATCTTCTCAAGTTCCTCTTAATACTTAATGCTTGTTATTGCTTTTGTCACAATAATATTCCATTACCTTCATAAAATACAATTTGTTTAGCCCTTCCTAATCATCAAAAATAATATAGTTTGAGACTTTTATTAGAACAAATTATGCTGCTTTATATGGGTTAGTTCAAATATAGGTGTATTCTTTTTGTTATTCCACCCCTTACCTCCCCCCTCAATATTGAGTGTATTCCTGGTAGGGGGCTCAGAGAGAATGAACAGCTTAATGATTTTTATTGTACAGTCCCTAACTGTTCTCTAGCATAGTTGTAAAAATTAATTACTATTATATTAGTAATTAATTAGTATGCCTCTATCATCTGAGGTCCTTCAACAGGTCGGATTTCAACTCAGTCATTTTTGTCCATCATATACATCTCTTTCTCTTGTCTTTCTATAAGTTCACCACAGAGGGTCCACCCAATTTGCTGAGGACCTGCCTGACTTTTTTCTTGCTTTCTTCTGAGGCAGGTCATGATACAGTAACTAGAGGGCTAAGCCCAGAGTCAGGAAGCCATGTCTTCAAATTTGACCTCAGACACAGTCTTAGCCATTTGATCCTGGGCAAGTTTCTTAAGCTCTGTCTGCCTCAGTTTCCTCAACTGTAAAACAAGGGTTGTTGTGAGGACCAAAGGAAGGCAATATTTGTGAAGTTCTTAGCACCATGCCTAGTACATAATAGACACATAACTCCTGTTTCTTTTCTTCCTTTGGGGGAAAAAAAAAACAATTAACCAATATATCTATCAAGCCTAAAAGTATATATAGTGTTGCATATACACTTCTGCAGAAAATGGAGGGGGGTATATCTCTTCTTCAAAGTTTACCCCTTAGCTACTGTACTTAAAAGAGTATTCAGTTAAAATCTGTCATTATTGGAGACTTTTTTCTTGCTTTTCTTGCTTTAAAAAAATTGTTCGAAGGAGTGACTACTTTGGTAGAAGGGAAGGGATAAGTTGGGAAATGAAGACGAACAAAAGTTGCCAAAAAATTGAAACAAATGGAATTTGACAAAGGATAATGTACCTATATGCAATTATATGCAATATAATTGAAACCATTCCAGATGAAAGTAGGTTTCCAGAACTAACAGGCCTTCTCCCTCATTTAATTCCTTTGTGTCAGTTCTTCTTTTTGCAACTCATTTGTATAAAATGATTACTTTTTACCTGTTCCTAAAGAGTTTTACTTTTTTAAAGTCATGTCATATACAGGTCTACCCCCAAACATTCTAAACTATCCAATTACTAATAACACTGTTAGACATATGTTTTATTTTACATACACAAAAAGGTGAACAGTCTGTCCTTATTGACTCCCTTGTAATTAGGTTTTGGTATGCATCTTATTTCTCTTGACTATTGTATGTCAAATCTTCTATTAAGTTCAGGTTTTGTGTTGTTTTGTTTGCTTGTTTTTGTTTTTAACAAACTCCTGAAAGTCTGACAGTTCATGAAATGTCCATTTTTTTTTTCCTTTTGGAGCACGCTTGACTTTGTTGGGCATGACATTTTTGACCAGAACCCCAGTATTTTTGCTGTTTGATATATGGTGTTCCAAGACTGATGGTTTCTCAGTGTCACCACTGCTAGGTCTTCTGTGATTCTAATAGTGACGCTGCCATATTTAAATTATATTCTCTTGTTGCTCATAATATTTTTTTCCTGGAGCTGGGAATTTTGGAATTTGACTTTTTCCTCATAGGATGTCTTTAAGCCAGTGATTGTTGGATTTTTTTCTATTTTTGCCTTCTCTTCTTGTTCTAATGCTTCAAGGCAATTTTCTTTAATTGTTTCTCATATTATTGTATCAAGATTGTTTTTTTCTTTTAATAGCTTTCAGGTAGTCCAATTGTTTTTATGTTTTCTCTTCTTGATCTGTTCTCCATGTCAGTTGTTTTTCTTAGAAGATGTTTCACATTCCCTTCTATCTTTTTTCATTCTTTGTATTTTGTTTTATTTTTTTCTTGATTTCTTATACCTTCACTGGCTTCCCCTTGTCTAATTCTGATTTTCAATGAATAGTTTTCTTCTTTAAGATTCTAGAACTCCTTTTCTTGACTTTCTTTTCATAATCTTCTTGTTTTTCTTTGATGGTTCTTTTTTTGTTTGTTTTTTTCCTCAATTTCTCTCATTTGATTTTTAAAGTCTCTTTAAAATTCTTCTGCAGATTCTTTTTGCGCAGATGACCATTTGACATTACTTTTCGGAGGAGAAGAAGACTTCTTTGCTTTGGCATCCTCCTCTGAAGATGAACCGCAGTCTTCTCTATTCACATAATAACCGTCTACGGTTAGATTCTTTCTCCTTTGTTGTCCTTTTTATTTTTCATTTGTAGTAGCTTAGTTTTTACAATCACCTCTACTCCTGGGGCAGAGGATGATGGTACTTTGGTCTCAGATATTCCTTCAGTTCTCTCTATTGGCCTGGAACTGGAACCAAGACCTCCAGTCTCCTGTAAGTACCCACAGCCAGCAGTGTCCCTGCCCCACTGCTTCTGCACTCACCAGGACTGTGGGGATTCCTTCATACCCCTGCTGCATCTCCACACCACAGCTGGGTCTAGAGCTCCTCATCAACAAAAGTTCCCTCAATTTTCCCTGGCTAAGATGCCCAACACCCCTCACTGTCCCATGGGTAAAAGTTGCTGTGGCTGGGCTGAGGCAGCCTTCCAACCCAGCTAGCCCCAGAGCTTGCCACTTATTGTTTAATTTGACCTAAGAACTAGCCTGGGGGTTTTTGCTCTTGCAGACCAAATCTTACCCTGGAACTTTTCTTCACATCTTCTCTGATTGTTCCAGGAGGACTCCTCTTCTGTCACTATTCTTACTTATTTTTGCTGCTCAATATTCACCCTGAGGCACTATTTCATCTCTTTGGTGGGGGAAAATCTACTTCATCATCTTCCCAGAATCCTGTCCAGGGAGGGAGAGGCATACTTCAAGAAATTTGAAGCCACCTATAACAAATTGCCTCTCCTCCCCAATTTCAAAGTTTCAGCAACCTCAGCATCATCCTCTACCCCTTTCTACATTTGTTCTGATATTGAAGGATGAAGTGGCCCTCCTCCTTAATAACTTTTCTCCTTGTGCCTTTGATCCTATGTCATCAGATTTGTAGCAGCAGATTGTCCTTTACTGCCTCCTCTCCCTTTTTTTTAAGTCTGTCCTTAACCATTCTCTTCTCTCCTTCCTTTCAGTGGTTATTTGTTTTCCATCCTTGGAAAAATATTTTCATTTGACCCTACTTTCCCAGAGCCTGTCACGGTTTATTGTTCCTTTCCCAACTAAATTCTACAAAAAAAGAAATTTGTCTGTATTTGTCTATATTTACTGTCTATATTTTTCATACCTCCACTGACTTTTAAATTCCCTGCCATCTGGCTTCCATTCCCTTTACTTGACTAAAACTACTCACTCCAAGGTCACTTATTCTAATGACCTCTATTGACTACTCCATCCTTCTGTACACTATCTCTATACCATGTGTTTTTGTAATGCTGCTTTGCCCTAGTTCTTTCCTTATCTGTCAAATAGATCTTCTCAGGCTCCTTGGCAGGTTCATTATTCATGTTTTGACCCTTATGTATTCCTGTATCTCAGAGTTCCATCCTGGGCTTTATACTTTTTTTCTTGACAAACTCATCAGTTCAGATGGATTGAATTGTGATTTTAATTCAGATGACTGCAAAATACATGTATTCAACCCTTACTCTTCTCTTGAGTTTCAGTTTCATATCTTGAATTGTTTATTTTACATCTCCATCTATATTTCCAAAAGGCACCTCAAACTCAACATGACCACAGGAGAATTTATTATTGTTCTCATCCCCTCCCCTAATACTAATTCTCTCTTTCATTTAGTGACTCTTCAAGTCACCCAGTGTTACAACCTAGGAGTAATTTCAAAATCTTCAAACTCATTTATGGCCCTTTTCCTTTTCAAAGTCTTATTAATTTTATCTCCTCAACATCTGTTATAATTATCTTCTTCTTTCCTCTCAGAACACAATTACCATTCTTGAGGCCTTTATCACTTGTCTCCTGTGCCATTGCAATAACTCCTGCTTGGTCTTCCTACATTCAACCTCCATATTGCTACTAAACTGCTATTCCCAAGATTTAGGGATGACCATTAAGAAACCATGGAGGCCCACCATTGCCTGTAGTATGATGCATTGATTTCTCTATTTGCCTTTTAAAACTCTTCACTATCTGGCTTTGGTCTATTGTTTCAGTATGATTTTATATTATCTTCTTCATGTGCTCTTTGATTCATCCCAGCTGGCCTATTTGCTGAGCCCTTCATGCAAAATTCCATCTCCAAAATTCATCTCCAAATTTTATCTCCCAATTCCAAAGCTTTGACATATGCTTACTCCCAGATTTAGAATGTTCTCCTTTACAAGAAAGAGAATCATTGGTTCCTTAAAGGCCCAGTTTAAATGTTATTTCCTTCAAGTATCCTTTCCTGATTCCTCCAGTTATTAGAGCTCTCTTCCCAATTGCTGAATATTTATTCTATAAGTACATTGTATTATTTTTGAATATGTGAAGAATATAAGGTCCTTGGTGGGTAGCAGCTTCACACTTCTGTATTGGTATCCTTCATACCCATTATACTGCTTTGCCCATAGTAGTACAACCCATACACCAATAAGAATCTACTCTATAATATATCCACAAATAACCATTCAGTCACATGGTCAAGGCCCCTGATGAGGGAGAACTCATTACTTCCTCAATCAGTTCATTTCATTTTGCAATGGATCCAATTATAAGTGTGTGGGTGAGAAAACCTCACTTACCCAAATCAAAGGAATGTAGAAGAGAACTTCGGGTGGACAGGAGCTTTATTCTTTAAAAATACCCTGGGGTGGGGAGAGACTTCTCCCCGCCACATGTCCGAAGAAAAAGAGAGAGAGCACCCCTCCAGTTGCCCTTTTTTAAAACCCTGAGAGTCATAAAAAGTCATAAAAAAGCACATCCTTGAATTCTATTGGGTGAGAGAGAGGGTACTGACTCCGCGCAGGTAAAGTCAAAGGGTCTCTGACTTCTCATTGGAGGAAGGGTGGAGTCCCATTTCTGCACGAATTTAAACAAAGAAAGATTTCTACTGCTGTCCCACTCACATTTTGCTTGTGCAAAAGGTATGGGCACACAGTCTTTACGTAGACAAGCAACTCTCCTGGGATTTTTGTCCCCACCCCGAGCCCACAGCAAAAAGCTCCCGTGGGATCTACTTCTAGCCCACCCTAAACAAAAGTTCTGATTTGCATTCTAATACAACCTTTGGAGAATCTCAACTTTAAAGGCTTCCCATTCATAAGTCTTTGTGACTTTACCTTTAGGTTTAAATCTACCTCTTTTCAACTTCTAGACATTTCTTCTATTTCTGCTTGAAGGGGTAATGTAGAATAGATACAACGGACCCTTACAAATCGGTTTTTTTTTAATCTATACTTTACCCCTACTCTTCTTCAGACCAAGTCTCCTCTTCTTTAACAGATCAAGCCTATTTGCATTTTTTTTTTAGATTTGAAGCACTTGGTTAATGTTCTTCCTAAACCTTTTAGTAGGCTGCTAGTGGGTTATCCTTTTTCAAGTCGCTCCCCACTCCAATCCAGCTTCCACTTAGCTACCAATGGGATCTTCTCAAAGTATAGGTCTGACCATGTCCTTCTTTCATTCAATCAACTCCAATGGCTCTGTATTACCTCCAGGATCAAATACAAAATGCTCTATTTGGCATTAGCCATTTATGACCTAATCCCTCCTACTCACCCAGTCTTCTTATAACTTACTTCCTGTCATATACTGGCCTTCTGGTTGTTGCATGAATAAGATACTCCATATTTCAGCTCCAGGAATTTTCTCTGAACCTCATACCCAGAACAGTTTCCCTCTTCATCTCTTTCTACTGACTTCCCTGGCTCCCTTTAAGAACTTATTAAAATGCCATTTTTACGGGAAGTCTTTCCCAACTCCTCTTAATTCTAGTGCTTTCCAACTATTATTTGCTATTTATCCTGTATATGGTTTAATTATATACATTTATTTACTTGTCTCTATGATTAGATTGTAAGCTTCTTGAGGCCAGGGACTATCATTTACTTGTTTTTGTATCTCCAGTGCTTAGCACATTACTTGGAAAATAATAGACATTTAATAACTGTTGATTGATTTATTGATTAACGGAACTAGAGAGACTCTAAAAATAAACAAGAAACCCTTGCCCAAATCATCTGAATCCTACTTATTTTCAATATTATTTGGAAAATTAAAATATGTATTAAAATAGCTGTCATAGACATACTACCTCTTTATTTCCTATGATCTGTTTAGCTTGTTTACTTCATTCCTGCCTTTTCTGTAATGTTTAGAACTTCTTCTAGAGGACAGATTGTTTTTTCACTCAGATGGAAAGGTAATTCATGAATAACTCATGCTGACTTCAAAGGAGTAGTGCTATGAAAAATACTCACAATATTTTAAGTCCTTTT
>CM053580.1:376096052-376144376 GCA_028627135.1 Pseudochirops cupreus | reverse complement strand
CCAACTGGAACTGGAGATACACAGGCACTGCAGTTGGGAGATCCATCCTGCCCTACCAAAAAAGTGACATAGGAGAGAATAGACTGGGGGAGGGGGGAAACACTGGGATGGCTGTTTTGGGGTGGTGGGCGGAGGAAAGACAGAGAGAAAATATGTAACTCAAAAAATTTAATAAAAAATTTAGTCACTTTTCAAAAAAAAAAGAAAAAAAGAAAATAAGTGTGCAAATTTATTTATTCAGAAAATCTGGAATTAAGGAGAGTCATTCCACTGGTGATTGAATTAAAATTATATTTTGTTCTTAGGAACATATTCGTATTTTGGTAAAGATGCTTTCAGCTTAGTCTTCAAAGCCATCATCAAAGGAAATAATTCTCATAAAGAAAGGTCTAGCCATCCTCACCAACTTTCAAACAAATGCCACCTACAAGGGCAGGTAAGGGAGCCTAAGTGAAGACACAATGTACCTTGTAGGAGAGAGAAGCAGCAACATAAAGCAGCAGACATGTCAAATTACTACCATCTCCTTGACAACCATCTCTTCTCAGATCCAGATGGAGACAGGCTAGGACCCTGAATCTAAGAACCTTTGTAATAGCAGTGTCCTTCCTCCTTATTATTCTGGGAAGTAATGTGGCAATGCACTCTGACAACTACCTCTGCAAAAGCTACAATCACAAGCGCTAAAGACCCAGAAAACAAAATTTTTGCCAGCAGTCTTGGCACTATCAAATGATTCAACATCAGAAACACATGATTTTACCAATGGAAACGATGTTGAAAAGAAGCATTACCATCTATTTTGCCACCATACCCAATGGTCCATGAGACCTTAGCATCTGACTAGAAGCTGAGACATTCCATATTTACTATCTCCTCCATTAGAATTTACAATGCTCCTTGAAAACAGGGGCCATCTTATTCTTTATCTTACTTATCCCCAACACTTAGCACAGTGATTGGCACATAGTAGATGCTTAATAATTCATTTTAATTCATAAAATCATTCATCTTTTTTCTATGAATTAGTAAACTAAAATTAGTCATTTGGTCAATAAGCAATGTTTTAATAATTGCTATGTGTCAGGCATTGTGCAAAAGACAAAAACAATCTCTGACCTCAAGGGACTCATATTCTATATGTAGAATATAGGTAAATATAGATACATATATATAAAAAGATATATAGATATATCATACATGTATGTTATATATATACATATCTATAGCATATATAAACACATATGTTTACAGCAGCCAAGAATGTATTTAAATTCAGAAATATTCAAATGCATTCAGCTCCTCCCCCCCCAAATGGAACCTCAGTAGAATATTGTTCATTATGGAGTAGATTGATTAATTGTGCATTCTCTCTATTTTGGGTTTTTTTTTGTTTCTTTCTATGTGTTTTAGGTACAGACCTGTTATTTCATAGTTATAGGGTGCTTCCAAGAAGGAAGTTCCACCTGACAATATAGAGGCAGGAATGTGCTTCATTTTAATTTCAGAGAGTTTCTTGGGGTCACTGGGAGGTTAAAAGACTTGTTCTGGATGACTCAGCCAGTATATGTCAAAGACAAGACTTGAACTAAATTTTTCCTCATTCTGAGACTAGTCACTTATCTTTTATTTTTAAATTCTGAACCTAACAAACACCAAATAAAATGAGCATTTCCATATGCATGGTATAAAAGAAGAGGATCATGAATGAAATGGCAGTTCATGTACATCCTGCTTTTCATTTCAATATAATGAATTCAAGATACAACTTTCAGAGCTATCCTATTTGTCTGTAATTGTTTTAGCTTCCTTCTATTCTCTATGCAATTTAAAAAAGCATGTTTTATCAGTTACTGTCTATCATTTCTTTTTTTCTCATCATATCCATTTACTCCCTCTTCTTCCCACCTCCTTAAAAAAAAATCAAACCTTTGTAATTAATATGCATAATCAATCCAATAAATTTTGACATTGACTTTTAAAGGTCAATGTATGTCTCAGTCTGCATTTTGGGTTCATCATTACCCACCACGAGGTGGGTGGTATGCCTCTGAAATCCTGGTCACTGCATTCATCAGATTTCTTAAATTTTTCAAAGTTGTTTGTGCTTACTACGTCATGGCTTTTTCATACACTGTTCTCCTGGTTCTGCTCATTTTTTCCCATGACAGTTCACAGAGGTCTTCTCAATTTCCCCTATAACTGTCCATGCCTTCATTTCTTATGGATTAATACTATCCCATCACATTAATATGCTATTAACGTATTGTACCCTTCTCTCCCCTTTATTTTATCCTCTTCTACTCCTACTCCTGAACTTCCCAGCACTGTTGAAAAAAATCACAAAAAAGTGTGATTTGGGATCTACTAAGAATTCATGTCATCTGACTTCAGTGGATGTTCACTACTGCACTGGCAATGTATTGGCAATCTAGTTACCGTTGAAAGACTTCCAATCATACTCCCTATAGTAATTTTCCAATTCTCCCTTATTAATGAGACTCTAATTCCACTGTAGCCACCACTCTCTCTGCAGATGACTTTGCCTCCTACTTCTCTAAGAAAATTCTAAATACTAATTTTAGCTTCTTTATCTGTCTTTCTTCATTTTTCAGAAACTTTTTATGCTTTTATGACTTTCTTTTCAAAGATTATTCTCTCCACCTGGACTTTGGATCATGTGTCTTCTAGTCTGCTCTAGGAAATTACTATAAGGAACAGCCTCACTATGTCTCATTCTCATTCTCTTTTTCTCTACTGACCTCAATTTAATTCAACACAGTTCAATCAAATCCAAATAAATTCAAATCAAATATTTATTAAGTACCAGTTATATACCCAGCCATTTCTACACACCTGTGCCGGGGTCTCAAAAACAAACCTTTCCTTGACCTCTCTAGCTATAGTTATAATTTTTCTTTCTTTTATTTCTAAATTCCTTCTTCTATAAGGAAAAATCTACTTTTGTATCTATGTTTCCTTAATCTCCGGAAACTTTTATTTCCTTCCCTGTCTTTGGGGAAAAGGTAGATAGTCCTTTCCCTGATCTTAGCTAACATCCTGAGATGATCTCTGAGGTCAGACCCCTAGGAGTATTAATTATCTGTCTGGGAGAATGGAAGAATTTATGAGGAAAACAGAAATGAAACAAGAGATAGAGAACGTTATGAAACACAAAATGGATAATTTTGATTACTTTAAATTGCAAAATTTTTGCATAAACAAAGTCAATGCAATCAAGATTAGGAGGGAAGCAGAAAACTTAGGGGGGGAGGGGATTTTCTAGCAAGTTTCTATGATAAAGGCCTCATTTTTAAATAGATAGATAGATAGATAGATAGATAGATAGATAGATAGATAGATAGATATAGATATATATAGAACCAAGTTAAATTTATAAGAATACAAGTCATTCTCCAATTGATAAATGGCCAAAGGATATAAACAAGGAGTTTTCAGATGAAGAAATTAAAGTTATCTACAGTCATATGAAAAAATGCTCTAAATCACTATTGATTAGAGAAATGCAAATTAAAACAACTCTGAGGTACTACATCATACCTATCAGATTAGTTAATGTGACAAAATGGAAAATTATAAATGCTGGAGAAGATGTGGGAAAATTGAAACACTAATGCATTGTTGGTGGAGTTGGGAACTGATCTAACAATTCAGACAAGCAATTTTGAACTATGCCCAACACAATGTGCATATCCTTTGACTCAGCAATACTATTTCTAATAGGCTATATCCCAAAGACATCATACAATTGGGAGAAGAACCCACATGTACAAAAATATTTATAGCAGTTCTTTTTGTGGTGACTTATACTATAAGAAGTTATGAACAAGGTGGCTACATGGTGCAGTGAATATAGCACCGGCCCTGGAGTCAGGAGGACTTGAGTTCAAATCTGGCCTCACACACTTAACAATTACTAGCCATGTGACCTTGGTCAAGTCACTTAACCCCAATTGCGCTGCCCCCCCCCTCCAAAAAGAAAAAGAAATCATGAACAAGAAGACTGCAGAAAAAACTTGAAGGGCTTGAATGAACTGATGATGAGTAAAGTGAACAGAACCAGGAGAACATTGTACATGGTAACAGCCACAATGTGTGATAACTGACTTTGATGGATTTAGCTGTTCTTAGCAATGCATGGATCCAAGACAACTTCAAAAGACCCATGATGGAAAATGTTACACATATCCAGAAAAAGAACTATGGAGTCTGAATGCAGATTGAAGCATATTATTTTCTCTCTCTCTCTCTCTCTCTTCTTTTTTTTATTTCTTCTTCCTTGTGGTTTCTTCCATTGGTTCTAATTCTTCTTTACAACATGACAAATGTGAAAATAGGTTCAATATGAATATATATGTAGAACCTATATCAAATAACATGCCATATTGAGGTACGGGGAGGGGAGAGAAGGGGGGGAAAATTAGAAACTCACAATGTTATGGAGGTCAATGTTGAAAACTAAAAGTAAATAAATAATTTTTTAAAAAATAATCTACTTGAATTCATTCTTCAATGATTAAGGGGGGTAAGGGTGTGCTAGGTGCCTGTGTAAGATAAATTATCTCCATTTTGCAGTTGAGGAAACTGTGGCAAATAGAAGTTAAGTGACTTTCCCAGTATCACACAGTAAGTTTCTGAGGCCAGATGTGAACTGAGACCTACCTGACTTCAGGTCCAGAGCTCTATCTGATCACAATCTATTGTCATTCTACCTCTCTTTCTGCCTTATAATCCCACATCTCTTTACTTCCTTCAAACATTCCCATGTCTCCCTCATTCTCAAAATATCCTCACTTGACCCTTCCATCTTGAATATGTATCCTATGTCTCTTCTCTTTTTGTGGCTAAATTCCTGGAGAATGTCATTTTCATTTGATACTTTTACTTTTCCCTCTGATGGTCTTCTTAACTTTCTACAATCTTTTTCTTTTGACTTCATCCTTCAACTTGAACTACTCTCTCAAAAGTTACTAAAGAACTTTTAATTGCCAAATCTATTGGCATCCTCTCAACCCTCATGCTTCTAAACCTCTCTGAAATCTGTGACACTGTAAGATGTGGGGTAAGCATCTGGAAGCTGGAACTTCTGCTGAGATCTTTCTTCTGCTGAGACCTTTCCTTTGGTAATTTCTGCTGAGAACTTCCAAAAACCAGGATGAGGAGCTACTGTGAGTGAGAGAGGAGGGTCCCTGCTTGAAAGAGCCTGTTCTGTTGTGAAGGCTTGGGAATTTGGGTGTTAACCATGTGTACCAACTTCGTGGTTACTGTAATGATGTTATCTTTCTGGTTCTGGGACTCGGTTTTCTGGTATTTGAATAAAGGCTTTGGTTCCATCCTTCATGTGGAGAGTCTGCTACATTTTGTGATTCACAACTACATCAGTGGATTCATAATCACCACAGGTATTGTGAATATTACATTATTGTTACACTCCTCTGCCCTGGTTCTCTTCCTCTCTGATGACTTCTTCTCAATCTCCTTTGTTTGTTCTTCATCTAGATGGCACCTATTAATGGTGGGTTACCCCCAGGACTCTTTCCTGGGCCCTCTTTCCTTCTCCCTATCTACTATTTCCCCTACTGGTCTCATCAGCTTCCATGGATACTATCATAATCTCTATGTTGATGAATCTCAGCTTTACTTGTTCAATTCTGACCTCCCTCTTAATCACCATACTCACCTGTACAACATTTTAATGGACACCTTAACTGGATATTCAATAAGTATCTTTCAAACTCAAATGCAAACATTTTTTATTATACTGTATCATGGAAATGCTTATTTTAATCCATAAATTAAAAATAAAATAAATTTTTAAAAACTCAATATGTCAAAAAATAAACTCATTTTCTTCCCTCCCAAACCTTTCCCCTTTCCAAACTTTTTTTTTTTTATTATTTTCAAGAGTACCACTATCCTTCCAGCCTCCCAGGCCTGAAACTGAAGTGTCCTTCTAATTCTCTCTCACTCATTCTCTCTTTATAACATCCTTCTCTTCTTTAACATTGCTACCACCTTGGAGCAGGTCCTTTTCACCTGAAGTCTGGACTATTGCAATGGCCTTTTGGTTGGGCTCCCTACATCCCTTTTCCATGCCAGTCCATACTGCACTCAACTGTCAAATTAATCTTCCTAAAGGTCAAATCTTTCATGTAACCCCCATATTCTGTAAATTCCTATGGCTCCCTATCTATGATCATATATAAAATCTTGAATCCTTTTGGCATCCAAAGCCCCTTATAACTGTCACAACCTACATTTCTAGTCTTCTTATATCTTACTCTCTCCCCTCCAGACTCTGTGATCCAGTGACACTGACCTCCTTTTGGTTCCTTGAATAACATATTGTCTCTCCTCTCAATGGCTGTTCCTGATGCCTAGAGTTCTCTCCCTCTTCCTCCTGGTTTCCATCAATCTATCTTATTTATATGTAATTATTTGCATACTCTTTCCCCATTAGGCTTTGTACTCCTTGATAGCTAAGATTAGCTTTTGTCTTTGTTTCACTAGTGTCTGGCACATAGTAGGTACTTCATAAATGCTTTGTTATATATATGCTTCCTTTCAATTCTCAAATCTATGGCCTTTTCTCCATCTTTTTTTCCTTTTTGAACTTTCTGTGACATCTTAACAGGGTTGACCAGTCTCTCCTCGATAATCCCCTCTCACTCAAATTCAATATCAATTTTCACTCCATGTTCTTCCCCTATTTATAATTATTTATCTTAGTCTCTTCACTGGTTCACTATAATACTGCTAACCCTAACTATAAGTACCCAAATTATTTATCCTACATCTTCATGTTCTTTTTGAATATACACTCTCTTCATGATATCACCTACTTTCACTTCTTATCTTTATGCAAATAACTAAAAAATCATTTGTTCCTAATCTCTTCTCTAAACTCCAAACCTGGATTTCTATTTGCCAGCTTAACCTCCACTGAGATATTCTACTATCCCTTCAAACCCTATGAGTCAAAATCATTTCTCCACTCAAAACTAACCTTTTTCCTCATCTTCTTTACTTATACTCAAAGCTCCAACTACTACTTAGGCTCACTATCTTAGAGTTCCATTCAGTTTTCCCTTTTCATACTCCCTTATATAAGTTGTCAAGTTCTGTTGACTCCATCTCCATAATATTTCTCATATCCCCAATGACCCAGGATCATAACTTCAACCTCATCCTCTACTTTTCCCTCATCCTATATATCCAATCTGTTGCCAAGTCTTGTCATTTCTCCCTTTATGGCATCTCTCATATGCCACACATTCTTTCTCTCCTCTGACCCTGACACTCCTCTGGGTAGGGTCCTCATTATCTCATGCCAACACTTCTTTTTTTCCCACAGAATTTATTATTTTTCATTTTCAACATTCATTTCCACAAGATTTTGAGTTCCAAATTTTCTCCCCATCTCTTCTCTATTCCCCACCCCAAGATGGCAAGCATATTGATTACCCCTTCCCCCAGTCTGCCCTCTCTTATACCCACCATTTCTCCCCTTACCCCTTACTTTTTTGTAGGGTAAGATGGATTTTTATATGCTATTGCCTGTTTATCTTATTTCCCAGTTGCATATATCAACAATTTTTGAACATTTGTTTTGAAAACTTTGAGTTTCAGATTCTCTCCCTTCTTCTCTCCTCACCTACCCCTACTGGGAAGACAAGCAATTCAATATAGGTTATACATGTGTAGTTAT
This sequence comes from Pseudochirops cupreus, assembly GCA_028627135.1. Taxonomy (NCBI): domain Eukaryota; kingdom Metazoa; phylum Chordata; class Mammalia; order Diprotodontia; family Pseudocheiridae; genus Pseudochirops; species Pseudochirops cupreus. The sequence continues at coordinate 376,136,647 of CM053580.1, read as the reverse complement.
GCAAAACATTTCCATAGTAACCATATTGTGAAAGTCTAACTACATTTCCCTCCATCTTATCCCACTCCTTATTTATTCCATTTTTTCCTTTGATCCTGTCCCTTTTCAAAAGTATTTGTTTCTGACTACCCCCTTCCCCAATCTGCCCTCCCTTCTATTATTCTCCCTTCTCATGCCCACCCCCGTACTTTCCTGTAGGGTTAGATACCCAATTGAGTGTGTATATTATTCCCTCCTTAAGCCAAATCCAGTGAGAGTAAGGTTGACTCCCTGCTCTTCCTCTCCATTGTAATAGTTTTCTCTTGTCTCTTTTATGTGAGATAATTTATCCTATTCTGTCTCTCCCCTTCTCCCTCTCCCAATATATTCCTCTCACCTATTAATTTTTTTTAGATATCTCTTCATATTCTCCTCACCCTGTGCTCTCTGTCTATATATACATATAGAAACATATATACATACATACATATATATATATATATATATATATATATACACATTTGCACCCACCTATACATATATGTGTGTATGTATATATATATATATATATATATATATATATAAATATTTTTATATTTATTGTGTGTGTGTATGCACACACACACATATTCCCTTCAACTATCCTAATACTGAGAAAAGTCTCATGAATTACAAATATCATCTTTCTATGTAGGAATGTAAACAGTTTAACTTTAAAAAGTTCCTTATGGTTTCTCTTTCCTATTTACCTTTTCATACTTCTTGTATTTGAAAATCAAATTTTCTGTTTAGCTCTTATCTTTTCATCAAGAGTACTTGGAAGTCTTCTATTTCATTGAATGACTATCTTTTCCCCTGAAGTATTTACTTACTTTTGCTGGGTAGGTGATTCTTGATTTTAATCCTACCTCCTTTTACCTAAAGAATATATTCCACATCCTTCCATCCCTCAATGTAGAAGCTGCTAGATCTTGTGTTATCCTGATTGTGTTTCCACAATAATCAAATTATTCATTCCTGACTGCTTGTAATATTTTCTCCTTGACCTAGTGAAGGAGCAAGGTAAGCCCCTCTGTAAGGAATAAGATTATACAAACCAAGGCCCTAACTTAATAGGACCTTTCTATTACCCTGAGTTGTTTTGGAACAGAAAATCCTGGAAACATGAGGGCTCGATTTCTCCCGGGATCCTGGCCAGGACCTAGAGAAGAGATATGGTTAACTGCCCAACTCCTGGAACTAGCCATTCCAAGGAAACATTGATCTTGTGGGGGGGGGAGTTGGAGGGATTGGCCTCCCTCCCGGCCTTACACAAGATATGATGCTTGCTAAAAAAAACATCTGGCAGTATGCCTTCTTTGTTCTCAGCACTACTTAAACTATAAGATTCAGACCCCAAATTGGAATCTTACCCATGGAGGAGACATCTTGCCTGGGACCCTCTCGAGTGCAACCCTGATGGTTGGTTGTAGCTGGGATTCCCCAGCTTGTGTGGTCAGATGTTGGTGCTTCCCCGCATTGGTGATGATTGTAAATATGTATAGATATATTCTACTATGCAGTTGGAGCCCTGCCTGTCCCTAGTGAGACCCTGATGGGTGGTGGGGTATTGTTGCTTCCCTGCATTGGTGATGATCGTGGATATGTATGTACATATATGTATATATAAATCATAGTTGCTCTTATCTTACTATTCTTGAGCCTTTACTCTGTTATCTCTGGCTTTTTTCCCACTTGCCTATATTCTAAATAAACTATATTGGATCTATTGAAGTGCCAAGTGTTCCATTCACACGAATCCTGAACCTCATTGATCAGATACCTGCGAACTCTGGAATTTGGCTATAATATTCTTAAGAGTTTTATTTTCAGGATCTTTTTTAAGAGGTGATCAGTGAATTCTTTCCATTTCTATTTTATCCTCTGGTTCTAGAATATCAGGGGAGTTTTCCTTGATAATTTTTTGAAAGATTATGTCAAGGTTCTTTTTTTATCATGGTTTTCAGGTAGTTCAATAATTTTTAAATGATCTCTCCTGGATCTATTTTCTAGGTCAGTGATTTTTCCAATAAGATATTTCACACTGCCTTCTATTTTTTTCATTCTTTTGGATCTGTTTTATAATATCTTATTTTCTCATAAAGTCATTAGCTTCCATTTGCTCTAATCTAATTTTGAAGGAGTTTTCTCTTCAGTGAGTTTTTGAACTTCCTTTGCCATCTGGCTAATTTTGCTTTTTAAGACATTCTTCTCCTCGTTGGCTTTTTGGACCTCTTTTGCCATTTGAGATACTCTGTTTTTTAAAGTGTTATTTTCTTCACTATTTTTTTTTATCTCCCTTAGCAAGTTGTTGACTTGTTTTTCATGATTTTCTTGCATCACTCTCATTTCTCTTCCCATTTTTTCCTCTACTTCTCTTATTTGACTTTCAAAATCCTTTTTTGAGCTCCTCCATGGCTTGTAACAAATTCATATCTTTCTTGGAGGCTTTTGATGCCTCAGTTTTGACTGTTGTCTTCTGCTTCTATGTTTTGATCTTCTTTGTTGCTAAAGAATTCTTCTATAGTCTGATTTCTCTTCCTCTGTTTGCTGATGTTGCCAGACAATTACTTGAATTTTGAGCTCTTTGCCATGGTAGAACTCTGCTTCCAAAGTGGAGAGCATGTGTCCTTAATTTCTGGAGTTTTGCACAGCTGTTGTCAGAGCCTCTTCTAGGCACCTGCCTCAGAACTGCAAGGAGGACTGCCTCTCCATAGCCTCAACAAAATTTGCCATACCAGCCCTCCTCTTCACCCTAGACCACCACCCAAGACTGAGACCCAGATCTAAGCAGGGCAAAGCAAGAGAATCCTGCCTCAGTGCCAGAAAAGTGTTTCCTGCAATTTCCCTCTGGTTAACTGGTTGGTTTCCCCCCCCCCCCCCCACTATTTGTGGGTCTGAAACTATGGAAGCAGCCATTGCATTGCCATAGCTGCCACCATCTTCACTGCCTTGGGGTTAAGGGCTGGACCATGCTCTTCCCTCACCCAGGTCCAAAAGAGTCTCCCCACTGACCTTTTACTTTCTCTTTGGCATTTATGGGTTGAGAAGTCTGGAAATCACTATAACGGTCAGTGATTCAGTCTCCTGAGGTCTGCCTCTGGCAGGTCTGTGCAGTTGGTCTGTGCCGGCCCCATGTGGGACTGTGCTCTGCTCCCAGCCTGATGTAATAGACCCTTCCTTTTGGCTTACCAGGCTGAATTCAGCTGTCATTTTGTGGGTTCTATAGCTCTAAAATTTGTTTAGAGTCATTTTTTACAGGCATTGGAGTTAATTGGGGACAAGCTCAAGTTAGTTTCTGCTTTTACCAAATCATCTTGGCTCCACCCCATCATGTCTACACTTCTTAAAGAGGTCTATTCAATGAATGGGCATTACCTCACTCTAAGTTAGTACCTGAAAAAGCCTTTGCCCTTGCATCCTGGGTCATATCCAGTCATTCTGAGAATTTCCAGTCACTGGACCCAGATGGCCCTGGAGGAAAAAGTGTGGCTGGTGACCTTGCACAGCCCTCCCTCATTCAAATCAAAGTCAACTGCAAGTCATGTCATCATTTCCCTGATTCCATGGTCCTCTTTCAAAATGAAAGAAAAACACAACAACAAAAATATTACTATAGCCTAATGGTTAGTTTACCTGATCAACCCTCATAGTTGATCTCTCATCTCTCCTCACTCTAATTCCCCCACTCAGCTACCAAGGTGATCTTCCTAAAATCTAGTCCATACACACACACACACACACACACACACACACACACACACACACACCCCAAATCAATAAACTCCAGTGGCCCCCCAGTTATCTCTAGGATCAACTAAAAAATCCTCTGTTTGGCTTTTAAGGCCTTTAACAACCTAGCCCCTTCCTGTCTTTTAAACTTTCTTATACTTTACACACTGTGTAATGCATCTACACCGACCTTCATTCTTTTCCTCACAAACAACACTCCATTTTCCAACTCAATCTTTTTAACTGACTTTTCCCCTGTGGGTGGAATGCTCTCCTCCTTCATCTGTGCCTCCTGGATTCCTTGGCTTCCTTCAGTATTTAACTCAAATCACAACTTCTAAAGGAAACATTTCTCTCTCCTCCACCTCAACTCTCCTCCCCTCGTAATACTAGTGCTTTCCCTGTGAGATTCCATTTATAACATCTTGTATGTACATAGCAAGTTGTCTTCCCATTAGATCATTGTAACAGCAAGCATCCTAGCATACCCTGGGTGGCTGCTAGCACAGGTTCTTAGATCTGTTTTTCTAAAGGAAAGCAACTCAAAATGGGTTAAAAATTTTACTTTAATCAATCAAACATATATCATTTACTTAGTTCAGGGGAAAAATTAAACACCCTGAACTTCAGAGGATACAAACAGAATACAAACAGAAGTTACGAGCAGAAGTTATAAGCAGACAAAGAAACAAATCAGCAGATGGGCTTCCAGCTCTCTGACCATTATATCCATATGTAGTTAGTTACCAGAGGGAAGCACCAACATCTGGGTTTTCAAAGTTGGGGGACTCAACGGCTGCCCAAAGTCTCATCTGGCCAAATCACACAATTCTTTCCAAAGTGAGCCCCAAAGCAAAAACTCACATCTGGGTATATATAGCCTTGTCCTGGATCAGAGAATGTCACAACCCTCTTGACCCACTGCCCAATCACGAAGTATTAAGGTGTGGGCATTCCTGAAAAACAAGCTTTCCTCCACAGGCTCCATGTGACCACATTCAGCCTGTTAGAGGGCAGAGTATATTTTCAAATCATGGAAGATTCTCAGAGTCACTTAAGCCTATCAAAGGGCCTAGAGGCAGGGAAGATCTTCATATTCCCATAACAATTATGAACTCCTTGAATGCAAGGAATATTTTAAATTTCATTAAATCTGCAGTGTTTAGCACAGTTCTTGGCACATGAGAAGCTTGTTGACTGATAGACTGACTTTAATCTCTCATTGAAATGAGGATGGCAACTCCTTAGCCTGCCTCACAGCATCATTATGAAACTGAAAAAACACAATACTTCTAAAGTATTTTGAATGCAAAATTTAATGTAAATGTGAGCTACTGGTTTATCAGATGAAGAAACAAACCAAACAAAATTTAAAAAAAAACAAAACAACACCTCAGATTGCAAGAACATAAGTGCCTTGACCACATAGGTAGTTAGGGGAAAAGGTGAAATTTGAACCCAAGTCTTTTCTCTAATCTGTTCTTCTTACTCCAGCATTATATCTATCCAATAAATCATGCTAGATTTGAATGACTGAAGACTATTGAATAAATAGGACATTGATTTGCTGCTAAAATCTATAGCCATGCTGTTTTCTAATTTGCATGGCTAACTGAATCCCATTGTCACAGAAATATTCTGTTTCTTGTCATGGGCTCCATCTTTCCCATTTCACCCCTTTATCCCCAGCTGTCCTCTATCTTCTCAAGTGAATATTTTATACCTATGCTAGTAGTTAAGCCTGCAGTAGTTCTCAACCTGTGGGTTGCACCCCCTTTGGAGGTCAAATGATCTTTTCACAGGGGTCACAGGGGTCACCTAAAACCACATATTTCTGATGGTCTTAGGAAGGAGACTCTGCTCCTCTATCCATCGCCAGGCGGGTCCGCCACATGCAGATATGTCCACATAAGAGTTTTAAGGGTCTTGACATTAGAAAGGTTGAGAACTACCGATAACCAGCTTCACTTTCTGTGTAGGTAGCAGAAATAATTTTACTGGATTTCTCTCCTTGACTACTGTTGTTTCTTTTTACACTGTTGGACTGCATTATATTGTTATGAAAGAACTGAAGTAAGGAGGCCTTGACTGGTGAATAATTTTCTTTAAGTTCCTTCTACAAATGATAGAGAACAGAATGCAACTCTATCTATTCTATTAATTTTATTAATTATACTATGTCTTTGGTAGCACTAAGGTAGAGTCCTGGCTGATCATTTGCATTGGCCCTTGTCATTGCTATGGTTATGAATGAGGAAGATCTATAATATTAATTGCTGGGTAATTTTCCTTTAAAATAAAATATGAATAATAAGAGTTAATATTTTACCATTTACAACTGAAAAGTATTTTATGAACATTATGCCATTACTCCTTACAACAACTTTGGAAGAAGGAGATAATACAAATGAAATTACCCTCAATTTACAGATGAGAAAACTGAGTCTTGGGGAAACTCAGTAACCTATCTAAAGTCAGCTACTAAGTAGCAAAGCTATTGATGGAACTCATGTCTTAAGTCTCTAAAACCAGAACACCACAATTCCTTTGTCTTTATCAATTAATCTTCACACACACACAATGTGTTTATGTATGTAATAATTCATAGTCACTTAGAGTTCACAAAATATTTAAAGTTGCTTCTAAAAATAAAATGTTTTTAAAAGATAAAAATATGAAATTCTAAAGAAGTATTCGATGATTTTGTTTTTGATTTTCCAAACAATTGGAACCCTTTCTTTCTTCAGAGATAGTCTTCAGAAGTTGATGTTACTGAAAATGTGATTATCTCACAGGCAACCTGGCAATGAGCATCTCCAATGTTAACTAAGCTGATGCTTGCATGATAAATAGACAACAGAACTTAAAACAGTCACAGTAATCATGAGCTCAAAGAATCTTTTTTATGTATTTTTGGAGATGGAAGGAACCTTACGGATCACCTAGCCCAACACTCTCATTTTAAAGATAAAGCAATTGGGGGGAAGAAATCAAGTGACTTGACCAAGATCACAAAAGAAACAAGCATTTTCTTTAATCTTGGCATACATTCTTAGTTCTTTTATTTTTTAACCTGATGGAAGAGATGCCTTTTCTTTCAACTCTGTGAATTCTATGTTTAATTTTTAGTGATAATTTAAACTTTGCACAATAATTCTTAAAACACTTTTCTATGTATAGTTAAAATAACAGGGGAGCTGGACATTTGCATATTGTCAGCCACAGACCAAGTTACTCTTGCATAAAGTGTTTGCTCAATCCTTTAAAGTTAATAAACCTGTACTTCTCCCCTGTACTCTAATTAAAATTTCTGTTCATCTTTGTATCATTTTTTTCTTGACAGGCAGATGGACTTGGTTTCCCTGTTGGCATCTTCCATTGCTAATATTTCTGATTCAACAAACAGTGCAATTACAAATCAATTTTAAACACTCTTCCACAGGCAGAACAGCAGGCCTGTTGCAACTACATTCCACTCATGAATAAATAGGAATCATAGTGCTTTATAATGTGGTCTTTCTACAAAAAGAGTCAAGATTGAAAGTAAAACATCAGTTAAGTCCTTTAAAGAAACCATCCTAACTGTTTTACTAGACTAGGTCTACATATGGTAATTGTACTAACATTTTTTTTACTCAATTCACAATTCATTAACTCCAATAATTCGATTTAAAGAGAATCTAGTGTGTGTCTCTTATATGCCAGGCACACAGTAGGTGCCTAGTAATTTTTAAATTTTTTTTATTTTAAAGCATTGTGCTAAATAAGAAAAAACAGTGAAATATAAATTAGTAGATGAAACAAAGATTAGTTAATAATGTTTGACAGTAAAGAATAACACATGATCTCCCTGAATGAATAGCTACTAACCATAGAATGTTAAAAGATCTATAGCCTTTGGCTTGTGAGGTAGATTGTCTAGGTAGGAGTTATGGAGAAAATGGATGAAAATTTCCCAAGATGAACAGGAATGAGTGTCTTGCAATTTGTGTCATTGAAGGACTACCCAAATAACATGAGATAAGGCATTCACTCAAAGGGAGAGGTTAGTAGAAATGTAATTACCCAATACCTAATTTTCCTTTTATTGACATGTTGGTATCCTACACTCAGAACCTCACAAATAAAGATTAGCATTCCTTGAAACGCAGGATCATAGATTTTAAGCTGGAAGGTACCTTTGAAGTCATCGAGTTCAACTTCCTCATTTTAGAAATAAGGAAACTGAGAAGCAAACCAGTTAAATTACTTGACAAAAATCATACAGATAATAAGCATTTATAACAGGAAATAAAGTCAGACCCTCTGATTTGAAGATCATTTTATTCCCCATTCTACCACAGTGTCTCTCTAAAGAATACCAAAGCTTTTTAGCATGGTAAAACATCTGGAATACCGTCACATTCTGGGACACCAACCACACAAAGACCACACAAAATAGAATTTAATAGGATTAAATATTGTCAGCTTAAAAATTTCATAGCACAAAATGTTGATGAACGGTATCACTTAACAGGTCCTCAGTGGAAAGGAGCTGGGATTCCAAACCATATAATTAAACAATTTTGTGTCACTGCCAATAAATTAGTAAAATCTTTATCTTCAAGAAAGTATCTAAGCTGTTAGCACCATTACTTTGTTTTATATCCATTCCACGTGCTATGCCTAGGCTCAATGAAGAAGAAAGAATACCAATTAAAACTATTCAAAACTAGAATGGAATGGATTGCCTAAATATAGGGCTTGAGCTTCCCCAGGCTAGAGGTTTTCAAATGTAAGTGGATAACCACTTATTGGGTTAGTCTATATAGAGGAAACTTGTTCAGGTATGATTTGATTTAAAAGACTTTAGAGGCCCTTCCAAATCTGCATTTCTTCATTTTTTGTTTGGGTTATAGAATAAAACAGTAACAGAATAGCCTCTATGTTGAGTCATTGTCCAGTGTTGCTAGCAGGAACACTCAATACCCTCTTGTTCTTACTGAAGCCACATCTTTTATTAGTCATAGGTCTCACAAAGTCCTCCATTGCAATCCAGTGAATCTATTATTAAAGATCCAGCATATGACTTGCTTGTATGCAATATATAAATTTGTGCATTCCTTTTTTCCATGTAAAATTATTTCTTTCCTCTCTCCCAGATCCCATTCTTTCCTTCAAAAGACTTCTACAAATATATTTCCTCCATGCAGTTTTCCCTGATTAGTTACAACCATCTCTGATGTTTCTTAGAATTCATATGGTTCATGGTTGACCATATTCATTTGTTATTATAATGCCTTGTCTTGGTCTTGAGCTGATCCCAAGTTCTTGAAGATTGTGTTGTCAGAAGGAAAGTTCTGATAAGTTCTAGCATGTTGGAAAGGCTTTGAATGTTATCCTGGACTATATTGTCTATCCAAGGACCTGCCTGGCTAACCAGTGGAGAAGTTCATTACCGGCAGGCTGACAAGAGGTGAATATGGTCATGGGGCTCTACGAAACCAATTAACCAGGGTTGGATTTCAGTGTCCACCTGTTATAATACCAACATAGATGAGCCTGTGGATCCATCTAGTTATAAATATGCATATGAAAGCAAAGACAAATGTGTTACATCTACTTCTATCCTATTTAAACTATTAATCTTCAGGCTCCTCAGAGACAAAGATTGTGTCTTTAATTTTTCTGAAAAACACTCGAAGAGCCTAGTATAATGCTGAACACATTGCAGGCTCAATAAATGTTGATATATTATCTCCTGGTCACCTCTCAAGACTTATTCTTCCTTGGATCCTAGTTGCTCAGAACTCAGAGCCAGCGTGGACTTCTTGGAGATTAGCTCTGTTGTGCTCACTGATACACTGATATGTAATAAAGTGCCTTGCTTTGGTTCCATTATCCTTTCATCAAAACACTTTGAAAATATGATTGACACCACTGAGTCGATTCAGTTGAGGACAAGCAATCTTCAAAGCGGTAGCGTGTTTCCCTGAACTGGCTCAATAACTTGCAATATTAAATTTATAAATAAGATACATAAATGATTGAATCACTTCTGCTTCAAGTCTGAGTTTTCTTGGAAGCAAATCATATATATATATTTTTAACACAACCAATCACTTGTAGAGGTAGGCAACACAGATCACTTGATATGGAACAAGGTCTCTATAAAATTACAAATGGGGAAGGGCTTCAGGTCAGAATGCATAGGATGAGTGGCTGTTACCATGACAAAATAATAGATTTATAAAGAAAATTATTGCTTTGGACAGCTGAGTTTCTGAGATCCAACTCAGTGGCCCTGAAAGATCGACTTTCCTTAGTATATACTAGCCCCCACTCGACTCATATGCACCTGATTGAAGACTTCAGAGCTGGAGGGAACACACTTACTGGTGTGATTTCAAAAAGATTTCATTCTAAGCTATGAGGCTAAGATCTTAGTCCAGGCTATTGTTACTTGACCTATGAAGTCTCAATTACCATAGGCAGTCACAAAGCATTCATTTCTTTTACCTAAGATGGTTTCTAAATAGATTTCTTAACTTTTCTTTTGGGTCTAGGCAGACAGAAAAATAAAAACAAAAACCAACAAAATACCTACCACACTAAACTCATTAAGGGATCCATGCTTTCCTATAATAATAGATTTTAAAGTTTTTCTGCTCTATATGTGTGTGTACATACATATATACATATATACATATATACATACATACGTACAGACAAACATAGTACTAAAAGTTTTAGATTAATTATGACCGTGGAACAGAAATTCACTTTTTGAAAGTAGAAAACAAATACCAATGGTTCACACCAAGAATAGCTAGACAAAGAGGAATATCTGTGGTCTGGAGTGAATACGGTAATTTGAAAGTCTTGAATTTCCCACTTATCTTGCAGGGGTGGACTATAAGATATTAGAAAACTTTATGAAATCCTAAAACTTTACATAAAATACAACCTAAAGGTTAGCAGGTTTGACTTGATTTCAAGTAGCAATTTTACGGCAGAGCAATAGCTGTAGGAATACTTCTATCCAGGGTAAGAGTGAAAAGTCAGGTTCTTGCATAGATTGAATATATTAGAAAACATCCAGTAAATACCTGTCTTTGGCTGCTAGCTCCCCTCTGGTATTGTGGCATCTATAACAACTCAGAGTAAAATCTCTCTGATAAATATCAATCACTGATTCCTGTCTCCTATGATCAGAAATATCCCAGACTTCTCCTCAAGCCCTTGGGTCTGCTATCACCTTTCTTTTTCTTCTTTTTCTTTTCTTCTACCTGCAAGATTGAGGTTACCTAATTTTTTTCTTTCACTATTTTTACCAAAGAAGAACAGATCAAATAAACTGAATTGACAGATAAAGAAAGGAGTGCATGAATAAATTAGGAAGTGCTCCCTCTTGTCACCATCCCCTCTTGAAGTGACACATTTACTACTGATTTCAAATCTGTCAAGTGAACTCTGTGAAACATCAGTGAAATAAAAACAAAGGTAAAAAGTCCTTGTACCCTGGAAACAGAAAACAACATTAGATCCCACAACTACATGTTTTGAGTCCTTTATGGGGAGCAATCTGAAGTTTTGGTTATACTGGTCTTCTTCCCTTCTCATTCTCAATTGCTAAAAATGAGTAAAAATTTTCTAGATTTTTGTATTGCTATAAATTCTTATAATGTTATTATAGAGATTGCACAATGTGTTTGTTGCTGTTCAGTCATCCAGTTGTTTCTGACTTTTCATGGCCCGTGGCATGCCCGTCCTTCTCTCCTTCACTATTTCTCAAGTTCGTGTTCATTGTTTCCATGATGCTATCTATCCATCTCATCCTCTGCAGTCCCCTTTCCCTTTTGCCCTCAATTTTTCTAAACATCAAGGTTTTTCCAATGAGTCCTGTCTTCTCATTATGTGGCCAAAGCATTTAAACCTCAGCTTCAGTATTTGACCTTCCAGTAGAGAGCCTGAATTAATTTCTTCAAGTATTGACTGCTTTGATCTCCTTTAATTCATAAATATTTAGTAAGAGAAAATCATTGTGATTAAGGTCCAGTACTTCCTTGCCTTTGCTTATGCCATTCCTGATTACTAGAATGACTGTCCTATCCATTTACCCCATGCAATTATTACTCATACTTTAAATCCAAATTCAACTGCCATCTTCCCTACAAAATGCTTCCCTTATTGGTTACAATGTCCCTCATCCCTCAGGTCTCATATAGGATTTTGCCTTGTATTGTGCTAATGAGATTGTTTTACAATCTTGTGTACTGTAGCTATAAATGCTGTCTTAGAAACCTAGTAGACTGTAAACACCTTGTGGACAAGAACTATAAAAATATTAAATTTTGGATCCCTCCCAAAGTCTAATAAATTTTCTCATATACAGTAGGCACTTAATAAAGCATTTCTTGAGTGATTATATTCTAGAAGACAACATACAGGAAAACTCAGGGACCATGGCTAATAAATTCAGTTACATTATACTACATTCTTTTATTTCTAGCTTGAGAGTATCAAACATAAGAGTTAATAATGAAAGAGCTACAGAATTCCCCTGAGATGACAGATAATTCCTCCCCTTTGGGGTTTTTTGTTTTGTTTGTATTGTTTTCTCATTTCAGAATTGAGTTAAAGAGAAGAGGTAGATGATCACAAATAAGAGGACAAGTATTGAGATGGATGTGAGATGAGCCTGAGAAAAGGTCCTACAACTATTAGGTATTAGCCAAGCTAAAAAACATTTAAAAGGTACCAAAAAAAAAAAAACAACCCACTAATAAAACCCAATTGAAACAAATTGAGTTTGTGAAAGATCACAGGTTCAGGGAAATAAAAAAGAATTAAATATTAAATATTCTATATTAAAAACATTTATGGATTATTATAATGCATACTTTAATAGACCAATTCATAATTACCAAAATTACGCTAAATTGATTCTGCAAATAAAATTCTTCATTGTCTATTTCTACTTATCATCATTCCATTACAAAGCAATTGATAGATATTAAATGGTTAATAAACAATACGCTACTATGCCAGTCTGCTCAGAGGTATGAACAAGACCATTGTATAGGTTTCTCTTGAATTTAGGTATTAGGAACAATAAAAAAAATTACTTTCAAAAATAATCCTAATCCTTACATGAGAGAACCCATAATTCCTGTTCCATTTGGAATTTCATGCTCACTCTCTATTTCACAATGATGGTAGACAATCACCTGCCCTGTGCCCAGTCATGATTGCTCAAACCACTTGGATGAGCAAGGGTTCATTAACCAAAATGCTTCTGATAAGAGATGATTCTTCCGGGTGTTTTCATCTCTTTTGTCACTGTGTGCTAAGGTTCTCTAGGTCTTACCGTTCACCCCGCTGTAATGCTTTTCAGGTCCTAGGGTAGCCATATGCTCTGCCAATGCATCTGTAGGACTTCCAGACTGTATATCTCAAAGCTTAACTTTCTTAGATGGGTTGCCTACCTCAAATAGAGTGCGAGTTCCATGAACATAAAGTTTGTGTAGTTTTTCTAGCCCTAGTGATTAACCAAGTAGTTTTTGCATAATAAGCATGTAATACCTTCTATATCATTTTTTCATACAGAAGAATATTGATCAGGATATTAAACTAGAACAAAATTACTAGTATAATGAAAACTAATACTTTTTCATAATAATGAAGCAACTGCAAAGAAAACTCAAAATGCATTTATAATTCTTTGGTTAAAAGAATTAAAAGCAATTAACAGTAGGATGTTTATTAGGGATAAAAATAAGAAAGAAATATTGTGGCACGGGGTACATAGTGAAAGGTGGCAGCTAATATAAGAGTTGGATTCATGACCCTGAAAGGACCAATACAAGATAATAGGAAAAAACAGGGAAACAGTGGACTGCAAATATCATTAACAACTTAGATTTGTTTGCCTGTTTGTTTTTTACCTACATTTGCCTCATTTTTAAAATAGTAACTTATTTTTCCAATCACATGTAAAGACAATTTAATATTTATTTTAATAAAAAATATTTGAGGTCCAAATTTTCTCTCTCTTTCCCCTCTGGCCTCCCTAAGACGATAGGCAATTTGATATAGGTTATATATGTGCAATCATGTAAAACATATTAGCATATTAGTCATGTTTTAAAAGAAGAAACAGAATAAAAGCAAAAAATTGAAAAAAAGTCAAAATAATGTGCTTCTATCTGCATTCAGACTTCATCAGTTCTTTCTCTGGAAGCGGATAGAGTTTTCTAGCATGAGTCTTTTGGACTCGTCTTGGATCATTGTATTGCTGAGAAGAGCTAAGTCCATCATTGTTCATCTCACAATGAAGCATCTTAATCTGTGAAGTTCTTTAGGGTTATTGAACGCTTTCATTTCCATTATCTCACTAGATTTTCACACTAGCCCTTACATAAGTATTATTTTTCATACTTTGTGGATGAAGAATTTAAGGTTTAGATAATATAAATGGACTCCACAAGGTGATATAAATACTAAATGGGAGTACTGAGACTCAAATTCAGGGCTTCTGCTTCATAGTTCATTGAAATATACTTTTGTTGAGTCCGTCCAGGATGCTTGATGTCTGCATTAATCCATGATTAATTTACGTTAAAATTCAGAACACAAAGAAAATATTGTTGTTCAATTAACATCATCTATGTCTTTGGTTGCTGGGAAAAACCAGTAATTTCCTTTGTTATGACTGAGGTGGAGTACAAAGATTGGGGGGGGGGGGGCTATAAGGCTGTATAACTCTTAATTGGTCCTCTTACTTTTGCAAATTCTGTTCCCATACTCAGCAGAAAACCTCTTCCTTCTAGACAAATAAACTGCTATATATTGTACTGGGGATGGGGCAGAGGGTGGAGATATAGATGAAAGAAAAAGACAAAAGATTCGAAAACTTTTAAAATAACATTGCCAACATGCTGGAATATGAACTGAATGTGAGCAGCACTTACCCTTTTCTGCCTCCGTCATGGGATTGTTGTAGGGAAAACTCTTTGCAAACTTTCAAATGTACAAATGTAAGTTATTATTGTTATCATTATTGTGATGACTATGATTTGATCACCTCTTATGGCATTTTGTTTAATGACTTCATTTTTATGTTTTCCAATTGGATTCAATAAATAATTGCTTTGAAGATCATTATTAAGACCAAGAGAAAACTTGAATGCCATCTTTACATCTTGAGAAATGCAGTCCTTTGCTGCACAATCAGTACTAAAAATTCATAGTAAATTCGGTGCAATGGGTATCACTGACAGAAATTTTCAACTGACCAAAAAATTACACAATAGCACCCTCTTCTTAGCTATTAACAAACTGTTTTGTAAAAATTTAAATTGCTATAGAAAGGCTAGTTAATATTAGCACGGAATCTAATGTGGGAGGAAATCTCAGTGGTGTCCAAGACCCAAGGTACATACAGAAATATAATGGAAATAGAGATGATTGGAAGTTATCAGAGTTTATCAAGAAGAGAAGTGACACAGTAAGCCCTTTGCTTTAGGAAGATCACTGATAGCTGAGTGGAGGAGGAACTTAAAGAAAGAAAGATTTCCAAATGTTTGGATAGAAAAGATATCCTTAAAAAGTCATTGAATACTTCTTTAGAATTTCACATTTTTATTTTTTAATTAAAGAAGTTAAACCAACTTGAAGGCTATTACAACATTCTTAGCGTAAGGTACCAAGTCCTGCATAGGGTAGTTATGTTTGAGTGGAGACAGGGGACCATCTATAAGAGAGAGATATGAAGATAACAATGATAAGAAGACAGTAGTTTAGTTATATGGGATACGAATGAGTGATGAGGGAATGATCATAGATATGTGGACCTGAAGTCCTGGGAGGATGGTGGTACGTTTGAATACAAATTAGAAAACATAAAATATTTAGGGTCCTGAGAGGATGGTGGTACCTTTGATAGGATTAGGAAAGAAGAGAGTTTGGATTAAAGATACTGAGTTTTGTTTGGACATACTGTTTTTGGATCTCTAATCTATCTGGTTTGATGTGTCCAATAGGTAGCTAGTGATGTATGGCTAGATTTCAGGGGAGAGATAAATGCTTGATAAATAGATCTTAGAATCATCTACATAAAGATAATTGAAACCATGAGAATGGTTTAGGTCACCAAGTGAGATAAAATAAAGACAAGTAGACACAGGACAGATCATTGGTGGAAACCTATGGTTAATGGGAGGGACCTGGATGAAAATTCAAAAAGGAGATTTAGAAAGAATAGGAGGAGAATCAGGAGAGAATTATTACAACATATGGAGGAAAGGAGATACAGGAGGGGAATGATTGACAATGTCAAAGAGTATAGAAAGGTCAGGAAGGATGTAGATTGAGAAGAGACCTTTAAATTTTGAAAATGAGTCACTTGTGGGTGAAGGTAAGATCAAGTATATTAACATCTCTATGTGAAGCTAAAGTGAAATAGAAGAGTAGATCAAGTGACTTATTGAGTAGATTGAGGAACTGAGGTTAGGATGGAGGGAGAGAGAGAGAGAGAGAGAGAGAGAGAGAGAGAGAGAGAGAGAGGGAGGGAGGGAGAGAGAGAGAAAGAAGAAAGAGAGAGAGAGAAAGTCCCCTCAAGAGCTGGGGTGACTGTATTTGAAGCATTGAATTCATTGACACAGAAATGGTAGTATCCTGAGGCTCAGCAGATGACAGCTACCAGAGTCTGGATTAAGTATTTAATGGGAAATGAATGAACTTTCAAAGGAGGTTATTGTTTTTGGTTGCTTCTATTGCAGAGATTGTATTCTGTTGATAATGATAATAGAGGGTCACCTTCACAGTATGTTGAGACACTGAAGTGAGAATGCTATGGAGGAGTCTGCAAAATCTGTCTGGTCTACCTTACCAGATAATAATGAGGCTCACATGAGAATAGATGAGTAGATTCTGGAGCCCATAAATGTACAGCTCTACATATCTTCATATTAATGAAAAATCATAATCATGATGAGCAAAACAACAAGAATTCTACTTTGCTTATGATTTTCAACAATATCTGACTATATATGTGTATATGTATATATATGTAAATGTGGGTATGTATGTTTGTATGTATGTATATGTGTGGAGAGAGAAAGAGACAGAAAGAGAGAGAGAGAGAGAGAGAGAGAGAGAGAGAGAGAGAGAGAGAGAGAGAGGAAGAGAGGACATTATACTTTCCAAATATCAAATTAGATCCATAAATATTTGCTGATCTCCTGCTCTGGAAAGGTCAGTGTACTAGCTTCTGTAATGGTAATATAATTTGAATTTGAAGATCCTTTTGTGTTGGCAAAGGTAGCAGGTACCTATAGCATTGAGTAATTGATCAAGCCTCCATTGGGGAAACAGAAGGTATGAACCCCTGTCTCCTATTGCTGATGTAACAGGAAGGGCTTGGCTGAAACAGGAAGCTAATTCTGTGTGTATATAAGAAAAGCCCCAGAGAGGGAAGAGAAGATCTTTTTGGAACAGGCTCCGTGGAGGCTTTGAGAGAATGATTTTGATTTTGAAAACCTATATGGAGTGATTTTGATTCTGGGAGCCAGCTGAGACTTCTCCTGAGTCTGAGGGCTAGCTGGAGCTGCCAAAAGACTGAGGAAGCATGACTATGATGCTGGTATTTTGTATGAACTTGTTTGTGGCTTTGTGGAGCCTTGACTTCCTGGGAGCAGAGACTGTGGAGGATTTAACATGGAATGGACACTGTGAGCTTTAGTGTGGAACAGAGCATGCATGGAGAGCTGGACAAGGACCTGGGAGCTGTCTGCCTTTGAACCCAGGTGACAATTTGGTGAATCCAGGTAGGATCTGGGACAATGGAAGGGGATCCAGGAAATCTGAGAAACCACCCCCAGTCAAGCTGAAAGAGGACTTTACTTAGATACTGTGCACTGACTGAGAAGATTTTAGTTTACTAGTGACATAGGGGTGGAGGGTCTGTGTATTTTCTAATGATTGAATAGTGAATAATGAAGGATGATGGATTGACTAAATGATTCTTCTTAGTGATTAATGACTGAATAAGTAATTGATTTTTAACCTAGTATGCCCCACGAATGGAAAATTTTGACAATTGTACTTTGTCACTGAATTAAAGATTTTGTGAATGCTTGAGTTACTAAATGATTGTTCTTTGTTCGAAATTTTGTGACCACTGTAGTGGAAACTATGTAGCCATTTTCTGTGATAAATTGTTGTGAATGCTATATTTTGATTTTCTGTGATAAGTTGTGACATGGTGAATGCTGTAACTTGATTTTCTGTGAATATTTTGCCTTGATTTGTTATTGAATAAATAGAGTATTCACTATACTGTGTAATCAGAACCTTAAAAGCTATTCACAGTAGCATTCTTCTGGAAAGCTGCTAGTGCTTGGCATTACAGCTGCTGAGAGAGATATCAAGTTTATATCTGATCCAGTTCCCGACATTTTTGAATTTGGTGTCTCTCAAGGGGGCTAAAATTCAAACAAAATCATGTCTGACAGGTATGTTAGACAAATCCAAAATGAAGTGTTAGATGTGGTTCAGGGGGCAGGGGGGTGAGTGTCATCATAAACTGAGGGATCAGAGAAACCATCTGGGATAAGGACTCATTTGATTTGTGCTCTAAAGAATAGGTAGCAACTCATCAGGCAAAGAGGGGCAGGAAGGGCATTATGATCATTGGGAATAGTATGAGAAAAGATGGTAGTGCATACTGAATATCATAAAGGTCTTTTCTTTCAAAAGTATCTACCAAATAGACAATCTACCAGGAATTCCACTATTTGAGGATAATTGATTTGAGCTTCTCTTCATTTCAGAACACTTTAAACTGTAAAAACAACTTGGAGAAGATAAATATTTGTCAAACAAAAAGTAGCCAGAATGAGAATTAAAAATGGAAAAGACATGTGCTTCCTAAAATCTAGCTCTGTAAATAAAACAATCTCAAACCAAGATGATGGGAATAAGGAGACTGTGCCATGTGTGAGGGGAAAGCTCTGCATGTTGACCCATAGCATCTGGGTTCAAATCTATAGTCTCTGATTCTTACAACTTCTGTATCATTGGGGAAGCCATTTCATCTTACTGATCCTCTGTTTCCTGAACTGTGAAATGAGGGGATTGGAGTAGATGACTCCTAAGACCCTTCCCAGCTCTAAAATTAAGACCTCTTGGTCACGAGGAAAGATTTTTAGACAAGAGCAATTCTTACATCTCATATTCTGTGCCATTTTCATTTTTATTATCATGAAGAGAACAAAAAAAATCTATTCATCATGGTCCTTAACCTTTCAAATATTTATTCTTCATACTTAGGATACATTTCTATACAAAAAGATAGGCCCTTCTACTTCCAAACCAAAGTTTTATAACACCAATGTCTACCACAAAGTAGGAGTGTGTTCAGGTAGTCTGCCACCCTATAAACAAGCAAACTCAGGTAGACTGTCTGATTTAATGGAGTCAGCACTGAGTGCCAACTCTGATGGTCTAGTGTTATGTCATCCTAATTCAGTTACTTCACCTCTGTTTCCTCAGCTATAAAACAGGTATAATGATGCCTACCTTATCTTATTCATAGGATCTTTATGAATAGGAAACTATCTATATCTATAGCAATATCACCTACATCTATCATATATATATATAGTATATATACACATGTATGTGTATATATAAATATATAATCTTTATTTCTATATGTCCATGCCCCATCTCTCTCTCTCTCTCTGTCTCTCTCTTTCTCTATACATACCCACTCATCTGAGAATGCCCTCTTTAGAGATACTAAAGATTCATTCCTTGCTAAAATCAATGACTTCTTACCCATCCTCATGCTTCTTGACCTCTTTGTATTCCTCTCCAGGCTCTGCTTCTTACTTACCTTATTTTGCTACTATGCCAGAGTTGCCACGTCTCCCTGGACCTTTCCTCAGCTCCAGGGCTGTATCACCTTGCAAAGTCTTTTCACCCCTGCTGCCTTCTCACCCTGGCACGTCTTCCAGCCACACCAGCTCCTTTCTCTCATTCATGAGTTCCTTCCAGGGCCTCCATTTTTGGAAGGGGCTCTGGCCAACCAAACTTCATTTCTCTCCTGGCTCTCCTTCTGAATTTCCTGACTTTGACATCAAGCACCCACCCCATTCTTCCTCTGCTCCATAGTCCTCTTCTTCTTCAACTCCCATTTGTGTCTTTTGTTCCCTCAAGAAAATGTAAACTCAGAAAAAAATATTATCAAAATTCATCTGGAAGAGCAAAAGGTCCAGAATATCAAAGGGAGTAATGAAAAGAAATGCTAGGGAAGGTGGCCCAGCCACACAAGATCTTAAAATTGTATTATAAAGTAACAATCATGAAAACTACTTGGTACTAGCTAAGAAATGGAGTGGAATAGATTAGGTACACGAGACATCGTAGTCAATGACTATAACAATCTACTGTTACCAAACACTGCAGCTTCTGGGATAAGAACTCACCATTTGACAAAAACTGTAGGAAAAACTGGGAAATAGTATGGCAGAAATTGGGCATAAACCAATATCCTACACAGTATGACAAAATAAAGTCAAAATGGGTACATGATTTAAATATGAAGCTGATACTATAAGCAAGCTGGGAAAACAAGGAATAGTTTATCTGCCAAATTTATGAAGAATGGAAGAATTTATGCTCAAACAAGAGACAGAGAGTATTATGAAAGACAAAATGGATAATTTTGATTACATTAAATTGAAGTTTTTCATACAAAGCCAATGCAACCAAGATTATGAAGAAAGCAGAAAACTGATAAAGACCTCATTTCTAAAATACGTAAAGAATTGAGTCAAATTTATAAGAACACAAGTCATTCCCCAATTGATAAATGGTCAAAGGATATGAATAGGCGATTTTCAGAGGAAGAAATCAAAGATAGCTATAGTCATGAAAAAATGCTCTAAATCACTATTAATTAGAGAAATGTAAATCAAAACAATTCTTATATGACACATCACATCTGTCAGATTAGATAACATGACAAAATGGGAAAATTATAAATCCTGGAGAATATGCGGGAAAATTGGAACACTAATGCATTATTGGTGGAGTTGTGAACTGATCCAACTGTTTTGGAGAGCAGTTTGGAATTGTGGCCAAAGAGCTATAAAAATGTGCATATCTTTGACCCAATTATGCTGCCTTTAGGGCTGTATCTGAAAGAAATCATACAAATGGGAAAAGGACCCATATGTATAAAAATACTTATAGCAGCTTTTGTGGTGGCCAAGAATTGGACATCAAGGGAATGTCCATCGATTGGGGAATGGTTAATGGGGAATACAATATATGAATGTAATGGAATACTATTGTGCTTTTTTCTTATGAAAAGATGAGCAGGCAGACTTCAGAAAAATTTGGAAAGACTTACATGAACTGATGCTGAGTAAGGGGAGCAGAACCAAGAGAACAATATACACAGTTACAGCCACACTGTGTGAAGATTTGGCTCTTCTCAGCAATGCAAAGTTCTAAGACAGCTCCAAAAGGCTCATGATGGAAAATGCTATCCATATCCAGAGAAATAATTACAGTCCGAATGCAAGTCAAAGCATACTATTTGTTCTCTTTCTTTTTTGTTTTGTACATTGTGAGATCATTATTCATGTCAAATCCACTATCACCAGGTGTATATATTTCTGCCCCGGTCCTTCTTATCTTTTCTCTCCACTTTTTCTCCCATAGATGGGCACCACCTAGTTATGCATGGGGAAAGTTATCCCTGGATAGTGAGGAGCAGATAGATGTGTTCAGGGTTGTGAGAAGAGATAACTTTAACAATGGCTTTGAGTACTGATGGATTGTGGGCATAGTTGCTAACATAGATTGTTATTAAGACAAAGTTTATAAGACTCCTGAAAGCTAAGAGAGAGTTATGTCTGTTCTTGCTTTTGTCAGTTTGTTTTAGAGCCCTAATACCTCATAAACACTGACTTTTCTTCTGGTTTATTCAACTTCCATAGAAACAATTAACTCTTTGTGTAAAACGAAAGATAGCCAGTTAGAAGGCAGTTGCCATTAAAAGGCTTTTCAAAACTGAGGGAGAATAGTTGTCACTACGATTATTCTCTTTTTCTTACTACAAAACCTTTTTGTGCTGGCTCAATAGCAAGATTAGATATTAATTTGATTCTCCACGTTACAGAACAGCCCTTAGCACAGCACAGGAGATATGCCCTTATCTGGTAGGAGTATTTATGAAAGAAATACTGCCATTCAAAGAGAGATTGCCTTTTTTTGTTTTTCTAAATCATTCAGAAAATATAACTACTGATCTTCTGATATGGAGATAAGTATCATATATCATTTAGCTAGCACCTTCCTGCCTGGGTATCTCACATACTTCTGGAATTACTGAGCCAAAATAAAACAAAACATAAGAGAAACTTTTTTTTTCAACTGGACCAAATATGAGATTTTAGATAATGCGTCTAGGAAGAAGAAAATTAGATGAGCTCCAATTTCTTCAATAAATAGTATTTTTTTAAGTACTGAAAGTTTCTCAGATTTACCCAACTTTCAGAATATATGGAAAGCAGGTAATATGAAGAGGAATAGATTTAAACTCAGAATACCTGGGCTTGAATATTGCTTTTGCTACATATTGCTTGTATGACTTTCAGGATATTATTTTCTGATCCTCACTTTTTTCAAATGTATAAATTGCTTCCTTGGGTAGGATCATTGCCCCCAACCTGTTCCCTATACTAGCACATGGGGTTCCTCAGAGAAAGCTGCAAAAACTACTCTCATAGTTTGAGAAATAACCTTTGTAGGTGGCTACACTTCTAGTACTCTAATTCCTGAGCTCCCGTTAGTGATTCCCCTTATCAAATCAGGCAACTTTTAACAAAATCATTTACTGAACAAAAAACAAAAGAAATAAAATAATTACATATAATTTTACACATACATCTGGATTACACTCTCCTACTAATGCACAAAACATTTTGGGGGGAGAATAGTCACAAACCTAAAGTATAATGGTAGTGATACATTCTTAGCGAATACATGGTCAGGGCAACTTTGAAATCTGAAACTGTGAATGTCTAAAGTTCACTGATGGGCATGGCATCAGTATTGGACAGGAGGCTCCACTCATAAGTTAGGCTACTCTGTATCTGACTTCCTCACTATGAAATTGAGTTGTTCCATTATGATTCTGCTCCTGGACTGGAATGTTCAATGCTATTTAGGGCTACTTCAAAGCAGTGTCAGGTCACTTCACTACTAATGTAAAGCTAAACTTTTACACAAAAGGCGAAAACTTTTAGCCTGAAAATTGTAGAGGTTTCTCCAGTTTTGGTCCCTTGACTTGGCTCTTATGAGTGTCATCACCTAAGAAGCAGGTGGAAATGCAGAAAGCCTTTCTTTCACCAGCCACCTCTTTTGGAGATCAGGTGGAAGTACCTATAAGTACAGTCACTCTTTTAAAAAGTTCCTTTGTTTATTTGCTCCCCTATTAATAAATTTATTATTTGTTTATTTTTAATTCATTTAAAAAAAATTTTTCGGTTCTGAATGTTTTCCCTCACTCCAGTCCCTTTGCACATTGAGAAGGCAAACAATATGATATCAATTATACATGTGAAATTATGCAAAACATATTTCCATTCAGTGATGTTACAAAAAATAAAAGCAAGAAAAATAAAGTGAAAAAATTATACTTCAATATGCACTCAGATTTCATCAACTCTTTCTGTGGAGGTCAATAGGATTTTTCATCATGAGTGCTTCAGAATTGTCTTACATCATTTTCTTGATCAGAGTACCTAAGTCTTTCACAGATTGATTTCTTTTTCCTATTTGCCTTTTTATGCTTCACTTCAGTCTTCTGTTTGAATGTCAAATTTTCTATCCAATTCTGGTAACTTTGTTAGGAATATTTGAAAGGCTTCTATTTCATTAAATATCCCTGAAAGATTATACTCAGTTTGGCCAGGTAGATGATTCTTCCTTGTAATCCCAGTTCTTTTGCCTTTTGGAATATCATATTCCAAGCCCTCCCCTTGTTTAACATGGAAGCTGCTTAATCTCATGTGAGCCTTACTGTGGCTCCATGAAATCTGAATTTTAATTTTTTTTCTGGCTGCTTAGAAAATTTCCCCCTTAACCTGGGAGTTCTGGAATTTGGCTATAATATTCCCAGAACTTTTCATTTTGGGATTTCTTTCAGTAATGATTGGATTCTTTCCATTTCTATTTCATCCTCTAAGATACTGAGACAGTTTTCCTTTATAATTTCTTGAACTATGAAGTTTAGGCTTTTTTTTTAAAATCATGACTTTCAAGTGATTAATAAACTTCTCTCTCCACCTATTTTTAAGTGAGTTGTTTTTTTCCAATGAGATATTTCACACTTTATTCTTTTTAATGCTTTTTATTTTACTTTATTATTTCTTGGGGCCTCAATGAGGATAAAACAGAAATCAAAAGAATTCACCCATTATCTCCTGAAAGAGGTAATGAAAAGTTCTGGGAATATTATAGACAAATTTCAGAATTCTAAATGTTCAAAGAATTATTTTCTTCAGTGAGTTTTTTTTTACTTCTATTCTCATTTGGTCAGTTCTGCTTTTTAATTTTATTTCCATCAGTTATTTTCCATTTAGCCAATTCTGTTTCTTAAGGTGTTGTTTTCTTCAGTGAATCTCATGTCTCTATCATCATTTGGCTATTTTTTTATCTGTTATTTTCTTCACTATTTTTGTGCCTCTTTTACCAAGATGTTATTTTTTCCCATAGTCTTCTTGTATTACTGTCATTTCTTTTTCCTAATTTTCCCTCTAACAGTCCCATCTCTTTCTTGAGTTCTTCTGGAATTTTTTTTGGGGGGGTCTTGCCTTCAATTTAAATTTTTCATTTAGTTTTTGCTTAGAGCTGTGCTCATATTACTGTATTCTTCTGAGTTTTTATCTTGATCTTCCCTTTTACCATTTTTTTAATGAAATATAACTCACCCTATCTTTTGTCAATTCTGAAATGCCAGAATTCAACTCAATGCATTATTTTAAATTTGTTTGAAGAGAAATGCTGGGAGAATTTGGCTAAGTAACTGTCTCTACTGAGCCACTTGGTTCAACCCAACAGATGCTTCAGTTAGTCACTCTTGCTAGGTTTTGAGGTTATTTCTTAGACACATCTTCCTAGTTTATAAATTGTTTTATATTTTAGTTTCACATTTCTTAGTCATTTAAAATGACATTATCTTTCTGTCTGTGTTTTTCTATCAGTTATTAATTTTGAAATTTTAGTTTTCTCTCTCTCTCTCTCTCTCTCTCTCTCTCTCTCTCTCTCTCTCTCTCTTTCTCTATCCAAACACAGACATCCAAATATATTTCCTCTCTCAAGGAACTTAACATTCTACTAGAAAGTACAAACAAGTAAACTGATATCTATAAAGGGGTGCAGGGACTCTTCCAATTAGAGTCAAATTTAAAGGAGCAAGAAAATTATCGAAGTTTTCTTTGTTGTGTTTAACAAAATCATGAGGGTAATGGTGATGCACAATATACATCCCTTTGCAAAGAACTTTGAGGATAAAACAAAAAGAGACTTAGAGTGACACAATAGTTCCAGGGCCATATCTGTCCCAAATACTCTATCAGAATTATGTTTGTGACATAAATGCACCACCATATTGATTTTAGTGTATGGTTTTATTTTAACAGTTCAGTCCAGTTCTGAAGCTGGAGGGATATATTAAATTGTAGCAAAATTTCAGATCCTGAGGGAAGGCATTCTTGAGATTCTAGAGCTGGCATCCATCCATCCTGTTTGCCCATGCTACTGTGATCATAAGGATCATTTAAATATCAACAGTTCTTTCTAGATCCATTATCAGTTAGCTGCATGCATTTGTCCTACCTTTCATGTAAAGATATGAAATCCAAAATAAGGCATAAAATTTTGGATTTAACATCTACTTTTTAAGTTGGTGTAACAGCAACCAAAGTGGGATTTTTTTTTTGCTGTTTTTCTGTGTGTGTTATTCAGTTTCCCAGTCTCAGTCTTACATGCCTCTGTGCTGAGCCAATCATACGTGTGCAAGTAGGTTATAACCAATCAGATATGTACATGTGGGCTTTACATGTACATGTACATCAGATGCTGAGTAGAACTGTATATAAAGAGAGCCAGTATTGAGAAAGCAGACATTCAGGAAGTCAATGTTGAGAGAGCAACACTATGTTCAGACAGAGAAGCAGCTTGAGTGGATGGAGAGAGGAGACCTCTGAGAGTGGAGAGAAGGCCTCTGATAACAGAGACTTGCTAAGGGAGCCTCTGAATTTTGTAAGCTAATAGAACTGTGAGACAGAGACCTGCCTATGGAAGAGAGTCTTACCTTTAGCTGCTTTTCAGAGCAGTTAAAGTGAACTGAGCTGTTATTACAGAGCCTCTGAACTTTGGAGGTGAATTGAGATGACATTGCTAGTGGTATGTGTCAGTATCATTGTTGCCCTATTAAGCTTTGTTTTCATACAGGCAGAAGCTACAGGAAGGAACTCCTGGAGTCTACCATTGGGCAGGAGCAGGGAATCTTGGAGTGGAGCAGTCCCTGTGAACTGAGATATGGAGCAGGAGCAGAGAGCTGCCTACTTGTGAATCCAGACAAGAGTCGAGAATAGTCAGCCCATAGAAGAGCCATGGGACTTGGAAGTCAGCCTCAAGTTACTTGGACAGTTGTTATTGATTGAGGAGATTGTTCTTACAGTGACCTAGAGATTGATGGTATGATATGTTCTGCTTCCCCTTAAGGATGCATTTGTATTAGAGAAGACCCTATCCTGGGATCTCCTGATTTGGGGGATGCAATGATATATTCTCTGTAGTGTGATGTTCTTAATGTGACCTAGGGGTATTTTCTGTTAACCTTTAAGGATATGTTGTGCTAGGAGTTCTGAATAGAGAGTTCTATTATACTATGTGATTAGACCTTTTACATTATTCACAGAAGCAGTCCTCAGGTGTGCTACTGTGATTGGTGTTACAGTTGGTAATGGGAAAAGAGAAAGACTCTAGACAAAAGGGATGTTTGCCTTTTTATGGGTCTTTATCTAGGGACTGGGACATTTTAAAAAGTCTGAGAGACATAGTTTCTGGATAATTTAATCATTTTGTTCATATTAATAACCAGTATGTTATTAATAAAATGTTATTTATTTTGCTATCTTAGGACAGCCACCTTAGAGTTTATATACCCTTCCAATAGGGACTGTCACTCCATCACCCCTGGACAAAGAAAATATCTCTATACCAAACCACTCCTAGCTATACCAGATCACTCCCAGCCTTGGGCTATATAGAAAAAGAATTTTTCTCCTCAGCAGTTTGAGTAGAACACAATGAACTTCCCCACCTTAGATTAAATTCCTTGCAATGTTGGGTAGGATCCAGACCAAAATAATGCAGTCTCATTATTGGTAATGGTCTACAAGAAAGCTGAACTTTTAAAGGACTATAGAGGAAGGGGAAAGCTCTGAATCTTCCCCCAAAATATGGTGATTAATAATGCTTTCTCACAGGACTGAATGGAATGTCCAGTCAAGGTTACATAGGATTATAGTATTATAGAAGGAACCTTACTGGCTTTCTATACTGACTGCTATAAACAAACATCTTTCTAAAGGCTAAGAGACTTGTCCAAGTTCACACAGTTGGAAAATGATAAAGAAGGGCCAGGTCCTCTGACTCTCAAACTTTTCTAATATGCCATGCGGCCCCTCTGTAGTAACAATGTGTTTTTGTTTTGTTTTACTACTTTTTACTTTAATCTAATTAAATTGCTTACTAGAAAAAATAACATTTGCATAGAGATATTTGATAGCAGCTATGAAAGGAAGTAGAAAGATCAATAAGCGAAGGCATGAGTTAAGATATTTGGTTGCTAGATTCACCCATGGCCCTAGATTGGCTTCTGAAGTCAGCATAAGCTAATGATGATGGTGGAAGCAGGGGATTTAAAAAAATCTTTCTTTTTAATTTTTAAACAAATACTAAAACAAACACATGATAAGAAAAGAAAAAGAGGGGCGGCTAGGTGGTGCAGTGAATAAAGCACCTGCCCTGGAGTCAAGAAGACCTGAGTTCAAATCTGGCCTCAGACACTTGACACACTAGCCATGTGACCTTGGGCAAGTCACTTAACCCCAGTTGCCCTCCAAAAATAAAAAAAAAAGTTATAAAAAAGAAAAGAAAAAGAAACATATTGTAAACTTAAATGTTAAACCTAAATGTAAAATAAGAAAAGGAAAAAAAAAGTCATGTTCACAGCAGAATGTAGGAGAGGAATCAGAATAAACAGCAAAAACTTTCCATTTCAAGAAAGCCTATATATTAAATACTGCAGGTTATATTGAAGGCTGTCCATCTTTTCTTTGCTTCCTCATAGGTCTTCTTCTGTTCTTTTGCTGTACACTTTTTACTTTGTTCTTTTTTCTTCTTCCTCTCTGCCTCCCCCCCCCCCACACACAATTAAGTGTGGGTATTGATGTGCGCATACACATATACATATATACACATACATCCATACATATCTATAAAAACATATACTTTCCCTAAGAAATTCTACTCCTAATCTTTGCTTTTATATTCATGCATCTCTCTTTTTTTTCCTATCTCTCCTAATTCCTCTACTTTACGTCTATGCTACCTTGCCCTCCTATTACTTAACCTACCCCCCAGCAATCCCTCCCTTATCCTCCCCTTCCCATAAATCAAAATACATTTTTGTACAGCCCTTTTACTTTTTCCTTCATTCGCCCCTCTAAAAATCCCTCCTTTATCCTCAAGAATCCCTTCCTTATCCTCCCATTCCTATTGATCTAAACACCCTTATATATCCATCTTTTAACCTATTCCTTCACCCTCTGCTCTAAAGATCCTTTCTTTATCCTCTCCCCTTCCATATCTCCTTAGAGTTTTATTTTTTTCTATATTTAGACTTTTATACTCTTCTAGATGTATATGTATTTTTCCTTCTTAAACCCATTCCCAATTAAAGTAAGTTTCTAGAACTAACAACCCTCTTCCCTCATCTAATTGCTCTATAAAGATTCATCCTCTCACACCTCATTTGTATAATTACTTTTTTAGCTGCTCTTGAACAGTTTTAGTTTTTGAAGTCATATCATACTCAGGTTTATCAAAATCTTTCTTATAAGCTACCTAATTACGAATAACAATCTTAGACATAAGTTTTACATTTTACATAAGTAAAAGGTAAATAAATGGTCTCTCCCTATTAAGTCCCTTGTAATTTGTCATTGGTATATACCTTATATTTCTCTTGGCTCTTGTATGTCAAATCTTCTATTAAATTTTTGTTTTTAACAAAGTCCTGAAAGCCTGACAATTCATTAAATGTTCATTTTTTTCCATTCGGAATTATGCTTAGCTTTGCTGAGTATATTTTCAACCAGAAGCTCAGTTCTTTTGCTCTTTGATATACAGTGTTCCAAAACCTAGTTTTTAGTGTCACCACTGCTATGCTAGGTCTTAAATGATTCTAATTGTGGCACCACCATATATATATTGTTTTTCTTGTTGCTCATGATATTTTGTCCTTGAGCTGGGGGTTTCAGAATTTGATTATAATATTTCTGTGAGTTTTCCTCCCTTAATCTCTTTCAGGTGGTGATTGGTGGATTTTTTTTCCTGTTCCTACTTTTTTTCCTGTTGTTCTAATGCTTCAGGACAATTTCCTTTCATTATTTCTTGAATTATTGTATCAATATTCTTTTTTTGATCATAGCTTTTAGGTAGTCTGATTACTCTTATGTTTTCTCTTCTTGAGCTATTCTCCAGATCAGATTTTTTCTTCTGTTTCATATTCTCTTCTATTTTTTCAATCTTTATATAAATATATATATGTGTGTATATGTATATATGTATATGAATATGTGTGTATATCTGTGTATACATATGCATGCCTATATATATACACATACATGTGCATATATACATTATACACACACATTAATTCTTGATCTCTTATAACTTCACTGGTTTCCCCTTACCCAATTCTGATTTTCGAGTCATTTTCCTCCTTAAGATTCTGGATCTCCTTTTCTAATTGGTTGACTTTCTTTTCATAATTTTCTTGTTTTTCTTGGATTATCCTTAGTTTTCTTTTTAGTTTTTCCTCAATCTCCTTCATTTGATTTTTAAAGTCTTTTTCAAGTTCTTCAATTAATTCTCTTTGAGCAGGTGATCATTTGACATATTTTTGGGGGGTAGAAGAGGGTTTCTTTGCTTCAGTATTCTCCTGTGAAGACAAACCTCAATCTTTTCTATTGCTATAGTAGCTCTCTATGGTTGGATTCTTTCTCCTCAAAAAAAAAATGTATTAGCTTAGTTTTTACAATCACTTCTAGTCCTGCAGTATGGGGATGGTACCTCTGGTCTTAGATCCCCTTCAGTTCTCCCCTCTGACCTTGAACTCAAACTAAGATCTCTAGCCTCCTGTAAGTGTCCACAGACAAGGAGGTTCTGCCCCACTGCTTCTGCACTCATTGGGGTTGTGCTCTTTCCTTCTCATCCTGCCACTCTCAGCTGCACAGCTGGATCTGGTGTTCCTTGATAGCAGAGTTTCCCTCAATCTTCTCCAGCTTGGCCACCCAACTCCCCTCACTGTCTGGGGTTAAAAGTTCTTGTAGCTAGGGCTAAGGCCTACCGGCTAAGGCCAAACCAGCTAACCCCAGGGCTTACCACTTGTTGTTTAAGTGGTCTCTAGCTTGGAGATGTTTACTCCACAGGGACAAAATCTCTTCCTGGGATTTTTCTTCAGATCTCAAATTGTTCCAGGAGGAGCCCTGTTCTGCCCCTGCTCTTAGTTATTTTCACTACTCTGTGTTTGCCCTGAGGCATTATTTTATCTCTTTTGTGGAGGTAAATCTTGAAAGATTGAAATTTTCGGACCTACTCTGCCGTCTTCCTAGAATCCTCTCCAGAACCAGGGAATTATTGAAAGCAATTGCCATTGAAATTTTGCTTTCTGAAGTAGTTTGAATGCTAGGCAGTTTAGCTCAAGAAAGAACTTCAGTGTCTGGGTACCTTACCTTGCGAGGTGATCTTCAAAGTCTTCCTAAAACAATTCAGATGGAAGCAATTCAGTTTCCTGGTATGGTGTTGGTGTACTGTTAAGCTTTCATAGGCATAGAGCAATGAGATTAGCACATCAGCTCTGCAGACTTTCAGTTTGGTAAGCAATCCAATAGCTCTTCTCTCCCACACTTTACTTTGTAGCCTCCCAAATACTGACCTAGCTTTGGCAATGCAGGAATCGACCTCCTCTGGAAAATACACTGTCAAAGTCAGTAAACTAATCCACAGCATTAACGTTTCTCTATTTGTAGTAACCAACGGTTCCATGTGTGGATGGTGTGGTATTGGCTAATGGAGAACCTGTGGTTTTTTTGGTGTTAATTGTTAGGCCAAAATTAGCACCAGCAACAGAGAACAGATCCGTACATTACTGTATCTCATTCTCAAAATTTGCATTGAATGCACTATCATCTGTGAACCAAAAATCATGAACCAACTATTTCTCCACTTTTGTCTTGGCTTATAGCCTTTTCAAGGTAAATAATTTACTATCACTGAGCATGTGCTCAGTGTGGTAACTTACCTTGATATCATGGAATAGGACACAATTTTGAGAAAGGTTAAGAGAAAGAATGCTGAGTTCAAACATAGTGTGTGATGGGAGGAGTATGAAATTATTCCACAAGTTGGCTAGAGATAAATTTGTAAAGGGTATTATTTGCCTAGACAAGGTTTTCTATTTTGCCCTGAAAGCAATAGTCTCTAGAACTTACAAGCGGTAGAGTGAGATCTGATGTGTTTTAGGAAGATTATTTTGGAAGCGAGATGGATGGATGATGGTTCAGAGAGGAGAAAGACTGGTAGTTGGGCATCCAATTAGGAAAATGTTTCAGTGTTTCAGGGCAGAGGTACTGAGGACCTGAAGTAGGATTGCTGTCATCCAAGTAGAGAGAAGGGAATACATTCAAAGGCATTGTAGAGGGCAAATTGACAAGACTTTGGAAACAGATCGAATTTGTGAAATTAGGGAGAATAAAGAGTCAGGGAAGATTGTACATAGGAAAATAAAGGTAACTGGAAGAATAATGGTGTTCTCACTATAGATGGAGAAGTTTGGAGGACATAAATGTTTAGAGGGAAAGATATTGAGTATTATTCTTACATGTTGATTCTAATATCTATAGAATATCCACTTTGACCTTGCTATATTATTGCATTTTTCTTTTCCATAATTATCTCTTTACTGTTCTAAAGGCCACCACTCTTTTTTATTGTCACTGGAAAAAAAAATATGCCTAACACAAACAACAGAGAGTTACATACTACTGGGTCAGATCAGAGTTATCTTAATTGCCTCAAACTTATCCTTTTTTTTTTTTAGTTTGATTTTGGTTTTGATCTTTATTTTAAAAAACTAATTGGCTGACACTACACCTATAGCTGATTTGGAAATGATTGTCACAATAGTTACCAGGCATGTTCTGTCAATTAAGGTATAGGGAATGTTATTTTGATGACTAGTGTTTATGGTATGTCATGCCTGTCCTTTCTCAATTCCTTTCTTGAAAACGTTCATGGTCTGTGAGCTGTAAGTTTTTTGTAGTTCACAAGCTTTGAACCCTTTTGTTGTTAATCCCGACTGATACTTACCCCAATAGTTTTCCATGTCTTCCTTTATGTCTAATTTTTTTTCATCTAACTCATTGAGTTGATGTTGATTAAATTCAGAGGGACTCATTAAATTCCTTACAGAATTTCTCTAGTTTCTTATTCTCTACAGCTGATGTTCATTCCTAAGGTAAGTTTGTCTCCCTGGTCACTGTTACAACTAGTTAATTCATAACAAAAAATAAGTGTCAGGAAGTAAAGTCTAAAAAGACTGGAAAAGTAAGAGGGGCCTAGGTTATAAAGGGCTTTGAATGCTAAAGAAAGCATTTTTATGTTTGATTTTGGAGGCAATTAGGAGTCCCTGGATTTTATTGACTGAACAGAAATGTGACATTGTCAGATCTGCACTTAGAAAAATCATCTTAGTGGTTAAATGGAGGATGGATTGTATTTGAAAGAGAATTGAGGTAGGTAGACCCACCAGCATGCTATTGGAATAAGTTCAGGCATTAGGTGATAAGGGATCTGAACCAGGGTGGCAGTAATGTTACAAGAGAGAGGGACCATATTTAAGAGAGGTCACAAAGGTGAAATCTACCAACCTCAGCAAAAGCTTGGATATGGGGAATAAGCAATGGCAAGGAGTCCAGAGTGGCTCCTGGGTAGCAAGCCTGAGGGACTGGGAAGATGATGTTGCCACCTAGAGTAAAAGGGAAAGTAGGAATGAATGAGGATTTATAGGGGGGAAAATGAGTTCTCTTTTGGACAGAAGTTCAAGACGTCTATTGAACATCTAATTCAAGATGTTTGAAAAAGCAGTTAGAGATACAAAATTGGAGGTCAGCAGAGAGGTTAAGGCAAGATGGGAAAATCTGAGAGATTTTAGCATAGAGATTCTGGTAATTAAATCCATGGGAACTAATGAGATCACCAAGTGAAGTAGAAGCAATAACAGCTAGGATTTGTATGGGGGGAGGGAGTTCTGCTTTTTGGAGAGGGAAAAGTAGGGCAATTGGGGTTAAGTAACTTGCCCAAGGTCATATGGCTAGTAAGTGTTAAAGTTCTGAAGCCAGATTTGAACTCAGGTCCTCCAGACTCCAGGGCTGATGCTCTATTCACTGCTCCACATAGTGGCCCCTGTATAGTGCTGTTAGATAGATAGAGAGAGAGAGACAGAGAGAGACAGAGACAGAGAGAGAGTGCTTTTTAAAGTCGCAAAAATGCTTTAAAATTATTTTATTTTATCCTTGCTTTAACCTGGGAAGGTGGATGCTATAATCCTCCTCTCCACCCTCACCCCCACTTCACAGATGAAGAAATTGAGTCAAACAAACACTATGACTTTCCCAGAATCACATAAATAGTAAGTATCTGGATTCAGGTCTTTTTGAGTCTTAGTCTAGCATTCTGGTCACTGTTACAACTAGTTAATTCATAACACTCAAATGGATTTCATTGATTTGGGAATACTCTTTAGTAGTACAATCCCCATTGTTATGTTTCTCCTCCATGCCTTCTCATAGAGACAATGGTGACTGTGAATATGCCAGCATAGTGCTCAATTGCAAAATATAAGACTCTTCATATAGAAGACAGAAGTAAAACATTTATCCAGACACCAGAAAACCAAATCCCAAAACCAGAAAGCTGAATCAATCATAGTAGCAAAGAAGTTGATATATCAGAACACCACAGAGAGCTACTGCTTCCTTTAACCTTCCCACAAACCAACACTCACACACCTAGCTGTCTCCTTGCCTAAGCCTCCTCTCTTTCCCACATCTAGCTGCTCTGACTTTCAGCTTCCTGTGGGCTCTACTCCACCCTTCAGCAAACTCCTCCCACCACAGGCTCCATGTGATTACATTCAGCATATTAGGGGGCAGGGAAGATCTTAAAAATCAGGAAAGGTCTTCAAATTCCCTTAGGTTTGTTAAGGAACAGGGAAGATCTTCAAATTAATATTACCATTACAATGTTTCTCCTCCATACCTTCCCAAAATTCTACAAAGAGGAACCACCCAATATGCTGAAGCATCCTGATACAAAGGGATCAGTTGATCAGTGGAGTCTTCAACTTATCATTTCTTATTCTTGCTACATGGTTAGCATCCTTTCTTCTTCTTCTTTGGAGATCCTTGCCTATAAATATTACCACTTGCTCTAATTCACATTTGTCACTCCATTGTGATGCCCATCTCTAGATTCTCAGAGGCAATGCTATTCTGGGCCTTTCTGCCATAACTAACACTCATAAAATGCATATATTAAATAGATAGATTTTGCTTTTATGGGAATCTTGGAGTTAGTGAAAATTTTTTTTGCATTTTCTAGAAGGCAAATCAGACAACTTTCCTCTATTTTTTAAACTCTAGATTAAGTTCATGTTTGTCCCAGAGAGAAATACTGTTGGACAATTATCTATACAGTGGTTCTCAACCTGTGAGTCGCGACCCCTTTGGGGGTTGAACAACCCTTTCACAAGGGTCACAGGGGTCGCCTAACACCATTGGAAAACACATATTTCCAATGGTCTTAGGAACCAAGACACTGCTCCTCTATCCATCTCCAGGCAGGTCCACCCACATGCAGATACATCCACATACGAGTATTAAAGGGTTGCAGCATTAGGAAGGTTGAGAACCACTGATCTACAGGTTATAGAGAAATATAAAATGGACAACCATCTATATTTGAAATTTGAACAACAGATATTCTTCATCTAATACTACTAATAAAACATGGTCTATAATAATTTGAGAGATGATCTAGCACAGGGGTCAAAGGACAAATCTTGTAGCCAAGAAGATCGGAATTAAAAACCTGCTTTATACCCAAAGCAAATGCTGCATGACTATGGCCAAGTAACTTAAACTCACAGTGTCCCAAGCAACTTTCTTTCATTATAAAGGTCAGGATGAATCTGCTCTTAAGGAAGACAGTGTCACACAAAAATCTACCTTCTCTAACTGAAGCACAAATCTGACTAAATAATGACAACTATTAAATAGATTGATAGACTATATATAATATATATGTATATATATGTCTATCAATCTATGTATGTATGTATATATTTGAATTACTCTTTATTTCACTTCATTTGACTGTGACAATAGTGTCTTGAAGTAGATAAGATAATAATTACAATTATTCTCAATTTACAGATGTAGAAACAGAGCTTTAGGAACAATAAGTGATTTTTCTCCTGGTCACACAACTGTTAAGGGACAGAACCAAGATGCAGAACCCAATCTCCTAACAACAAATACACTGCTTTTCCCAATATGCCATGCTCCACATACCCTTACACTAATTAATACCAACACTCATTTCAACTCAATCAACATTTATTAAATACCTCTTATCTACATGCCAAACAGTCTGGGAAAGGTTAGAGAGGATGCAAATAAAAAAAGGAAAACACCTCGGCTCTTAATAATCTTACAGACTGTGGAAAATAAGATAAATAACATTAGCCAACATCTGCATAACATTTTAACGTTTGCAAATTACTTCCCATACGTTTTCTTGTGTCATTCTCATAACAACCATGTGACATAGATCCCATTTTCATGCTTATTTTAATAGATGAGGAAACTGAGGTTAGTAGCTTGCCTGCGATCATGGGCCTAGTAAATGTCTGAGACTGAGTTTAAACTCTGACTTTTCTACCTCTATGTCCAGTGCTACCTAAATAACCACGATAAAATGTGTATGTGTGTGTATATTACATATACATAAATTATATATCATTAACATGTTAATGATATATAATTTATATATTATTAATTATATACAATATATTGTTATTAATAATTAATATATTGATTATATATAATTTATATATAATAAATTATATATATACACACACATATATATATGTATATAAAACAGAATAAGTACATAAAGAGGTACTAAGAAAGCATATGCCCTAGGCTGCTTATAAATGAATGAACCAGCATTATATGGTTAGTTGATTTTTTTTTCTTTGAGAACCCTATTCATTTACAATGATAATTACATAAAAGCAGTGAAAAGAGTAGAATGACCATTGACTCTGGAGTAACGAATGGAGCCATTACAGAAATATTTCCACATGGGGAAAAAATTATTGGGGAGGACAAGGACAAAAGCATATGTACAGAATCGAGTTCAAAGGATTTGAACCTGCTGCCCCTGTGGACTACATTCAGCCCGCAACACTCCAAAATATAACCAAACCAGATTAAAATGCAATTGGGAAATATTTAACAAAACAAACAAAAATACAATAAACATAGTGTTGCGTTTTTAATCTAAGTTAATGTGTGACCTGGAGGAATCTTCATTTGCAGATTAGTGGCCTATTTTTATTTGAGTTTTGCACACGGGTTTAATCTGACCTAGGAATGCAATGGAGTTGGAGAAGTGGCTGATCTGTCCCTTACTCCCATGGGCTTGGGTGGGGGAAGGTTGGGACGCTGGGAGGTCATTGTTGTTCAGTCGTTTCAGTCATGTCCAACTTTTCATGACCCCATTTGGGATTTTCTTGGCAAAGGTACTAGAATGGTTTGCCATTTCCTTCTCCAGCTCTTTTTACAGATGAAGAAACTAAGGCAAACAGTGTAAAATGACTTGACCAATGTCACACAGCTAGTAAATGTCTGAGACTAGATTTGAACTCAGGAATTCCTGATTCAAGGCCTGACATTCTATCCACTGCATCACCTAGCTGCCCTTGGACCTTGGGAGCAACAGATAATTCATAGGACTTTCTTTCCCTCCAACCCCATGGTAGAAGAATAGCATAGGAAGAGATGGATTGCCATATTATTTATGTGTTGAGCATAAGAGTGTTTTTGTTTCCTGGCACACTGGGCTAACTGAGGAGAGCAGGGTGAGAGCAGGGATGGCAATCACTTTGGGGAGGAAGCAGATCTTTCCAGAAGCAAGTGCCCTGAAGCAAAGTCCCATTTGCCACATGCTATTCTTAGTTGTATTCCCAGGGATCTACTTTAAAATTCCACATTTGCTATTTACTCCCTATCACTTCAGACAAGTAACTCCATTTCCCTCGTCCTCAGTTTTATCATCTGTAAAATGATAAAACTGTAAAATGATGCACCTAGCCTAGAAGACCTTATTGGCACCACGAGACCTAAATCCTATGATTATCACCAATGTGTCAGAACCAAAGTTCACATAACAAAACTAAAGTATCTTCATTCACTAAATTCATGTGATATTTTCCAATTGAATTTCATTTTCAACTTGGCACTAAAATTTCACTTCAACAGAGGTGAAAAGGACATAAGATTTCAAAGAGTTAAGAATATAAATTGTTTCTAAACAGTTTGGTTTTCAAGGGAGCACACTATGCCACATTAGTAGGCTGAAGAAATATAAAATGTCACAGCAATGTTTTGTCTTTTCTAGCCCAGTTTACTTTGCAGCATTTGCTATAAATTTTAAAATTTCACCTTATGTTAGCCAAGCCTAACTTGCAAACAACTCTTATTCTCTGATTAATGCAGGGTTCTCATTTTTGTTTTAAAATTATCTGTCAAAGTAAACACACATACCCATCCCCTGATCTTCCAATTCATTGCTGATGGGTTTAAGTGCCCACCAGGGGTGTCAAAGTAATTTCAAGAAAGGGTCAGGGCAAATGATATTTTGAATCCTTTACATTATGCTCCTAAAACTCTTGGAAAATACGGAGTAGGAAGAAGTGCATAAATGGTGAGTAGTAAAGAGTATGAAAAGAGAGCAAACATCATGGTTTGGAAAATAGGGCCCATGGGAATTATATAAAGGTCACAGAATATGAATAAATATTAATGCACTTATCATGCAGAATCTGAAACGTGTGCTGTTAGGACTGAAATATTATTCAAAGACAAGTATTGTAATTAAGGTTTCCTTTTCCCTAGGCAATGCTAAAAAAAAAAGTGCTAGGTTTGTCCTCTGTCTTTAGCCAGTTCACAATCTTTTTTTTTAAATTAAAATGTGAGTTCTTACTGCAATAATGCCTTAAGATTGAATGAATAGCTAGTTAATTCTAGCAAAGTGTGGCATTCTAGTTATAAACATTAATGTTTCTGCCTGTTCTGCATGTTCAGTTGTGCTATGGGACCACTCAGCTATTTAACCCTTTGGAGCAGGAGAACCCTGTGATATTATGCTAGCTTTCCTCCTTACTGCAATGCTAGATGTTTCTGGCTGACTTGTGAATAGCTAGAATTCTCTTAACCCTGAGTTTCTTTCCCCATACCAATCTCTGTAACTTCAGTATAGCGCTGCTGTCTTTAAGGACTAATCTGGGCATGAGCAATGAGATCAGTGTGTTTAAAAAGGACCCACTCCAATGGGCAGGGGCAATAGAAAAGACTGGAACGTGCTCTGGAGAACAGGTTGACCCTGAGGCTGGCTGTGCAGTGGTTTCTCATCCTTAAATAGTTTGGGGGTGTTATTTGGTTTGACGACGAACGTACATGACACTTTGGAGCAAATTTAAGGTTTCCCAGACTAGATGTGATCCATTTTCAGAGAAGGATTTGGCTATTTATGAATTTTCAAAGGCTGATACTATTCCAGCCTGAATCTTTGAGAGTATACAGCTGAGCTCAAATCAAGACCAATCTCAATAAACATACAATCAGGGTAGCAATGAAGAAGAAAATAAAGGCTATAGAAAGGCATGAATTCTAACATAAGGGAATAGTATTGGTATAGAATGTTCAGATTTGTAAATACCAGGACAGCTTTCTCTATGTTTTCTTATTTTAAATTTTTATTCCTTTATGCTATATATATCCCTGGAAAGAGTCTTATGTAGTGGGCTATACTATAAACTGCCTGAAATCCTAAAGTATACCGAACTGCTTGAACAGTAGTACTATATCACTGGGTCAATGATGCATATGCCCTTAATACTTTCTGAACCCTTTCATTTTCCCTTTACTGTGACCAGGACAGTCATTCTTGGACCCTGACCAGAATACAATTAAAATAACCTACCTACTATTCTTATGGTAGAGGTACTAATGGAAGTAATGCATAGTTAGATGAAGAGCTATAGGAACTACAGTAGGTAGCCTTTTGGTCTTGGTGCAATAGGAGCATCCCATACACGAAGAGAGTGCTATTGTATCTCCACCAACACACTCACTCATGCTGTAGAGTTAATGGAATATTAGATCATCCTCATCCATTAATAGGCCTATGTGACCACATGTGTTCCCTTTTTTCCTTGGAAAGAGAGGTCATATTCCCAGGTATTGAAATACACAGGTATTTCAATCACAGATGTCTTACTGCTTTGAGGTCTGGTCCAGTTCACAGCTGTGACACATCCTGAGTCACATAGGGCCCATGTAAACATACACACACACATACACACACACACACACACACACACACACAGTGATATTTATATTTCCTAGCGCAAGAGCTTGCTTAGAGGGAAGCTTGCTTATGGGAGGCTTGCTTGCAGGAAGAGTTTCACACTTCTTGGTACTGAGCCAATTAGGCACTGAGTCACATGGGTTGTGATGTCTTCTGGCTCTGGGTCTATTAGTTGAAAACTGTATATACTGGGAGGTAGGTATTGGTAGGAGGTGGGGTTCACTCATGGGAAGAAGGTTTCTTTGTGATTTAGTCAGATGAGACTCTGCACAGCCATTGTTAAGGAGCCCTGGGCTGTGTGAACCCCAATATTGTGCTCCCTGGTCTGGTGCTTATATATCTATTACTTTGTTTAGACAGTTGGAGCCCTGCCTATTGCATTCTTTCTTGGCTACTCACTTCCTTGTACTTATCTGTCTATACTGTTTAATTAAAGTAAGATCCTTGACCCCTTTGAAACTGTCTTTCCTTTAGAAAAGTAGATAAAGAACTTGTGCTATCTGCCCTTCTGCGCACTGGTATTATTGGTCTTATACCTTCACAGCACCTGCAAGTATCATTAACAATACATATGGCAACATGGATGCTGCCTGGATCTACCCTTGCTTCCTGAATGGTATTCCAAGAGTATGCTTGAACTTTCTCAGGGCCTATAGCAAGAGTTGCTTTTATTTGTGTCTAGTTGGAAAGTTACTTTTGTGGAATTTACTGGGGTCCTCTCAGTAGTTCAGTGGAGATTTCTGGACTTTGCAGGTAACCTTCTTTCAAATTGT
>CM053580.1:376070917-376095552 GCA_028627135.1 Pseudochirops cupreus | reverse complement strand
CTTCCCACCCCTGAATCTCAAAAGGCCATCCACCCTTAAGTTACAACAAGGTTAAGCTCAGCATTGAATACCCAAGGAAAGGGCCTTCTTTCATCTTCACTCAAGGCAAGCCCTCAGCAATCTCAGTTCCTGGGGAGACAAGGCTCAACAAAGCCATAGCCAGTGTCCTCATCAAGTCACTCTCTGCCTGTAGAACAGTCCCAGAACCCCTGAAAACATCAGCAAGGCCCTCTTCCAGTATTTCTGTGCAGGTACCACAAGAAAATCTTCCTTCAGAGCTTCTGAACAAACAGCCAGGTTCCAGGACTTCTACAACAGCAGCACTCTCCTTCACCATCAGGTGAATCTGGCAAAACAACATCAAAACAGACAGACAAAATACTGCCATGCCTCCTCAGTTCTTGGCAGTTGCAGGTGGCAGTTCTCAAAAGTCCTGGGCAGTTCCAACAGATTCTTAGCAATCTTTCTCTCAGCAACTCAGGCTCCACGATACTGGATACTGTTCTCCCAAAGTCCTTCTGGCCTTCTCTAGGCTTGGGCCTCTCTCCCAATTGATGGCTCCTCCCAGTTCAGTCCTCTCTTCACGTCAACAAGTCCATCCCACAAGTGGGATTCACAAGCTCTGGGTTTTAACACTCAACCCCAAAAAAAAGCCAATACAAGGGCATCTGCAAATTCCATTACCAACACAGTTTCCTAAAACGTAACTATTCTATGCTTGCTTATTAGATACTCCACTATGGATTCCGTGATCACCTGGTCTGATTATGAAGGTATCAAGAACTGAAAGATGGAGTCCCACAAGTGGCAGTGAAAAATACATGAGATATGGTATTTAATTTTTCCTTTGATTATGACTGACAGTTTTTTACTGGGGACCAATGTCCAGGTCAGATTAGACAGATATGAACTCCAATTAATTGTAAGATTACAGAAAATTATATTGCTTGCAATTTAGAGGAACAATTGGGGTCTGCTTCTCTAGAGGTATATTGTCCCAGAGTGAGTAGGTATAACTGAAAGAAGACCTCCAGGGGTAGTGTTGGTGTTAGAGAAAAACATTCCACTGATCTGACAGAGAGAGTAATTTTGAAAATCATCAGTATGGCCTCCACATGAGTAATGCCTAGGTTGAAATGATTCATATCATTCTTCTGCCTTGATCAGTAATGAGGCTAACGGATTTTGTTTATGAAATGATAACGTACATTTAGAGCTAGAAGGGACCTTGAAGGCTTTTGAGTTCAACTTATTCATTTTACTAGATGGAGAAACTGAGACACAATGTGGTGAAGTAACATGGGCAAGGTTACGCAATCAATTAACATGTGAGATGGAATTCAAACCCAGAGTCCAACATCTTTTTAACAATAACTGATAAAGAAGTCATCATTTGCTTGTAAGGATATGGGAGAATAGTGAAGCTTAATGGCTATGGCATTCAAACCTCTGCCCTAGAGAGGAAAGACACAGGAAAAAGCTAGAAGTCAGCCTCCCCTGGGAGAACTTTGAAACAATTACCTGAACAAAAGAAGACTAGAAATAAGAGGAATGAGTTGTGAGAATAGAATGCTGGACAAAGGGAGCTTTGAGACTCAGCCCTGGCTGTTACCTTTAAGAAGGTGGTGTGGTTCCTTAAGGAGAAAATCAAGTTTAGTCACTGGGTCTGAATTTGAATCCTGGCTCTGCTATTTATTATCTCTATGGCCTTGGGAAAGCAATTTTTACCTCTCTGGACCTCAGTTTCCTCATCTGTAAAATCAGGTGGTTAGATGAAATTGCCTCTAAGGTCCTTTACAATTCCAAACCTGTGAGCCTATGATGGACTAGTTAAGGGAACTGACCCACAGTTGTACAGCATGGCAACATGTCCAGCATGAGTAAATTTGTTCCAGATCCAAGAAAGAAGGTACACCTTAGATGTCCAAGACCCTTGGCACAGGTGCATGTGAAGGGAATAAAGAAGAGCCTATTAGTTTATGTTGTTATCACTGCTCCTCATATGGAATATTCTATGCATTTAATCAGTTCTCTAGCATCTTAAAGCAGTAAGGTATGGCATGAAGATTTTCAAAGAGTAGGAGAATGGGGAAAGGCTAATTTATGTGTTTATAATGCAGAATAAGTCTGGAAAGGTAGATTGGTGCCAGATTTTTCAGGTTCTTGAATGGCAGGCAAAGGAGTTTATAATTTGTAGGTGATAGGATGTCACTTAAGGTTAATGCAGAGATGTGCATAAAGTCACTTTTTTATTATTTGCAGATCATGCTGGCATCTTTATCTTTAAAAATAAAACAAAACTGAACTCAATATTTATCTTTATTTCCCTTTTTACCCCTTTGTATAGATTCATTCATTTAAATAGATGTCCATTAGACAAGATGGTGGTAGGGAAGGAGTCACCCTCTCCCCAGTCATTTGTAGGATTTTTGACATATAAGTTTTGCTTTCGAAAGAAAAATCTGCATTTTACAACAATGTAACTCAACCTCTTTGCCTTAACTATTATAGAAAATAACATAATTTTCTCCATTTTTGTATTTTATGCTTACCATATAATGAAGATGTATATTGTAGCAAGTTAATTTTAGGCATGAGGAATTGGAGGAAAGAACATGAAAAATACAACTTGTATTTCTATTGGACTAAATTCATAAAGAAAACTCTTAGAGATTACATCATTATACGCATGTTTCACAACACTGATGATAGAAGAAGACTGGGGGGGAAGAGAGGATTTGAAAGATTTATTGATATATTTGAACATATTGGTTTAAAAAAAGGAACTCAAATATTTGGAGGAAATCGGTATTCAATACATTTATTCATCAAAACTCTGTGCCATAAAAAGGCTTCCTATGAGCCTGTTGTTTTTTTTCCAAAACAAGATTTCATTTGAAAAAATACTTTAGTAATTTATTTTAAAAATGTGTATATAGCTCCTCTCTAGGATAAAGGTAAATTATACTACTGCTAATATCACCAAATTAAGAAGTATTTGCATGATGTTAGTTCTGGCATATTCACATCACAATGTGACCCTGTTCAGTATATCCATATGCCTATGATTTCTTCAGTAATGCTCAGTTCATCAACTGAGAAACTATGTCCAGGAAAACTATGTACAAGGGATTTACCAGGTTAAATAATATTTCTATTAAAAATGGTATACAAACTTGACTAGACTGCTCATTCTTGGTTTTCTTTGCTTATTCTTCATCAGTCTTACACTCACTAATGGTGAGTGCCCACCAAAATGCTTATCAGGTCCACTCCACTCTTCTCTCTGTATTATATCACTTGATGCTCTCATCAGCACCCATGTGTTCAATTATCATATCTCTTCAGCTGATTTTCAGATTTCTCTATACAGTCCTACTTTCTCTCCTAAGCTTCAGTCCCACTGGTTGTTCTTCCTGCCTGAAATCTCTCTATAGTCCAATTCATCCTATTGGGTTTTTTTCCTAAGCAAAATGCAGAACTGACTGTGTCATACAACTGCTAAATAAACTCCAGCATCTCCCTACTACATCCTTTGCTTGGCATCTGAAGCCTTTTGAACCGGGTTTCTTCCTACCACTTCATTCTTCTTTGACTATATTCACCAACATACACTTTATGTTGAAACCACATTGACCTTCATGCTATTCCTCACAGACAGAGCTCCAACTACTGCCTCTGTGCTGATGACTCCATGTGCCTAGAATGCTCTTTCACCTCACCTCTGTCTCCTCCTGCCGTACTTTAGTATTCTTTTCAAATCCATGCTTCTGTAAGAGCCTTTCCCAATTCACCCCATTGCTAGTGCCTTCCTCTGAGACTGAAATATATATTAGATTTATATAGAGATATATAAACACCTAAACATATACATATGCATAGATCATATATACTATATATAGGTACATATATACATGTATACATAAATACACATATG
The DNA here is from genome assembly GCA_028627135.1 of Pseudochirops cupreus. Taxonomy (NCBI): domain Eukaryota; kingdom Metazoa; phylum Chordata; class Mammalia; order Diprotodontia; family Pseudocheiridae; genus Pseudochirops; species Pseudochirops cupreus. The sequence continues at coordinate 376,091,615 of CM053580.1, read as the reverse complement.
CATGTATATGTATATGAAGAACTAGAGAATAGAACATGAAAAATAAAACATCTTATTTCATTAACTCAATAATGAAAATTCTCAGAGATTACATAATTAACCTCATATTTGTATCGACATTTTTATCTGTATCTATAGCTACATCTACAGGGCATCCAGGTTGTACAGTGGAGAGAACACTGGGCCTGGAGTCGGGAAGACCTGAGTTTAAATCTGGCCTCAGATATTCACTAGTTATGTGACCCTGAGAAAGCCATTTAACCTCATTTTGTCTCAGTTACCAGGTCATCTAGACAATGAGGATAATAATAGAGTCATCTTCCAGGGATATTTTGAGGATCAATGAGATCATGTTTGTAAAGTGCTTGGTAGAGAGACTGAAACATGGTAAATGCTGTGTTAGCTGTCATCAGCATATCACCATCACCACCACCATCATCATCTTCAGTATCACCATAGATTAACTCTATGGAGATATAGAAATAAAGGCCAACACGTTCATAGTTATTGCCATGTAATCTTCCCCATTGGAATGCGACTTCCTTTCAGAGAAAGAAAAATGCTTTTCCTTTCTTTTGTATCCCTAGCACTTAGCACGTGTGTGGCACATAGTAAGAACTTGATACAAGATTGTTGACTAATTATGGGACAGGTTTCTAAACTCTGGTCCTGTTTAATGGTCATGTTAGGCTTCAGTAAAATCTTGGGTATAACAGTAACATGACTTTTCAGGACATTACCTTTTAATAAGAAGGCGGTGCTGTGTCTACCAAGGACATCGATCTCTAAGGATGTTGCTGTTGTCACCTGTATATGCCACTTTGTTTAACAAGATCTTTTAAGTGGTATTAGCCAGAAATGTTGAATGAAAATATAAATGCATTAAACTTTCACCTTCAGATGTTGTTGTTGTTTTTTTTATCATAGAGGAAAAAAAGAAAAAAAAATGAAACTCCCCAGCCCCCCATCTGCATGGCATCCTTGTCCAGTCACTGAATAAGGTATGAGAGACAAATTCAACACACTTTATTGTTGTAGAATCCCCTAGTCCGAGTTTTGACTAAATTTTACTCTGAAGGGTTCGTGGTCTTTATGGTTTCCTTCACATGATCCTTTAGAATTTTTCTACTGCTCTCCTTCTTGGCAAAAATAGTCATTTAAAAGCATCTGTGGATGCCCTTTTCATGAACTGTCTTATGTGTTCAGGCATGGGGAGATACATACATGCACAAATATACTTACATGTATATGGGTGTACACATGTCCTCTGTTTATATATGTATATATACATATACACATGTATACATTCATACATGTACATACACACATACACATATTTGGAGAAACAGGTTTCATCTAAATATCCATTCTGGCATCCTTAGGTTGATATTCTAAGAAGGCATACATGACTATTTAACTCAGCCATATGCTTATGTCCCTTCCTTCCACCTAACAAAGAGACAGAGATAAACAGAGAAACAGAGACAGAGACAGCCACATACAGAGACTCATTTGGTTACTCAAAATGCAAATGACAGGACACTCAAGTCAGCAAATGGAAGTCCCTTTTTCAATTAGTCCATCCCGAAGAAGTTGGGAGACATGCATAGGTTGGTACCATATTATTTCGGAGATGACTGGGTGAGTCTGCCTCAATCTGGAAAGAACTGGATATGAATAAGGATGCATAAGTCACTATCAATTTCTGTCAAGCTGGTCCATGCCTGTTTATCCTTTGGCTGTATGTGATGACACGCATTGCAGTCTATGTGAAAATGTCCCATCCATCGGTTGGAAAAGCTTAATAATTTATTTGCAGTCCATCTTCCTCCAGTCAAGTGCATCCCACGTATCTGCTGAGCTGAGTAACCAGCTTGAGCGGCTGCAGCATGGGAGGCTGCAAATGGCTCTTCTTGACAGGCTCCCATTTTTCACAGTATTGATATTTAGCCACTGAACGGCTCTTTTACATTTTCAAAACAAAACAGAAGTGAGGGATCAATAGCGGGCTGTTGGGGAGAAATGTCACAACCTTGATTATCATTGACACTGAGAGTAGGAAACCAGGGAGGCAAAGGGTGCTAAGGATCATATAATAAGTCTCATTTAATAGCACAGCGTCTGCCATGTGGGGACATCCTATAAGAATGCAAATAGTCACATTTTGGTTACTGGTCTGGTATGACTAGCCCAATTTCCATGTACTTAAAAAGACCCGAGAGACTAAGTAGATACCTCTGAAGACTTCATATCTTGTGGAAGGCTGAAAAGTTATGGATAATACTTCATTTAAAATACCCTATTTATTTACATTATTCAAAAGTAGGTAATGGGAGAATTCAAGGTTATAAGACTCATGATGGTAAGGGCTTTCCACATCCAGAGGAAAGAACTACAGAGTCTGAATGTAGATCACAGCAGACTACTTGTTCTCTCTCTTTTGTGTTTTGTTTTGTTTTGTTCCTTTTTTTCTCGTTCACTCTATCAGTTATAACTCTTCTTTACAACTTGACTAATGTTTAATGTGAAGGTATTTGTAGAACCTACATCAGATTGAGTGCTGCCATAGGGGAAGGAAAAGGCGAGGAGAGAGAGGGGAAGAAAATTTGGAACTCAAGGGATTGGGGAACTGAATGATATAAACTAAAAGTAAATATATCTATCTATCTATCTATCTATCTATCTATCTATCTATATATAAATTGGGGGGGTCTGGCTCTGGGATTTCATTGGTGGTTCCCACTACTACTATAGATTGAAACCTGTATCTAACTTATTATCAAAAGAGATTAGTCTAGGGCACCAAGGGGTTAAATCATTTGCCCATTACATGGACAGTATATATCAGAGATCAGACACAAACCTAGGGTGTCTCAACTCTTATGATTGGCCCTTTATTTGCTAAATTGTATGACCTCTCAGTGTGACTATTATTATCTCCTTTTTACAGATGAAGGAACTCATGCTTCCAGAATCTAAGAGACTTTCCCAGAGTCACATGATTAGTCCCTGTCATAGTTGGAGCTCAAACACAAGTCTTTTTACTACAAGACCAAAATTCTGTCCACCATACTGCTTTGTCTCTTACTATGCCCTAAATTCATTAAGTAGTGACATTTGTAAATTTCATTTTTTAAGAAAAAGCATTCCAGATAGTTAGGTGGCTCAGTGAATAGAGCATTGGCCCTGGAGTCAGGAGGACCTGAGTTCAAATTCAGCCTCAGACAGTTAACACACACACCAAAAAAACTAGCCATGTGATGTTGGGCAAATCACTTAACCCCAATTGCCCTACTTCCCCCTGCAAAAAAAAAAAAAAGCAAAAACATTCCATAATGCAGTGGAACTGAACCTGGAGTTAGAAAAACTCAAGTTCAAATCTGGCCTTAGACACAGCTATGTTACCCTGGGCAAGTCACTAAAATTCAATCTATCTCAGTTTACTCATCTTTAACACAGGAATAATAATGCCTATTTCTTATGATTATTATAAATAATATTTGTAAAGTGGTTTGCAAAACTTCAAGTACTATATAAATGAGAACTATGAGTAAAAGAAGCATCTGTTATTTCATGAGTGCAAAAAATATCTGATGTGGTTGCTCCTTACATGAATGTACATCCCATGACAACCAACCTATGATTTCATAGATCAGAGATGATAGGATTTCTGAGATGGAAGAGGCCTTAGAGATCACCTATTTCAATTCTTTTGCTTTGTAGATCTCAGGAAGTCCTAGGACGTTGCCTGAAACCAGTCTCACACAACCAGTGAATGTCAGAGGTAAGATCTGAATTCAGGCTTTCCTGACTCCACACTCAGCAATTTACCCATGCTGCCATGATTTCTTCTTCAGAAGAACACGTATACGCTTGCAGAAATCTTTTCTTCAGCATCAACATTTGAATTGTTTCTACCCATAATTACTAACAATTAGTAAATGTCAAAAGTAACCATATCAATTTTTCAAACACGGAGTTGTTTCTTGCCCATTTATACCTCAATTTAAGTAGTCTCACAGTTTCCTGGCTGTTGCCTAGCTGTACAGAAAACTATGAGAAATTAAGTTTTTGTTTTATTTTTTTTTGCAATATGACCCAATGTGAACCACTGAATATGATCCAAGGTAAACTACTTTAGAACTAACTTAAAGCAAATATCAATTGTAAAAGAGAATGACTCTTCCCTTCCGGTTGAAATTTTGATGTAAAACTTTTAAGCTACCATTCCACTAGGAGCTACCCTCCCCTACATCTGCTTCTATAAAACACTTGCAGGTTTTGCTTTTTTTCCCCTCATATTAACCATCAGATGAAAAGAGGATGGTCACACTGAAAGGCAGGTGGCTGATAGATAGGATTATGCTCAGTTCTTTTGCATTTCAGTTAGACAGTTCCCAATTCAAGTGACTCAGGAAGACAATTTGTCCCCTTTGCTTTGATCTTTTGGTCCTTGATGAGAGATGGCAGCCCTTCATAGCCACAGTTTTTTTGGTACTATTTTGGCCCTCTATACTTGATTCCCTAATTAGGGGAGAGTGAGAAGTAGTGGCCCACTTGTCAAAAATGCAGCTTATTAAATAGTTTTGTTAATATGGATGCTAAAATAAGGAACAACTCTGTAAATGAAAAAAAGTGAAATTATTTAAATGAGTAAAAAATTCCAACATAATAAACTGGAGCGGGGGAAAAGCAGGTCATTTCAACATCCTAAACCTCAAATCAGATGATTGATTCCTAGAATAAAAAAAAATGAGGCTTTCTCCCAAATATGTTGCTTTGTGTCAAATGGCAAAAGGTAATCTGGTTTTAGAATATATGAACTATTTACCATCTTATCTCCTATTTAGGCAAGAATTTTGACAGCAAACTAGTTGGTTGCCAGTGTCTTTTGAAGAAAAGTCTCAAAGTAGCTGTCTCACGCTATACAGTAAGCATTCTAAGAATCCAAAATTCAGCACAAGGAAACTCTGGCTTATAATATTATAGAGGCATGCGTTGTTACATTTCACAACTAGATATCCGATCAAACCTTCAGAGTGCCCTTAAAGTTCATTAGTTTGAGGGTTAGATTGATTCTTACTTTTAAAAATATAGTTATTCTATTTCTTACAGGATGAAAGATACTTCTTCCCTTATTGGACTTTCATCCCCTTTATACTCTGGCTCAATGACTGTGGCAGCTTGGTGACACATTTCATTGAGCTTCAGACTAGAAGGCAGGAAGACTCAAGACCCTAGACATGTCACTGAATGCTATTTGCCTCCTTTACTTGTCTGTAAAATGAGTTGAAGACACAAATTGCAAGCCATGCCTGTTTTTTTGCCAAAAAGACCCCAAATGGGGTCACAAAGAGTTAAGCATGACAAATAATTGAATAACAACAACCAATGACCATGGTAATTGGCACGTTTGGATCTTAGGTATTTAAAAGCTATGCTGTCTTTTTAAATACATTCTGTCTTAAAAGATATTGCTGTTCTCCACCCAGGAATCAACCTACCACCCATGACTAAATATGTTTATCCATATGTACTTCACATTAACTTTCCATGAAATAAAAACCTACTTTCTATCTAAATCTTAGAATTTGGTGACAAGACTTAAATTTCGAGGTGATTATTTCAGTAGATTAACCTGGATAATTTCTTTTATTTCTCTCAATACTAGTTTCTTCTTATCCTCTGACTTTTTGTTTCTTATTTACAATAAGAGGCCTACATCTTCCCAATCTAAAAAAGAAAAAAAGGATCCCTTCACTTGACTCTGACATTTATTCAAGCTTCTACCCTGTGCCGCTTTTCTATGCTTTTTCTTAGCCAAACTCCTAGAGGGGATGTTTATATTTCCCTCCTACGCTGTCTATAATTCTTTCCTACATTGTCTCAACTCCTCCTCACTCCTCAATCTCCTGCAATCTGACTTCCAACCCTAAAATTCGATTGAAACTTCTCTCTTCAAGGATTTCAACAATATTTTAAATGTTAAATCCAATGATATTTTATCATTCTTCTTGTTTTTACAACACTTGACATCGTAGAGTTACTCTTTCTCTTGGATACTCACTCCATCCTGGGTTTCCGAGACATTGTTCTCTCTCAGTTCTCTTCCATTCTTTACTTCATAATCTTCTTGTTCCTGATCACTGTGAAAATTTTCCAAAGTTCTATTGTAGTTTCTCTTCTATCTTTTTACGTGATCTCCACAGGTTTTGTATACAAACACACACACATACACATATACATATACATGCATGTACATCCATATGTGTGTATGACCTGATGTATAGACATATAATAACAAGAGAAAATTTGAATATGTATAATATATAATTGTTCTGTTATCTCAAGGCCCCTATTAATAACTACCTTCTGGGTGCAACTTAACATGACCTAAACAGAACTCTTTATTTTTTTTCAACAATTATACTCCGTTCTGCATTTTTTCATTTCTCTTTATTAGCATCTTTATTCTTTCAGGCTCCAGTTTCATGACCTTGAAAACATCCTTGATTCTTCCTTCTCCCTTATCACTCATATGCAATCAAATGACAATTTTTGTCAAACCCTTAGAAGGGAGCATCTATCCTTCTTGTGTCCATTTTCTTATCTTCCATTCATTCCTCAATCTCTTGCAAGCTAACTTCCACTTTGAAAGCTCAGTTGAATCTTTCCTATTCAAGATTACCAACCATATCTTAGATGCTAAGCTCAATGCATTTTCTCATTCTTTTTAATCTTTCTCAAATCATCATCTGCCAAATGGTCATTTCAAAGTGGATGTCCTGTAGGCACGTCAAACTGAATATATCCAAAACTTGAATCATTATCATTCCCCTAAACTCAACCTTTTGACATATATCCTTCTTTCCATTGAATACTCCATCATCCTTTGAGTCACCAGGTCCACAACCCTGTCATCTTTGCCTCTTCTCTCTCACTACACATATTATCTCTTTTATCAAAGTTTGTCATTTCTTTCTTCCCAAAAGCTCTTACATACATCTCTCCACTTCCACAACCACAATGCTAGTTCTTTCCCTCATAACCCCTACCCCAGATAAGTATAGTGGCTTCCTAATTTGTCTCCCTGCTTCTAGTTTCTTACCTCTCCCATCCATCCTACACATAGCTGCCTAAATTATTTTCCCAAAAACACAGATTTGACTATATCACACCCCACTCAAATTTTTTTTAGTGGTATCCTGTCCCTCTAGAATAAGATACAAAATCAGTAGCCTTTCATTTCAAATCTCTAGAGTAGATTCCACCTAACCTTTTTTATCCCCACATAATTTTTTAATCTTCTTTCCTAAAACTACCCTTCTTGATCTCTCTGTGCCAGACAAATTAGCCTGGGAGTTATACCTGGCAGAGTCATTAAATTTCCTTCCTCTATATAGGATGTCCTTCATGCCAAGGATATACTCCTGCCTCACATCCAGTTCATAGGATCCTATGTTCTTTCTTTTTTTTTTCCCCCAAGGCATTTGAGGGTAAGTAACTTGCCCAGGGTCACACAACTAGTAAGTGTTAAGTATCTGAGTTTAGATTTGAACTCAGGCCCTCCTGACTCCAGGACAGGTGCTTTATCTACTACGCCACCTCATGACCCCTGATCCTAGGTCCTTTCAAAGCTCACCTGACATCAACACCTCTACACCAGGCTTTTCTTGAATTTCCCAGTTTTTAGTAATCTTTGTATTTGCTTCCTTGTATATATGTTTCATCATACCAATGAAATATATATATATATTTTTTCCCGAGAACAGGTATGTTTCCTTTTTGCATTTCTATCCCAATGCCAAAGTGGCATTTGAACATAGCAGATGCTTAATGTTTCTGGAATTTAATCAAATTGTTTCTAAATGTCAATCAGCCTAATTCAAAAATAATAACTGATTTATGTAACAACTCAAGTGTTGTAGGACATGATGGATCAATGTATATGTGTGCACACACCTATACATACTGTACTGTGTGTCTGTTTCTACGCATGCATGTACATGCACACATGTGTATATATACATATGTGTGCACCTGTGTGTATATATCTATTAAAAACAGGTATTAGTACACATGCACACACCCACATAGAGTTCTTGCTTTATATAAATGGACCATGGTAGCATACATGAGTAATTTTTACACAATGAATTTGTTGATATTTATGGGGAAAGGAGGGAGAGAAAGGAGAAGGAAGACAGGAAGGGGGCAATGTCAGTGGAGGGAGAAGAAAAAAAATAAGATGAGGAGATACATGGAGGGATAGGACTAGCCATCAGGATGCTCAGTCAAAACATAGTGGAAGAAGTGGGGGGACAGGAAATTGGGGGAGGCAGAAGGGTGGGGAGCATCAGACACATCCTATGTTCAGGGCTCTGGCAAAACAGATGCCTGAGGGCTGGAAATGTGGGCAGGTGAACAGAGGGGATCAAAGATCTCCTCTCTCTACTGGGTGTCTCAAGCCAAGACCCAGATCTGATCAAACTCCATTCTTCTGCTTTCACTTGGAAGGTCTATTTTTGTGGGGTTAGGGGTGGGGTTGGACGTGGTGAGAGGCCTTGAAGGACAGAGCTGAGAGGCAGGGGTGGAGAGAGAGAAGGCATCACTATACAATACAGTTAACATAGGTGAGGGTTTTTTAGAATGCAGATTTCGTTCAGAATTCTTTATGTAAAGACAAATTTGTGTATAAATGTATGTAAAGTGAACTGTTTGTGTGCCCATAAAAAATGTATAGATGTATGTATGTGTGTATATGTACGTATGTATATATATTATATATACGTTATTCCTAATACAACTCATAAGAATGATTGTGTCCATTTTATAGAAGAGAAAGGTAACATCCAAATATAAGCTACATGATGAGGACAGTACACAGTCTATGTGTGAAGAGAGCATTCAAACCCAGGTCTCCTTCAGTATTTCCTCATTGAACTAGAGAACTCTGATTACTTACATTCCCCAATTTCTTCATAAACAGCTCCCTCTTTCCTCGTTACCATTGCCAGAAGTGTATTCAACAATCACAGGGAATGTGAACAATGTCAAATGGCACAGAATATCCCCTCCATAGTGGACATTCAGCAATTTATTGGATCGACAACTTGAAATAGAGTTTTGTACATATGCATACACAGATATGCACACAGAGATGTGTATGCATACATACGTACACATGTATATACGTATATGTATGTGCTTAAATATATGTATATATGTGTGTATATGCATATATATACATGCATGTATATGTCTATATAATTTATTTTGCCTCAACAATTCTAGCCCTTTGAGAATGTGACAATTTCCATAGCTATTTATGGGGAGTGGGCTTCTCATTTGGTAGAAAATAACTCATCAACATACAAATAAATATATGCAGTTAGCATCAAAGGTCTAATATATTTCCTTCTCCTCAAATGTTAATTTCACAGCAATTGCCAGAATATATGTATTAAGTGTCCACCTATAAAAGTGTATATGTATCTCATAAGGAAAGCAAATGATAACTTTTATTAAATGACAATTTAAGCAGATGAAGTAATACTATTGTCAAAGAAAGTGAGGAATGGAAGGATGGCATCATGCCCCTTCTCAAGTACTCAGTTCAAGGAATAAGAAAAATGAAGGAACAGTCTCTTCTCTAAATCATTTTTCAGTTTGATGGTGATTAACAACAAGCACACCTTGGAGCTGTGCTAACAATTAGACCTGGTGGCTACATCAACAGAGGGTGTTTAATAACTCCTTGATGCCGAACAATGCTCTTTGAAACAAGACTCTGGAAACAGCAGTTAGAGGGGAGATGTCTACTTCACATAAACAAATATATTATGGAAATTGGACAGAAAAAGGTACAAGATGTTCTTTCTCAGCATAGGCTTTTCAAATTAAAAAAAGTATCATTGTATATTACTCATGAGAATCTATTTAGAGAAATACTCATTCAGAAGGATCACTTTACAATAATAAGATGTGGTGACATTGATCAGAGAGCTCTGAGCTCTCTACTTCTAAAGTGAAGCAAAGAAATATGATCGCTCAGGACCATCAGAACTAGAATTTTCTTTATCAGGAATATGGATTTATTTTATTTCAATATTTCATGCTGGCAAATCTAAAGTTGACTTATTTGGATCTACATCAAAGATGTTTTTGGTGCTCCTAAAGTCTTTGGTTTTCAGATGTTCATTTGGGAGTAATAGGCACAATGAAATTAATACAATGAATAGTTTATCATCCAAAAAAAGCTTCAATGGATTAAATCATTAAGTGTGGAGGAAATAAACGGTGTTTCAAAATTAACCCATCAGCAATTATGAGAAGTATTGTGAGGGATATAAAGAGTAAATTCATTGACTACATTTTAATGTTTTTCAGTGATGAAACAAAAAAGGCAACTGAGGAAACATAACCACACTTTCAAATTTCTTCCTTTGTCTAAAACAATAGATACTGGAATATTGGGAGGTAGGCTCCCTTCCATCTCATTACAGATGAAATAATACTTGGTTTTGAGTATGAGATAATTTATTCTAGGATATCCTTGTTATTCTGAAATGTCATTAAAATCTGATTCATTTAATATATTATATAAGAATTTCTATAAGTTTGTCCTCATCACTGTGTCTCTTCTCTTCTCCTCCCCTCTCTTCTCTTCCCTCCTCCACCCTCCCCTCCCCTTTCTTTCCTTCCCTTCTTTTCTTCTCTTTTCTCTCATCTTTTCTCTTTTTCTTTCATAGATCATCAAGCTATTGTGCAAGTTTTCTATTTTCCACTGTGCCTAGGAAAAGTGTTTCCTCCACAGAAGTGCTTCTATACAGATTCACATTTTTTAATATTCATTTTAGTCTCTACTTATTTCTCTTGAACTTAAACGTAAATAAATACCTGTCTAACTTTAATCAGTGGAGATTGTTTACCTGTGTTAGAGGAAATGGTTTCCTTTGAAAAAAAGGGCAAAAGTTTCAAAAGGTGTGTGTAGTGAGTGGTAGAGTACCCATATTGAAATGATTCAGAGATAGTAACTTTGTGGTGTTTTACCATAATATGGTGTCTTTTAAGAAGCAAGTTCATTCCTAAAGGCATGATTCCAATAAGCCTCTTCATCTGCGACTTTGATTTTAGTTATCCAAATATATCAGCTTCACTTTCCTTTTTCAACTAGGTGTTTCCCCAAATGTATACTCCTTTAATTTGAATAGACTTATTCTTTGTAGTGTGTTTCATTGCAAACACTCTGAAAGGATTATTATCTCACTAATAAGATGACACCTTTGGGGATTTCAGAAGATCATCTCTTCTTCCTTTAATAATGCTAGTGATGTCATTCTTTCTCCATCTAAATTGCTTCTATTTGCTCTAGATAAAAGGCAATCTGATACACTGAATTTTGAAATTTACATTTGAAATAATAATTTTGCTGATATACACAATGTAAGATAACATTTGGCTAGTTTCTGTTGATGGTTTATTACATTTCTAATTAAATAATGAGGCTTGTTTTATATCTACATGAAACTAATTTAGCTAAGGACAGTTTTCAGAGATTTGTACATACTAATGGTATAATCCAGTCTCTACATTAGTCTCTAAGTATTGACTCACAGATGGGGCCAGGTATAGATAGATTTAGAGTTATGGAAGTTCTAAGAGTTTTGGTTCCTTGGGTAGTTTCTTCCATTTCAAATTCTTCCCTCATATACTCATTTCCCAAGTCTCCAGTGAGGTCTGTCAGGGGCAATGACAAAGAGTCTACTACTAACTTACTAAATTTTTGAGGAGTGTGTTCCTTGTTGGAGCAAGGATATTTGGGGGCCAAAATGATAGATATTGAAGGGTCAGAAGTATGCTGTGAATCACAATAAACATGAGGGTGAGTTATGAAAATATTGTACACAAAGTAGATAGCAAACAGGGACCCCCAGTCAAGAAGGATCCCCATGAAATACAAGAGACAAGAATAAAGTGCAATTTGGTATCATCAAGATGGTTTTCAAGAGATTTGATTGCCCAAGAAAAACAAACCATGGACAACAGAATTTGGACTTATCTTCATCCTTTTAAGCAAGGGTTTATGGATCTTTCTCCATTCTTTTATTCCTTCAAGCTTCAGTTATGGATAGATCCATGATTCTCAAGTGGTAAACAACTGTGCAGGAGGGGAATTTAACGCTAGTTTTCTTTATGAATAAAATTACATTCATTTTGAGTACCACGGCACCACTTTACCTTTCAGTTGGATTGGTGCCAAAGATTAATAGTAAGTGCTAATGCTGCTGCTGAATGGCTTTGTGGTTTGTATACACTAACATGACCCTTAACTGACTTCATAAATTCCATGGAGTATAGCAACATAGATCCCCAGGTTAGCTGGTCTCTGCATGAAGCAAAAAAGATAAGTGGTTTTTTAGGTCACGCCTGTTTTACTGCCACACCATGAACTCTTCAGAATAGCTATATTTTTTATGGAATGCATACAGACTTCAAATGAGAGCCCAACAAATAGGAATTATAGTAGGACTTATCATATTGTGGGTCACTAATCATACAAAAGCAATTATAGCAATTAGCCAAAAGAACTAATGTCGTAGCACCCTTCAGTTCCCTTCAACTGCCCTTTAAAGGGAAACAAGTAAGTCACAATATGATTTCTCACTTTTCTTCTCTAAATAATTCCTGCTAAATCAACTTTTCAACAGTTTCTATCACTATAATCTCAGAAACCATAAAATTTCCTTCACTTTTCCTTACCGCTTTATCTTCTGGTCATAACCAACAATTGTCATGTCCAAAAATGGGAACATTTTCATCTTTACCTCTTTTTTAGTTGTCTTCTGCTTGGTTTGGTAATATCCATCTTCATTCCTGATTGTGACAATATGATCCCTGTGACTGGCTTCTCGGTCTTCTGGACTTACTCTAAGATATAGGAGGCAGATGGAATAGCAAATAAGAATACTATTAATCATACTCTTCTCAAGAGTTTAAAAAAGTGAAATTTATAATTGAATTTGTTTTCACATCTCCATGAATAAGATATGGAGAAGATCTTGTATTATTCCCATTCAAAGATTAGGAAACTGAGGCATAGAAAGGTCAAATTCAAATTATTAATATGCAACTGGGCAAGTTAAGGCTGATGGTAATAAAAGGAAAGAATCTTCAACTCAGGTTGAATGAGTCATCAATACACAACATGAAAACTGGGTACGTGCATTTTTGTGCTGAATATCTAAGTCATATTTTATTGACTATATATTTCATATTTTCTATCTTTAAATGTTTATTTTCTTCTACCACCTAATATCTGCATTTCTTATCACACTCATAACCTTCCTTACTTTTCAAAAGTTTGAAATTTGATATGTTAGGAGAGTCAATGGCACAGCAATACATTTCTGCTGGGAAAAATACACTATTTGCTCATGTCTCATTTTCTGATCTTGACTTAAAAGAGAGTTCATTGGCAAGGTTATACCATATGACCTAGGGGCTATGGCTAGCAGGCACATTTGAAATCAAATAGTTGTGCTTATTTCTATAATCAATGTGAGGAACACTTTGTACAAAGGTCTGCACTGTCCTAGAGTGATCTCCTACTGTGTCACCATGGTGTAAGACTGGGCATTGGATAAGGGAAAGAGGGGAAGGTTATTAGCTAAATGTTAATCACTTCCAGTTAAAGGCATGCTCAGTTACCTCTCAATAGGTGTAATTTGTCTGGCAAAAACTAAATTTGAAGAAAGTTTATATAATCACTGTTCCCTTCAAGGTTGTCGCTGGAATTGAGCTCATTTGGGCTAGGGCCATTCAGATTGAGTTATATCTTACAAATTTGGTATAGTTTATAGAATCAATTTCCATGTCTGCACCTCATGAAAATAGTTTTGACAATCACATCAATTAGTTTGATACGTTGCTTGGTGAAGATTGCCCTGTGATTACTCTTTTGTTCAGCTATGGCTACTTCCCCCTCCATATCTTTGTTTTAGATTTGTGGACTGTAATGACTATCATAAATCTGGGGCTTAAAAATACCATTTGGACACTCCATTGACATCTTTGGGTTCACTTTTGATTATTCACTCTTTTTAGCTAATGGTGAATAACGAATTAAAAAGTACTTCCCCTATGATCCAATTTGATGGAAGATTTCTAGAAATTTCCTCATAACCTAAATATTAGAATCTAGACATTCCTGTGTAGCATGCAACTTCTATTCTCTGACCCTTCACGGTAGTCTTTTCTTTGCCTCTGAAACTGAATTGTTAATATTGAATGATTTGCTAAAACATTTTTGCTTTCACACTTCTGTCATTCACACAAGGTCATATAAACAGTTTGAGCATAGATCACTTTCATCATGATTATCATGAGTTTGTCCAAGTTCTCCACCCTGAGTATTCTATTATCCCTCAAGATGTGGGGAGAACATTTTGTTGTATACATTCCCTATGCATGATGTAAATGCTTCTCAAATTATCTTATCTATGCATTTCAATCCCTTCTATTCTGGCTTTCAAAGTTGTGCTTACTAGAGCTAATTACTATAATGCTTTTCTGACATGTACTCATGAAAACACATGTAAAGGTATTAATGGTGTTATTTTTTCCAACCAAGTAACTCTGATATTTACCTGAATTGAACGGGGCCAGCAGATACTTCTATTCTATCTAGCTGGTGTGTTAATAGTCTAGAAAAGATTTGCAACACTGGGAAACAAACAGATTTATTTGAAGAAGCAATATCAATGTTGAAATTTCTCTAAATTTCCCAACACCATGGTTGCTTGGGTCTGAAAGATGCTTGAATTTCTTGGGCAGTCAGTACCAGTTTTTTTCTGGTAGGCTCAAGCTCATATCTTTGGATTCAATATTCATTACTGTTCAATTCCAATCAAATACCTACCTACCTCTGAAAAAATTACAAGTCCATGGCTCACTTTTGCCATGTTTGGTCTTCTTCCTTGATCTTTTCTAACATTAAATCTCATAATAGTTGTGATTTAGAAATTCTCTCTCTTCTTGCCACTTTGTTTCTGGGAGTTGCCCAGCTGCAAATTAATAATTTGAATCTGATCTTTCTATACCTGAGTTTCTTGTCCTTTGAGTGGTGATATGGGAGTTGGTTTTTTTTTTCCTCCTGAGAGTTTCTTATGAGTGACATTAAATGCGAAAGAAGGATAATTAGATACAACTTGTGCCTGACCATCTCTACTTGAAGTCAATCAAATATAAGATAAGAAGAAGAATGCTGTCTCTATTAATTAGTTTTTCAGTTGTGTCTGACTCTTTGTGGCCCCATTTGGGGTTTTCTTGGCAGAGATGCTGGACTGGTTTGCCATTTCCTTCTCCAGTTCATTTTCCAGATAAGGAAACCAAGGCAAGCAAGGTTAAGTGACTTGCCCAGCATCACACAATTAGTAAATGTCAGAAGCCAGATTTGAACTCACCAAGATGAGTCTTCCTTTTTCCAGGCCCAGAACTCTATCCACTTTGTCACCTACATGAGAATAGGAATATTAATGATAATAACAGCTCACATAGAACTTTAATGTTTGTGAAGTACTTTATCCTTATTTCATTTGATCCCTCCCAAACCCAGCAAGGTATGTGAAGTTGTTTATTCTTAATCTCATTGTATGAACTTTGCAAATTCTTATTTGATAGATGTAGAAGTTTATAATTAAACATCATCATATTGTTTGAGATGCATTATGGAATAGTGGAAAGAGAACTGGCTTTAAAGTCTGGAAGATTGAATTTAAGTACTACCTGTGCCACATCTGAGCTTGGGGACCCGGCCCAGTGCCTAAGCCAATCTCCTTATCTGTGTTGTTGGAAAGAGAGCCACATCCAGAACTGCCCACACCAATGAAATTATAGGGTACAGATACCACCCACTCCAGTACTCGTGCACAGACTAGATTATGAAAGACAATTATTGAGCTGGTGTTTATTTCTGTACTCTCCTATGAATCACCAGTAACAACTCAATAACCTGGATGAATATTCTGTACTCTTTTTTTCAGAGGCCATCTCTTTTCAAGGTTGGGGAGACACAAGAAGATTTTGTTTCCTTTCCCTGCAAAACAACACTAAGTTAAAGCAGTTTAATTGACTTTAAGTTGTAAATACCTGCTCACCATTGTTTCATATCCTTGACATTATATGCCCGCTTGCATAAAATCATGTCAAATCATATCATGTCACTTTCTGTTATGTTAGGTATTCAATGCTTCAACAAGACATGATTTGATCAATGCAGCATGCTGGATATTTAGAAATCTTCATCCTGTTTTCCCTTCTCTGACAGAATGCAATATGACATGACCAGTGTGTCAAGCAAGACATCTAAGGTTTGAGGAGAATAAGTTGAAAAAATTGCTGATTGTTGGACTTTCTTATTTTACTTGTGTGGTCTGCAGAAGTACAAGGTGTGAGGTGCTCACATTCTGCCACACTTCTAGGGACTAGCTAAGTCACTGGCCCTTAAAATGAATAGAAGCAAACAACAAAGAAATAATACCAAGGCAGCTTCTGTGATGTGGCACCTAAGAGAAGTATTAAAAAAAAAATGTCATTTCCCACATGTGGAAAAAAAAAAAGAGGATGTTACTTTAGTGGTGTGATGGGTTTTTTAAAGGAAAAATATAATAAAAGATGCTGTTGGCAAGGTGCTACATTACTTCAGAAGTGTGACTGCTACATTCTTGTCCTTCTCTACCTTCCTGTATATTTAGATCATTTTTTCACAAATGCTTTCAGAGAGAACTGTACATCCAAGGAGGATAGGGATGAGAGTTTGATATTAAGTGTGTGGCTTCCTATCCAGAAACAGCAGAATGATATTATTCCTTAATCTTCTTCATCTGCTTTTATAATTCTCTTCATTGAACTTTTGGAATCATGAAAAGAGGAAGGAAGGTATTTCCTATCTCTAGGTTTTCATGTCTAAGAATTCTGAAAAAAAATTGCCTTATGCCTTAGCATGGTGGCTATAGCAATTAGGCCTATACATTGCCATAGCCTGGGAGTGGGGGAGAGGTTGAAGTTCCTTTTATTTAGACCAAAGGTTCTTAAGCTAAGGTCGGTGCAGTTTTAAAAGATATTTTTATAACTGTATTTCAATATAACTGATTTCCTTTGCAATCCTATATATATTGTGCATTTAAAAACATTCTGTGAAAGGTCCTTACACTGCCAAGAGCATTGATGACACGAAGAAGGTTAATAACCCATGAGCTAAGGTTTCTTTACATTCTTAAAGTCAGAGAAGGAAGGAAGGCCCTAGAGCACAGAAAAATTATGATACTTTTTCAGAGGATGAGAGGAGTACTGATATGATTTGGTGAGAGGTTATTTAAGTAAGAGGTCAGTATCCCTAATTGGGATAACAAATATGCATTTGAAAGCCAAGCAGAAGAAAAATAAAGTTCAGATAGAATAAAATAAAGAATTCCCTATAATGACATCAACAAATGGTTTTTTTTTTCATAAGCATACAGAAACCAAGTCAGAGAGAGGTTTGAGAGAAATAAAAGACAGGAACATATTATAATGCTGTTTAACCTTTTATTAAGATTGCCATTGTACAGCCCTGCATAAGACAGTGAAAACTGGGCTCATTACATCAATACTATCTTAGCACTTTCTGAGGTCACACCAGTAATCTTTTATTCATGCTGTCCCTGGAATGGAAGTTATGCTAATAGACCCAGGTCAGGCACACCAAGGCAGAAGGAGAGGTTGAACATAAATCCCAGGGAGCAGGGAGGGTGTGAGGCTCATCAGCAATCAAGGCTGGGGCAATGAAACTGCAGCAAACGGGGGCAGAAGGGCCCACTTTTAAATCTTTGTCCTCTGTCCTTTGGATGACCAAATGGCAGCTAAGTCCCATGTGACCTATTCATTCACCCTCTCATTCATTCATGTCCCTTAACACAACAGAAATGGAAATGGGGGCAGGCCAGGAGAGAAAGAGTCCTCACATTAACCCTCCCTAGAATAAGGTACGTCTGTGATGTTCGTGGAGTTTCATACACTATATTGCCAGTGTATTTGAAAACTGGCAACTGAGAAGAATCCTCATTTTGTCCATATTTGCTTTAAAACTCGCAGCGATTCTGCTTGGGCAACACTTGTCCCCTTCAGTTGTCATATATAATATCTCAGCTAAAAAGACTAGGAGTTGTTTTTATTTTCTTCTCTAGCTCTTTCTTTATTGTCCTGTAATATGAAGACTGGATTAAATATATTTTCAAAAGGAAATACTTGGACAGGTTTCTCAAATATGTGTTTTTTTCCATCTTCTAATTTAATACCAAATATACTTTAAAAAGTTATATGATGTGTATCATGTGTCTCTTTTTATAGTTCATCAGAATTATTTTAGTAAACCATCTTAAAGAAATAGAAGGCAAAAAAAATGTTTTCTAAAATGATAGTTTAAATTCCTGCCCACCTCCTGCCAAATTCATCGAGACATAATTTTGTATGTTGCCTGGGCATATAACATGCATCATGTTATGACCCTAGCTAACCAAAGAGTTAAATGTGTCCTTTTCATCCCAAGTTACCCCAAATTCAAATGAAATCTCTCTAGTAATCTACAAGCTATTTTTTTTTGTAGGCTAAGAGAACAACTGGATCTGCCTGTGAAGATTTGATAAGTACATTATTAAAGATATTTTATATCAAATGGCTACTTTTTCCTTTTTATATTTGGCAAATTATTAGATATAAATGATTGGGATATGAACTGATATTAGAGTTGATAAATTTCCATGTGTCTGTGGCCCTTCTCATTTACAGTGAATCTAAACAAAATGTCAATAGGTATGGAATGTAAATGGAGGCAAATACTGATAATGACAAAGCCATGCATGTCAACAACGGTGTTAAAACCAATGTGCTTAATTAAAAAAGTGAAGTCAATTAAAATCAAAATAACAGTGCAGCACGTACAAATGCTGGAATAATCATTAGGCCTGGCTGAATAATGGAGGAGTATAGAATTTTTGTTTTAAATGGAACAGCAGGGGTGATACATTACACAAAGCGACACTCTACAACAATATGACAATTGAATTACTTCAGCCCCATTAGGCAGGTGCAGAGGAATAATTAACAAGAATTTTTCCAATGAAAAGAAAAAAAAACAACTTTTTTTGTCTAATAACATTAACAGCTATTTCACCCCCCCCCCAAAAAAGGTGAGAAACTATGTCAGAGAAGAGGGTGATTAAAAAGAGGGTGGGGGTAGGGTAGTTAGGGAAGCTTTCTGTTTATCCCCTGTGATAGTATGGCTAATGGAGGGGGAAAATAACATACAAATAGTGTATATGAGTCTGACTGTTGAAGAGTCCTCATGGCATACTTTCAACTTCTCTCTCTTAAGTTGTCTGCCTATAAGCATCGCTTTTGATTTTTTTAAGATTAAAAACAAAATTATAAAGGATGAGCAATAGTTTTAGACTGCCTTATCTCATTCAGATATGAAAAAGGAATCCCACATAAAGCCTCAGGCAATATTTGATATCTGTTTTTCCATCTCGAATTCAAAACAAATTGTGGTCTCCAGTTTGGGTCTGAGCACGAGGCTGCTCACTAAAATACCACTAGGAATAAAAGTTATTTCAGGTTTTTCATGAAGGTCAAGCAGTTTAGGATTTCTTTGCTTGCTACATTCCCTGCCAAAAGTAGCATTCCATCTTAAAACAGACTTGATAAAAATCTTCCTCTTTCATTTGCTTCCAATGGGAACTATTTAATTTATATGGAGATAAATCTCTGTGTACTATAAAGGAAAGAGCTGAAATTTTTTATTCCTTTCCTTGCAATTAAGGAAGTAGGAGTGTTAGAACTCTTTATCCTCAAATGACCTTTTCAGTTTAGAAAGAGCTGAATCACATGGGATATGCAGGGTGCGTTCAAAGAATGGGTGTCTTGGTCTGGAAATAGTTGTTTGTTCTTAGAGGACATCCTTCAGCTTCAAGCTTAAAACCTTGCACTAATGTAATTTCATTACTGTCTATCAGACTCCTATGCAGTAAAACCCACTGCATTTTGGAAATGTAGAAACACTAAAGCAGCCTAAAGAGTTTGAGGGATTCATCTACTGAGGCTCAATGGCAGAACTATAACACACCCACTGACATTTCCATGCTTCTCTCTATAGGGACTATTTACTGTTTCAGTAAACTAAAGGAGATATTGTTGGAGGCTTGAAAGTAGTTTTTGCGAGATTCTTAGGATTGAAGAGATGTCAGAACTATTATTAGAGCCCAAACACTTCGTTTTGCAAGTAAGAATATAGAGAAATTAAGTGACTTGTCAAAGTTATAAGTATCAAGTAACAGGGTCAAAATGTGCACTGAGTTCTCTTACCTTGAATCCTGCATTCTTTTTACTGAACCTCAGAATTCAGTCTTTTACTAATGATTTTTGTATATTTTTTTTTACCCCTATGGACAATGATGAGAAGTCTAAAGTGCTACCGGCAAATTTTTAAAAGGCATTCATCTGTCTCTTTTTAAGAAAAGGAGAAACAAAGGACTTCTCAGAGAATATTTACTACTGGTTTTGCGATTTGAGGATTAGTAACTGTCAGCATGTTGTAGTAGTTAGAAAGAGCTTTGAACTCAGTGGCAGAAAGGCCTGTGTTCAGGTCCTGCCTCTGACAAAT
>CM053580.1:376051662-376070817 GCA_028627135.1 Pseudochirops cupreus | reverse complement strand
CACAGATTGAGAACCGCTGAAGAGTTTCCTGCAACTTTGTAAGACTGTGAGCTTCCACAGTAGGTGGCTCTCAGCGTCCCTTCCTGAAAGATCCGTACACCTGTAAAATCAAAGTTCCCATGGTCTACAATCCTGTGTGTGTGTGTGTGTGTGTGTGTGTGTGTGTGTGTCTGTGTGTTTCCTCCTCTCCCCCCCCCCCCAAGGAATCATCTTAATGACTTAACAACTTTTGTTATTATTGCTGTGGTTTTGGTCTTGGTCATATCACTGTTCTTTGACAGAGCAAACATAACAATGTCAGGAGTGTGGGTATCTATTGATATCTTCAGATTCTCACCTAACCCTCCAGTGGTTTATTTTCTCTATCAACGCACGCCTCTTCACAGCCTGCCCACCTCCTCCTTACACACACGCACTCACACATTTCTCCAGGGTGTCTGTCAGGACAATTGGTCTCTGTACTTGCTATTTTTCCCTCCAGGGAACCTGAAAAAGAAGACACTGACAGGTTTTTAAAGAATATAGGGGTAAAGTGGTTAAATACACCACATAAGATTTTAATATAATATCTATCAAGACTTTTCCAACTTAATGACAAGATAGTATATATACAATCAATCAATCAATCAGCATTTGTTACATATTTACATTGTGGGTAATCACTAAGGATACAAAACCAAAAGAGATACAGCTGACCTCAAGTAGCTTAGATTCTAATTCACAAAGCGACATATACATAAATAACTATATATCATGTATTTGAACAATGAGCACAATGTAGTTTAGGAAGGGGGTATGCTAGCAACTGGGGAGGGGAAACCAGGAAAGGCTTCATAAATAAGGTGGCATCGGGGTAGCATAGTAGGTATAAGGCTAACACAAGTTGCATTTTTTGGCAAAATATTTTATGGTCCTTGAAGGTTATGACGGAACAGTTTTGTGCAGTGTCTTCTAACATCCTGAAATCTTTGTTAAAATTTTTTTTAAGAAAGGATATTATAAAGGAGGCGCCATTTTCTGACTACATATTCTTAATTTATGAGCCAATGTCATGTAAATTACTTCACCACTTTCCTGTCTCTCCTTCAGCTTTCTCTCAGACAGACTTAAAAATCTCCTTCAAAGTATGAGTTGTAACTGTATGAAATGTCTATCTAAGAAAGATGACTTATAGATGGACCAGTGTAAGGCATAGCAACCAGAATTTCACCCTATCAGGGGCTGACACAGACCCCAGGAGGCAGACAAAAGAGCTAAGCTCATCCCTTCCTGCCACTTGGTAACTTCTTCAAATAATTTTTCTAAGTAAATGCTAAATATCGTTGTCACCATGCTGCTAAAAGACTATAAGTCCTAGACATCCTGCCGCAATTGTGACTTTGAGGACACTCAGTTCCTGATTCCCTGTTCCTGGCATCATCTTTCCTCTAGGTGCATCTGCACAGTATGCCCTAATACTTCATTATTAGGTTCAAGAATAAAAAGCATTCATTTGCAATGCTTTGTTTCCACTAGCAAAGCCATTAGAAATTACAACAATGAGGGCCACTCTGAAGTCAGGAAGACCTGAGTTCATAATCCAGTCTCAGACATTCACTAGCTATATGACTCTGGGCAAGTGACAACCCTGATTGCTCCCTTAAAAAACAAAAGAAATGAGAACAGTGTGATTGATTTGCAAGAGTACCCCCAAAGCTGACATCCAAATGTTTTCTTCTATTATTTCTGTCATTCCCGATAATCTCCTTTTGAGTTTCTGCCTTGCTGATTTGCTGATTTACTATTTTTACCGTTTACTATTACCACTAAACTGAGTTTAACTATATTCAAATAAAATACTATTTTTTTCTAATTGATTCCCCCCCACTTTATTTCACATAGTCAATACATGAAACATGGAAATCATATGTTGGAAAAATTAATCCCACAGATAAAGATTCAGATAGAAACTTGGAGATTATATATTCAAGGAGTCTCAAGAGACCCAGCAAATTTATGAGGCTTGCCTGAAGTTAGTCAGTCAATCAACAAACATATGAGGCACTTATTAAGTACCAGGAAGGTAGTAACAGAAATGGTCTTGTGGTGCCAAATCTGGGTCTCTTTCCATTACACCTCCTTATATACCACTCATAATCAATGAGGTTTAAAAAAAATACCTTCACAGTATACAATATGCTGTTTCATATAGATATATCTGGTTCTTTATCAAGCACTAGATGAGTGAGACCTTAAAAAAAATCTCACTATTCCGGGTCTAGATTCTTAAGATCATATGACACATCACAAAAATTGGAGTCTGCTCAGTTTGTCCTTGACTGAGATGAACTAAAAATCCTGAGCAAAGGAGAGTTGGAAATTTTAGTCACCCTGTCAATGTAACACTTTAATGGATGTGGGGCACAGACAAGGTTGTTTTTAAATATCTGATTTAAGTACTTTATCAAACAGTTGGCTACTTTAGAATACACAACAGCTCAATAACTTGAAGATGCATCCCAATAGGATATAAAATACAGAAGAAAGTCATATGAAGAAGAACAGAGGAGGTACACAAAGGCAAAGGTTCAGCTGATTTCCTCCAGCAGGTACTCCTTACTACTGTAAATAAGGTAAGGCTTTCTCTAGAAAGAAACAAACATATTTGCTAAGTAACTCATTAGCAAGAATTATTTTTTTCTTATTAAATCAATTGCCATCCACTTTCACCTTCCATTAATAATAACCCCAAAAGGAAAGAATACGTTTAGGTAGATTTTGATGGAGAGGAAAAGGTTTGGAAAAGACCATGTTCAATTTTCCTTTTTTCCAGTTGTGTCAGATTCTTCATGACCCTCTTTGGGGTTTTCTTGACAAAGATACTAGAGTTTTTTGCCTGTTTTTTTTTTCTCCAGCTCATTTTACAGAGGAGGTAAACAAGGTTAAGACTTGCCCAGAATCATACAACTAGTAAATGACGGAAGCCAGATTTGATATCAGACTGTTGGGACTTCCCGATTCCAGATCCAGCAATCTATCCACTGCACCACCAAGTTGCCATATCCATTATTTTTCACCAAGAGGAGGGTGGGTACAGCAGGGAACACCTGGGGATCAAGAGAAGCAAGGCAAGCTTTGTCTACTTTAAATTTCTTATGATTAGCACTAAAATCATCTTGTTGCCTCTATTGTAAAGCAGGGTAGGAATGGTGAAAATGGTAAGTCTCAATCATTTTTAAAGGAGAAACCCTGAGTTCTCTTGGATTTAAGTCATTTCTTCAAATGCTTTACACTATCCCTTGTGGTGGCCTTCTAATTTACTAAGTCTTTCAGTCTGCATTTCCTTAAAAACAAGGGCTTGAATGCTCTGCACCACTGGCCTCAGGGAACTAATGATTAAAACAGCATCAAATGGAGTACAATCCACTTTTTTTAAAGATTGTGACATCTCAGAGCAGATGCCCTCAAGGATGGGAAAGACTCCCAAGGAAAAGAGTGGTCCCATCCAAAGTGAATTCTTAACTCTTTGAGGTGCTAAAGCAATTATGCAAAATACAAAAGGAAAGGAAGCTTCTGCAGGATATGTCATTCTATGTGAGGCTCATAGGGAATGCCAAGCTTTCTTAAAGGTGAGGACTTCTCAATTTGGCATAATCTCTGGTTACAAAAAAATAATCCAAGTAAAATTGAGTTTACCTCTTATTGAAAATCTGACTGAGCTTGCTTAATATACATCTTCAGGTAAGAATTAGAGCAGGATTGTACAACATACAGCCCTGCAGGCTGCTTGGATTTTAGGTGGCCTGATTAAAATGTAAAACTTAAAAGATGTAACTAGTGCTTTGTCAGTACTCAGTTTAACTAGCCTTCCACTAGTCACTATGGTGCCTGTCCCTCATGCAACTTGGTAAGTGGGTTGTCACTGCCCATGCACCACTGTTTGTCACATGACCCGCAATAACCAACCATTCTCTGTTTCTAGTCTGAGAGGAGCAAGAGTCGTATCTTTCCCCTGTGTTTTGGGGCATTACTGACATTGAACTGGGACAAAGTGAATGCAGCCACATTCCTGCTCAGCAGCAACAACACAAAGTCTTCCCTTCTCTCCCTGCATGGCTGTCCTCCAAGTTACATGAGTGTCTGGTGCTCTCTCCAAGGTCAGACGCTCAGTTCAGTATTTCTTTCTATGTGAGCAGTTGCTGTGGAGATTTTATGGTTCTAACATTAAAGTTTTTGGGGTAACTTTGTAAAATGGGTGATAAAAAGAAACAGAAGATCAAAACAGAATATAGAGTATTTAATCAGTAGTGGACAAATAGATACTTGTTTACTTACATGAGAGACAAAATATTGTGCCTTGTTTACGAGAAGTAATAGCCGTTCTGAAAGGTCCCCATTTCAAATCAAAACACCCCAACTTAAGCAAATTGTACACCAATGGAAAACAAATGAAAGTGTTCAAATTGTTGAAAAATCTCAGTGGGGAAACAATGTTATGTTTGTTTGTTTGTTTTAAGAAAATAAGCTTGGGGCTAACCCACAGATAAAAAAAGAATCCCCTCTATAACATGGCCAACAAATCTGCTAACTAAGATTAGTTTTCAGATTTCTAAAGAAATCGACTTCAAACATGATTCCTGGTTACAGAGTCAGCTGATTGCTGACAAGAAGGGCAATACATCCCATTAGCTAAATATAAACAAACCAACCTGAAAAATATATTAAAACTTGTACTGCTTAGCAAAGTCATTTTTTAACAATACTGATTTCATGATAAATTTCATGACAAATAAAAATCTTAATAAGTGTAATTAATTGATATTACTTAAAATTCCCCTTTTAAAAATATAATTTATTTGCACAATAGTTTAATTATTAATTATACCTTTACTTAGAAAGTAAGCCACTAAACACTCGTCTGCAGCTTCAAGAAGTTTAGCCTACTTTAATTTTGTCCCCCAACTTAATGCAAAGTTGTGCGAGTCTGGATTAAATGTTTGATTGTTGCCATTTTCACTGACAGTGTGGCAGCCAGGTGGCACAATGGATAGAGAGCCAGGCCTGGAATCAGGAAGACCTGAGTTCAGATTTGGCCTTAGACACTTACTAGGTGTTTGACCTTGGGCAGGAGGCAGTGAGGTGGCACAGTGGATAGAACACTGGTCCTGTAGTCAGGGAGACCTAAGTTTAAATCTGGCTTCACACACTAGTTGTATGACCCTGGACAAGTCATTGAACTTTTGTTTATGTTAATCCACTGAAGAAGAACCCACGAACAGTATAGTCTACAGGGTCACAAAGAGTTGAACATGATTGAATAACAACAGTAAAACATCTTCAGTGTCTGGTATTATAGATAGTGTTCAGTAGGTGCTAAGTAAATTCTTTGTGAACTGGATCTGAATCAAATTGAATTGAAGTGGTCCAAGATTGATCCTTGAAGGAAGCGACAGGTTTTAAACTGTACAGGAAAAGAGGAAGATGTCCAAAAGAGGAGTTGGCTACTTATAAAGTGATTGGTTCCTCATCATTGGGGAAAGCAGAAACGATAACAATTTTGGGGGCATGTTATAGAGGGGATTCTTTTTTATCTGTGGGTTAGAAAACATTCAGCCACTACGTTCCCTTGCAAGTCCAAAGTTTGGTTTTTTTTTGGTTTTTTTTTTATCTCGCAAGTCCCTTCTAGGCCTAATATCATTGTTACTCTGAGAAAAATGAGCTGGGGTATAGAAGCAACATGTAGGATTGGCCATGCAGAATAAATAGTTTCAAGCAAAAATCCGCAAAGTAAATGAACTTTTCTAGGAAGATGGAACAGTTTTGGTAATTGCTAACTTTGAATGTGAAGTCTAAGAATGCCTGATGATGAAGAGAACATCTGTTCTGCTTAGTCTCCTAGCACTTCTGGCTATATTGCAAAGGTAAACATTTTAGCCTTTTCCATTTACTCCAGAATTTGGTGAAATCTGTGATCACATAGTTTTCATTTCAGCAAAATGAGGTGAACATTCATCTTTTCCTTCCCCACATAAAGTAGGATGGATATTTTTTATCTATGCCTGCATAGTGCAGAAGTAAGAGATGGAAGGAACTTAGATGAAGTAGCTAAAGTTATGATAACTCAATGACAACTTTGTGTGAAATGAGAATTCACTAAAATTTGAGAGACCAGAGATGGCGAGGTGGTGCGGTGAATAGAGCACTGGCCCTGCAGTCAGGAGGACCCGAGTTCAAATGTGGCCTCATATACTTAACACACAAAAAAACTAGCCATGTGACCTTGGGCAAGTCACTTAACCTCAATTGCCCTACCATCCCATACTCCAAAAAGCAAAAAAAAAATTTTAAAAATTAAAAAAAAGAAAAGATTTGAGAGACTGGAAACGTAACTTTTGTTGTTGTTCTAAAATTGTTCATAAATGAAATGTTTCAGAAGAGTATTCCAAATGTCTTAAACAGTTCTTTGTGAATTGAAGTACCTTCGCAAATCACAAGTTAAACAGCTAACCTCGAGTGAAAATTCCGCTACATCTCAGAGAACAAGTGTTGCTCCATTCGGCGTGTAAGAACGTGTCATCGCAACAAAGGTGGCTGAAATTTCATTTCCAAGATTCTTACCTTCTTTTTAGTCGTTAAATCATTTTCAGTTGTTTCCAACTCTCTATAACACCATTCGGAGTTTTCTCAGCAGAGATACTGGCATGGTTTGCCATTTCCTTCTCCAGCTCATTCTGCAGAAGAAGCCGAGACAAACAGGGTTAAGTGACTTGCCCAGGGTCACACAGCTAGTGTCTGAGACAGAGTTGAACTCCGGAGGATGACTCTTCCTAACTCCAGGCGCAGCACTCTATCTACTCTGCCACTAGCTGCCCTGCCTTCTTTAAGAACATTACTAAAAGTATTGGCTCTCCAATTTTTTGCTCTGTGACCTTAGCCAAGTCAGTGTGGCCCAACTTTTTTTTCAACCACAAAATGCAAAAAAAAATAATCAGTACTATGCCTAATAACTTTAAAGTAAGACTCAGAAAATCCCTGTTTATATCCCAGCTCTGCCTTTTTAGTTGAGATATGACTTCTCAGGAATTCACCCAACCTCCCTAAGTCTGATTTTTATCTGCAAAGTTATGATGGTGCTTATAACACTACCCCACAAGTAATAAGGATCTAATGAGATGATGTATGCAAAAGAACATTTTAACTATAAAGTAGTACACACACTATTACTATGTTACTAAACATTATTGTTTTGAGGCTAAGATCATGGATGTAAAGGTCAAAACAATTTAAGGCATTATATTTTTATTATTAGTTTTTTTACATTGAGTTTAGTTCCTATGTCATTAAAAGGAATTTCTCCTATCAAGGGGGAATATGCTAGTCAACAATTTATTGCTAAGAAATTATGTCTACACCTATCTTCACTACATCTATAGATGGTAGAAAACCTAAATCTCTCGGATGTCTTCATTGCACAAAATGTCTTTGTTTTGGAGCCCCTAATTCCTTACTTGAATTTAAAAGTCAAGAAAACACTATGGAGTGATAGTTATATGTAAAATTGGCTGTGTCTTTGTCCTGGCCATTTGAGCCCACCCCATGAGCATTGCAGGTGCAAAACAGCCTGTTCCGTCTCAAACAGGAGGCACTGACCAGGTGGAATTCCACCCACTCTCTGCTTGAACAACTCTTTCAGCAGTACAAATCCATTAATGACTTAGCAGAGGGGCAGAAGGGTGAGGGGAGGAGGAGCTTTCTATAGCTAACACCTGCTCTGTGGAGTGCCAGGGAAAGTCTATGTAAATCTCTCAAGCTTTCAATGTGAGCTCTTTGCATTGTGATTTTTTTTCCTTTAAATCAGGAGCTCACTCTCCCTTGCTTTCTATTTTTCTTGGTTGATTTGCACTAAATATGTCTTGAGGGCTGTAAGTGTTGCCCTTATGGCCTAATCCTTATTTCCTCTAGTACTATTCATCATTAAATAGGGCATTTTTATGAAAAATGTGTAAAAAATAGACATATCATCAATTTTTGAAGGGAGGCATAACATTTTTCAGGTTTATATCAGATGGATTTTAGTCTCTCATGAATATTATCAGGATAAATTTCTATTTGGTTCGAAATTTCATATTCACAAGACCCAAAGGAAACAAAAGTACAGAGAATTTTGTGTTAGTGTACAGAAAAGTATATAAAATCGACAAATCCAAAGCAATCATGAAGTTTTTCAAATCCCATCAGATCATTGCAATTTGACATTTTCTCATCCTATGTAGCATTCATTCAGCAAACATTTATTGCAAGTCAATTAGGGTGAAAAAACAGTACTATGCAAGGCCTTGAAATCCAGAAAATATGCAAAGATAAGTCTCAAGGTATTTTTTTTGGAGGGTGGGGCCTACTTATATTTATCTCTAAGTTTGAGATTTAATTCATACACAATAATATGCTACACAGAAAATACACCACATAGCAAGTCAAAACCAAGTGTATGACATAAAAAGTTCACAAAAATATTATGTGAATGATGAGGATTGGACCTTATCGTATTTGATTGGTAAGATATACTCTTTGTGATGTGAATGGTAATACAGGCATACATTTTTTAAAATTGTGACTTGTTTTATTGTGCTTCACACATATTGCAATCTTTTTTTACAAAGTGAAGATTTGTGGCAACCCTGGGTTGAGCAAGTCTATTGGCGACATTTTTCCAACAACAAATGCTCACATTATGTCTCTATATCATATTTTGATAATTTTCTCAATATTTCTAACATTTTCATTTTTATTAAATTTGTGATAGTGATCTATAATCAGTGTTCTGTTCTGTTATTATTGTAATTGTGTTGGGTTGCTATGAACGTCACTCCATTTAAGAAGACAAACTTAATCAACAAATGACAAATGTGTTCTGACTGCTCCACTCACCGGCCATTCACCCATCTCTCTCCCTCTCCTCAGGCCTCCCTATTCTCCAATACACAACAGTATTGAAGAATATTACATAAACTTAGTTGATGAAACAGCAAAAGGGTTTGAGAGTACTGACTCCAATTTGAAAAAGTTCTACTGTTGATAAAATGCTATCAAATAACATGGCATGCTACAGAGAAATCTTTCAGAAAAAGAACTCAACTGATGCGGCAAACTTCATTGTTGTCTTATTTTAATAAATTGTCACAGTCACCCCAGCCTCCAGGAATCACTACTCTGATATCTCAGCAGCCATTAACATTGAGGTATGATGCTCTACCAGCAAAAACATTGTGACTCACTAAAGGCTCAGGTGATGGTTAGCATTTTTTTTAGCAATAAAGTATTTTTTAGTTAAAATATATACATTAGTGGGTTTTTTTTACATAATATAATTACACACTTAATAGAGTGTATCGTTATTCACAAAATTATAGTGTATACCATAATTTTATATAAACATATATATATATATATGAGTATATATCATATATAGTTCACTTTATTGCAATATTCACTTTATGGAAGTGGTCCAGAACTTAAGGAGCAATATCTTTGAGGCATGCCCATAGGTTACATTTATATACAAATAACTAACATATTTATATGCCATAACATTTTATAAACTTATTGATAGTAGGAATTGTTTCTCTCTCCAGAACTTAAGGAGCAATATCTTTGAGGCATAGGTTACATTTATATACAAATAACTAACATATTGATATACCATGACATTTTATAAACTTATTGATGGCAGGAATTGTTTCTCTCTCTCTCTCTCTCTCCCTCTCTCTCTCTCTCTCTCTCTGTTGTATCCTCAGTGTCTAACATAGTGCCTAGCATATAGTGGGACCTAAAAAGATTTGCTGAATTACTGATCCCATACTTACAAAAGCCCTGTAAAGTAGGTGTTTAAAATTCTACTCTCACTATTTGAAACCTTAAGGTTCAGAAGGCAGTCAGGACTGATCATGAGACTGAAAATTCACTATCATATTAAAACTGTCTACCAATGAATGAATCAGGTAGGGAACTCATATAGTAGAAAATAGTAAAAAAAAAAAAAAGACTTTCTGCTGTTCTCAGTATCACATATGACAGAATGAATAGATCAGAGAGACTCAAAAGATCCATCATGACTCTAAAACCACACTGTGACTTTGTTGCTGTTCAAAACAGGTGGGGGGGGGCGGTGTGTGCCAGGACAGGGCATACCCAGTTGGCCAACTTGTAGTTTTAAATACTAGTACTTTTTTAGACTGGGAGGGGGGAAGGGATCTCTAACTTCCAAAGATAAATTTGAATGAGAACCAAAAGGACCACATTTCATTTGATTTCAAACCTGGACAAAACCTGTATTTTCTAATGTGATTTTCCACATGTTTTAGGCAAGAATAGATACCAGTGACCAGAATGCAAGAGAACTTTCTTCATGTGGCTTCTTTATCAGCTAATTTATTTTTCTTAATTTGTATACTATCAAAATAGACCTATCTTTTATTTCACAGGTATTCTTTCAATTTTCTTTTTAGTTTGCAAATAACCTCTTGATAATTTCAGTTTTTGGAATTTTCTCTTTATCATCTGTACATTATGTTCTCCTAGCATCCTTGTATAATCATGATCTATTGAAATGAGTTTGATTCTCTCCACATAGCAAAGGTTAGATTTCTAAAAATGAAGAATTCTAAAAATCATATATAGGAAATTTTAACATCTCCTTACTGATTTTTATTATAGATTTGCTTTTTATTAATGGACCTAGATTGTGTTCTGAAACAAAGGTTTATTTATTCATTTTTTTACATCAATATTCTTCTGGTTGAATGGTGGCTAGCAATGAAGACAAATGTGAAAGAATTTTCATTGTGGGTAAACAAAAAGGATCAGTGATCTATTACCAATGAAGAATTGTTCAGGAGAAAAATGTAAATGATTTTACCAGAGAAAAATATGATTGAAAAAGGAGGTAGTATAGCTATATATATAAGATTAATAGATAATTGATGGGAACCCCACATTTTCTTTTGATTTTATGCAATTTCAAAATGTGGAAAGGAATTTTTTTGACATGTTTGGAGAGAGTCCATCTCTATCCTCTACCCTTCCACAGATGATATAGGAAGAAATATGGAGAAGAATAAGAAAAGGTAAAGTTTGAATAGTTGGTAACCTGTTGGTTTTACTACCTACCTCTAGATCACAAATCTATAAAAGTATAGACATGATCAATCTATCACCTCTCCTCACAACAGTTGCAGAATTCCCTTATTGTTGAAACAACCCAACCTTGTATCTATTATAGGAGGCTTGAAGATGCAGTAAAATGCAATTAATTTTCAGTTTTCTCTATTTGGCAGGTCTTCTACTTTGCTGCAATGCAGGGCTTTGAGGATGGGCAGTGAAGTGAAAAACATTCTTCCTTCTCTTGTGAAGCTGGCCAACCTTCCCTGAGGGAAAAGAACGTTTTTGTTCAGAACTGAAAAAGGAAGAGTTTGGCACTTTAGCAATAGGTGCGAAATTTATAATTAACCCTTGGAAATGAGCTGTAGTATCTACACAGTCATATTCAATATATTATACAATATTGACTACAATATAGCTTTATGAAGAAAGGCATTGATCCCATTTGAACTCAAGATTTTAATCAGAGAAGTCCTCACAAATATGCCAACCTTAATTGCAAAGTGCTATAAATGTGTGACTCAGATGACAGAGAAAATTTCTTACTTCTTGAGATGACCTATAAGTAGCCTTTTCTTTGCAAATTTAGACATATAAAAATACACAGAATGAATTCTCATGGATTTCCTTGAAAGTTTTATAAGGCATATGATAAAAGAACAAAGATACAAAGAAATTTTACCTATAGATGGGGTGGGAGATTTGAACCACTTTAGATTGAGTTTTGTTCACATTACTATTTAAATCTCTTCTCTGAGCTCAAGAAACACTAAGCAACATGAAGATCCAATCTGTAAAGCACTTTAAATATGGTCATTGTATGATATTTATGAAACTAGAATTTTATCTGGTTTTACTAATGAGGAGAAGAGACTACAGTATTAAGGCTTACTTTAGATTCAATTCCTTCCTCTCTTCAGCAGACATTTATAAGAGAGAAGGAGGAAGAAGAGGAAGAGAGAGAAGATGAGAACAATAACAACAGTAACAACTCTGGGAGAGAGGTACCATTATTATTCCCATTTTACAGATGAAGAAAATGAGGCAAACAGAAGTGTCTTCCCCAGGGTCACATAGCTAAGAAGTGTCTGAGCCCAGATTTGGACTCAGGTCTTTCTAACTCTAGACTTAGCACTCTATCCATTGTATCACCAAAACACAAACGTGATTTTCTTTGATACAAAATATCATCTGGAAAATATATTAAAGAATTACAAGACTAAGTGTCATGCACAGTATGAGGGGGAATGTCCAGTCCTAAAAAGAGTGATTTGAGGGATAACTTAAAACCTTCAGTCTACCCCCTCCAAATGCTGTCAGCACAGATATTCCATAGTACTTAAAATATCCTGAATTAATGTCATTCCTTTAGGGTAAAGCAATCTCTCCAGAAAGAATGCCATCTTTCCTGGTAGCCAACATTAGCATACACTGAAAAGTTAAGATGAACTACTTTATCAGAATCAAAAGCATTGAAGACATTGAAGGAACCTTAGAGGATACTTAGAACGAAGTATTTCTCTTTAGACATTGCATCTGCAATAAATTCAGTCTCCACTTGAAGACCTTTAGACAGTAGAAATATGTTATTTTTCAAGATATCCCCTTCTACCTTTGGATTGCTCTGTTTGTTAATGTAGTAGGTACAGTGAATATGCTTAGAAGAAATTTGGTAAGCCACACCCCCTCCCCTCAGATGTCTTCTCAAAAAGCTGTGAATTCCTAAATCCTCAGAGTTCTGTTGATGGAATCTTCCTTTTGGCATTGACTCAAATTCAGAGCTAGTTTACACAACTGAGCTGAGCCCTAAGGATTCAGGGGTAGAGTAAATGAAAGTCTCAAAGGCCTTTAAGGTACATAGATCATTAAGATGAAAGTGCTTAGGGACTTCAGGGCCAAGAATCAGGGAAGATTAGAAGCCTGTAGGATGTTGGCAGACAGTGGTAGGGCAGATGGTAAGGCCCAGTAGTCCTCTGTCTCCTCAGAAAGCAAATGAACAGTCAAAAAGTCTGAATGAATGAAGAAGGCAACATGGAAGGATATCCATTTAGTTCTGACCCTTCCTGATGCTTTACCATCTGCAAGGGCTTTAGGAATATCTGGGAGCTAGGCAATGATGTTAGGATATAACTATAATGTAAGGAGAAGAATAACAGTGAAGTTACTTAGAAATTTGTAGCATATAAAATTTTTTAAAGAGCTAGCAATTACAAAATTATCTATTCAGAAATGCCTGAAGTATAGGTAAACAAAATAAATTAGAAATTTAAACTAAGAAATTTTACCACATATGAATAAATGCATGTAGTTGTGTTATATCTATATCTATATATGATCTATATGTCTATATATAGCTATCTATAAATTGGGCCTTGTTTTAAGAAAATGACAATTGAGTTCTGAAAGATTATGTATCTTATTTTTAAAAAAGAACAGTGTTGGTAGGAGAATAGAGGGTGGGAAACAGCACAGTATATGAAGAAAATATATTCATGTGAGGAAATCCAAAAACCGTAAGAAGGAAACAGTTGAGAGGGTCTGGATGAAAATGAACAGAGGTAGAAACTGAAACAATATTGTGCTCAGAATATGCTACAGAACACCTGGATAGAATAAGAAAATACATGAGGAAATGAACTTTGCTGGGCACTATCAGTGGTACAAAGATGATTAATGCACAGTCACTGCCCTGAAGAATTTAGCAAGAGAGACAAAATATTGACAAAATAACTTTTGTAGATGTGTCGACAAAAATGTGAATTTGACCACACAAATCTGTAGAAAGTGGGAATATGAAGAAGAGTAATTGATCAACAGGTCACAGAAGATACATAAAAGGAAGACAAGTTATAAAGTTAATTGCAAAGTTTCAAGAAACAGATGACCAGAGAAATGGAAGCAATGGATGTAGATGGCTTTTCCTAGGAACGTTCCTGTGAAAGGGAGGATAGATATAGAATGAGAGCTTGAAGGGATGGTGGGATGAAGTAAAAATTTTTCTTGTTGGAGGAAATCTATGAATAATTGTTGGTGACAGGGAAGGAACTAGTACATAGGAAGAGATTAAAGATTTGAGAAAGAGGAGGGGTTTGAAGAGACAAACTCCAAGAAGAGATAAAACTGTATGAGATGAAGGACATAAGTAGAGGGATTGACTTTGGTGAGCAGAGTTGAGGACTATTCATTAGAAGTTGGAGCAAAGAAGGAGAGAATAGAGGATAATGTCACATTATCTTACAATGTAGAACAGGGGAGAGGAGTGAACACATAACATTTCACTCATTTTCTCAAAATAGCATGAGGGTAAATTTTTGATAAATTGAGGGAAGAGATTAGTGTAGTAGGCTTACAAGAAAAAAAATGAGGTTTAGTGTAACCACAATTTGGAATGAGACTGGATTCAATTAATGAAGTAGAAGGGAAGGGTTCCATTGTTTACTCCCACTGCACTTAAAAGTTGTGCACTTGTGTCTGATTCTCCATGATCGTTTTGCAGTTTTCTTGGCAAAGATACTGGAGTGATTTGCCATTTCTTTCTCGAGCTCATTTTATGATGAGGAAACTGAGTCAATCAAAATTGTGACTTGCCCAGGGTCACATAGCTAGTCTTAGGTCAGATTTGAACTCAGGAAAATGAGTTTTCCTGACTCCAGGCCTGGTACTCTAGCTGCTTTATTGGATAAGAATACTTTTTTAAAAAATTAAATCAATTAGAACTGAGCAAGAACAAAGTCTATATACCTTGTTGAATCTAAACCATTTTGAAAGAATGTTAGTCATACCCAAGGAACTTTTAAAAAAGGAAGAGATACCCCAGAAGCAAAAAGATACTCTGAACTTTTGGAAGAGAACATCAAGGAATGAAGCAAAAACAGCTGATCCCAAAAGAAGTGGCATCCCAGAGGCAATCAGATAAATGGAAAAAATGTAGGACAGAGCCATGGCAGAGAAGGAAGATACTTACAAGGGCCAAAGGCCCAATAGGCATCTCAGAGTATAAGACTCTATTCGATAGTGTCAATTGGAAGTCCCCCCAAAAGTCTGGCTCTCTCCACATCTCCCATTACTTGTCTATCCAAAGATGCTATGGCATAATGTATTTTTCATTACCTAAACACTTCAGGTAATCTTAATTTTTCCTCAAACACAAAAAGCAAAGCAAAATAAAATCAGGAATATGAAGGTAAATTGAAGCAGAAAGCCTCTCTCCCTAAAAGTAAGGAATTATTTTTATTGGTGGTTCAGAGAGATTCTGATTGAATTCATAAATTTTCATTTAA
Source organism: Pseudochirops cupreus (assembly GCA_028627135.1). NCBI lineage: Eukaryota > Metazoa > Chordata > Mammalia > Diprotodontia > Pseudocheiridae > Pseudochirops > Pseudochirops cupreus. Next base: position 376,055,401 of record CM053580.1, on the reverse strand, counting down.
AATACAATTCCTAAAGCTCTATAGGATTGATCCATGTGGACATTAGGAGACTGATATTGACCCTAGGCTTAAAATAAGTCTGGGAAAATTATAACCAAGTGTTAACATAGAATAAGAGAATTGTCATACTTCTATGAAGAGCCTATTGATATTAGATAGTATATACTTGTAGTAGTTGTGCAATGTTATGCTGCATTGTTTCACCAGTACATGATTAGGAACAAAAAAGGTGAAGTAGTAAGCCAGGGGAGGGATTTAGCAAGACATGATGGGCATTGGGACAAGGCAATAAAAGACATTATATAGTTGAATTAGTTAACTACAGATCAAGATTATAAAGGAAGGAAAATAAGGCCTTAGCACAATTCATGGACTAGGAAAGAAAGGAAAGTTGAATGGCTTATGAAGAACAGGTTTAGGAGAAATGAGACAGAAATAGAAGAAGATACTGCTTAGAAAGAAGAATTCCTAAGGGTCAGATTATGGAGCTACACCATTTTTGAGTAATAGTGAGATCAAAGATTATGTATGACATATTTTTGTGTGTCTGAGTAGGTGTAAAGGTCTAAGTCATGGTAACTGAGGAGGTTGATGAAGAAAGAAGCCAGGGTATTTTAGGAGAAGATATCAAATATATACACACACAAATACACACACACACACACACACACACACACACACACACACACACATATATATCAAAGTCTCTGAGTAAAACGCAAGGGTTGGGGGGGGGGGAATACAAAGTTTCTGAGAAGGGAATTGATTTCCTTGAAAAAAGAGAAGAAATTGACCTGGGAATAACAACTACCAAAATCTTCCGAGATAAAAGTTAGTGGCAAAGACATTGTGATTTGTGGCAGGAGAAAGAAGGTCTAGAGTGACAGCAAGGAGTAAGAAGAAGTATGTCTACAGCTCCTCATGGCGCATTTTGTCAGAGCCATAACAGTAGGCACATCAGTGTCTTCTGGAATGAGCCAGATTTTCAAATGCACAGAAAAATGGGAGAGATATGAGAAGAAGAAATCTAAGATAAAGCAAAGTTTCTTAGTGGTAAGATGTGCCTTGAAGGGCAGAGGGAACTAGGGATTGTGGAGAGGTAGAGCTGATGTGAAAAAAAGATTAAAGAGCAGAAAGAAAAAGATAAATGATTTTTTTTTCTTTTGTTTGTTTTGTTTTGCCTAAATAGCATTCATGACTGAATCACTGGAACTATCAGAGGAAAATAGGAAAATCTCCTAGCAATAAGAAGGGAATATAATGCTATTTGACTGGAGCAACTACTCTCTAGTGTTTTGTAATGGTAGAGGAAAGCATATTAGTTCTCCCTTAAGCACGATGGAAGAAGGATTAGGTCTGACATCCTAGGTTTTACTCCTAGATAAAGTCCTGATGGCAAGAGGTTCTGGAGAAGAATGACCATCTGACTGTGGTTCTGGTCCTTGCCTGAGGTTAGTCCACCAATTGCATCTTCATCTTTCATCCTAACTTGGTGATAATGGTAATATTGTTTCAGTGAGTCATGGTAGAGTAGTAGTAGACTTTAAAGAAGTTTCAGATGAATTTAGATGTCAGGGTGGAAAAGACCTCTCAATTCTGTCCCTAAGCAAATCTGAGTCTAAGGAATCCATTCTCTCTTAGATTTCTTCTTTGCACTCTGAGTCACTTCATAATGTATTGAATCCAATCCTCTTAAGCCCCAGTAGAATACTCAAAGATCATAGAATCTTTTTTTTTTCCTAGGGGCAGAGCCAAGATGACAGAGTAGAAGCACAAACTTGGTTTGGGCTCTGGTTCCAAACAATTCCAATATCTATAAAAAAAAATGACTGTAAACAAATTTTAAAGCTACAGAATCCACAAAATGACAGAGAGAAACAAATCTCCTGCTGAAGGCAGCCTGCAGACCAACAGGAAAGGTCTATCACAGCATGCTGGGAGCTGAGCACAGATCTGCAGGAGCTATGTGGTTCCAGCTGCAGGGAGGCCCCAACCAACAGCGGCCAGAGCAGACTTCAGGAGAGTGAATAACCAACATCTGTGGCAACTTCCAGACTTCTCAACCCATAAACACCAAAATAAAAAGGTCAGCATGGAACTTTGTTGGAATGGGGGAGGTTGGGGAGGCAGAAAAGCCTGGTCCGTCTGATGCCCCTGGGGCAAGAAGTGAGTGGAGGTGCTGTGGCTGCACCCCATGGCTGCCTCAGGAGCCCTTGGCCTGCAGATTGTAGGGGGACCAAGTGATCCACTCAGAGGGTAATTGCTCTTGCTTTAATCTGCTTGGATCTAGATCATGGTCTTGGGTGGTGGTCCTGGGGTGTGTGACCAGTGAGCCAGAGCTTGTGCTATAGTGACAGCACCCACCTAATAGCTCCAGCAGCTGCAAAAATCCCAGTGATTTGGGACAAATCTCTCTCCATTCTGAAAGCAGAGTTATACAGTGACAAAGAGCTCAAAGGTCAAGTAATTGGCTGGCAACATGAGCAAGCACAGGAAGCACAAAAGATGACAGAATTCTTTTCTGGGGACAAAAACATCAAGGCATGGAGCAGGAGGTAGACAGCAAAGTCAGAACTCCTGCATCAAAAGCCTCCAAGAAAAATATGAATTCGTTACAGGCCATGGAAGAGCTCAAGAAGTAAGAAAAGAAGAGGAAAAATTGAGAAGAGAAATGAGAATGATGCAAGAAAATCATGAAAAGCAAGCCAACAGCCTGCTAATGGTGACCCAAAAATACACTGAAGAAAATAACACCTTAAAAAATAGACTAACCCAAATGGCAAAAGAGGCCCAAAAAGCCAATGGGGAGAAGAATTCCTTAAAAAGCAAAATTTGCCAGATGGAAAAGGAATTTCAAAAACTTCACTGAAGGGAATAACTCTTTCAAAATTAGATTGGAGCAACTGGAAGCCAATGACTTTATGAGAAATCAAGATACTATAAAACAGATTGAAACAAATGAAAAAACAGAAGGCAATGTGAAATATTTCATTGGAAAGAACACTGACAGGCGGAGCCAAGATGGCAGCATAGAAGCAACAAGCTTCCACAGCTCCCACATAGCCACCTCAAATACCCATAAAATATGACTCTAAACAAATTTTAGGGATCCAAAAACTCACAAAAATACACCTCCCAGTGAAGGCAGCTTGGCAGGAAGGGATCATCTCAGTGCTGGGAACCACGGCTTGGCCCCAGGGTGGCCAGGATAAGCCACATCTGGAGCCTTCAGGACAGTGGATCAGTGGCAGCTATAGCAGTTTTGAGAATTATCAAGCTATAAGAAACAAGGAGTAAGTGAAAGGTCAGTGGAACTCAGCTAAATTTGGGGGAGAAAACCTGTCTGGCCAAACTGCCTCCAGGGCAAGGAAGCAGCAGAAGCAACGGCCCTACAGCTGCCTCCACATGGTTGCTTCAGAGCTCCTGGCCTGAAGATTGCAGGGGGGCCAAGCGATCGTTCAGAGGCTAAGTGCTCTTGTGTTGAGCGACCTGAATCTGGATCATGGTGTTGGGTGCTGGTCCTGGGGTGCATTTTCAGTAAGCCAAAGGTGGTAGGGGCTGCAAAAAAAAAACCAAACAACTTCCTAATATCTCTGGCAGCTGGGAAAACCCCAGTGACCTGGGACAGAGCTTGCCCCTCTGGAAGCAGAATTCCACAGAGCTAAAAAATCAAGTAATTGACTGACAACATGAGCAGGCAAAGGAAGCAAAGTAAGAACAGCAGTCAAACTCTAGATTC
>CM053580.1:376028402-376051162 GCA_028627135.1 Pseudochirops cupreus | reverse complement strand
AATATGTAACTCAAAAAAAAATTTAATAAAATACATTTAAAAATATAAAGATATATCATAGGGAAAGAAATGATCAGATTTGGCAACTGGTTGGATATATGAGGTATAGGAGAGGAAGAGATAAAGGGTGACACTAAAAAGGAAGTGGGAAAGATGGTGGTGACCTTGACAATAATAGGGAAGTTCAGAACAAGGGAGTATTTTCAGGAAAAAATAATTAAATCTGTTTTGGATACACTAAACTTGAGTGCCCATGTGACATCTAGGACAATAGGAAGTTGGTGATTTGAAGCTGGAGGTCAAGGGAAAGACGTAGACGTGGAAATCGTCTGAGTAAAGATAAGAATTGAATCCATGAGAGCTAATGATATAACCAAGTAAGTGAGTGTAGAGAGAAAAAAATAAAAGCTTCCAGCACTGAGCCTTACATGACACCCACAGTTAATGGGCATGACATGATTAGAGATTTGGCAAAAGAGGCTGAGAAGGAACGGTCAGGCAAGCAGGAGGACAACCAAGAAAGAGGAGAGTCATGAAAACCAGTATAGAAGAAAGCGTCCAGGAAGAAATCGTGAACAATAGGGTCAAATTTTGCAGAGATTAAGGAAGATGATGATTGAGAAGTGGCCATTAGTTTCAGGAATTAAAACATCATTCATAATTTTGGAAAGAACTGTTCCAGTTAGATGAGGTTATTCAGTCAAGAAGCATTTATTAAGCCCTTACTATGTGAGATAGAAAGAAAAGTACTGTCCCTGCCTCTAAGGAACTCCTACTATAATGGGGAGACATCATGCAAGTAATTAGGCATTGAATATATAAAAATTGCTGAGATTTTAAAATTGAATGGGAAGAAAGGAAATGGAGGCACCAAGTATGGTTTTTTCAGTGAGTTTTTCTGAGAAAGAGTAGAGATATAAGATTCACTATATAGTGACAAAGAGTGAAGATTTTTCCTAAAAACTGAGCAAACATAGGTTTGTGTTGTAAATATCAGGGAAAGAGCCACTCTGCAGGAAGAGACTAGAAATAAGGGAAGGGCAGGGATGATAATGAGGGCCATCACCTGTAGAAATGAGGAAGTGATGGATCAATAGTGCACATAGAGGTTGACCTTGGCAAGCAGAAGGCCCAATGTCATCATCAGAGACTTCAGCTGAGGAGTAACTGGTAGAGAACAATGTTAGGGGGATGTGAGATGACAAGAGGAGAGGGAATTCTCTGTGAATAGCCTCAAAGTCCTCAGCAGAGTGGGAGACTTAAAGAGAGAAGTTTACTTCTAGAATAGTTACTGTTATGAGCAGGATAGGATTAGGATTGCTTTACTATAGTGAAGTCACAGTTGAGATGAAATTTCAAACTTATAAATTTATAGTGGACCCGCTCAGAATATTTTTTATGATTTTCCCCAGTTCCCTTCAGCAGTACATGAGTAAGAAGGAAGGAGGTTGGGGGTAGGAATATCCAGTTAGTGATGCAGGAGTCAGCAAATGAAGAGAGCAGATATTAAGAAAATGCAAAAGAAAAGAAGCAATAGGAAAACATTTGTGATCAGAGCTGTTTTAGGTTAATCCAAGTCCACCTGGTTTTTTTTTATGTGTTTTTCTTCCTGTACCTTTGTATAAACTAGCCCCATTTCTGGAATGCACTCCTCTTTCACTCTTCTTTCTTATGATATTTAGCTTGCTTTAAATTTAAAGCTCAGTGCTAGTGTCACACCCTAATGAGGTCTTTCCTCATCCTTCCAGTTGTAAGTGCTCTCTACATGCAATTACCACACATGGCAATTTCGTTACTTTTCATAGATTGTACATTTACTTGTATGAGTGTATGTTGATTTGCTCAATAGAACGTAAGGTCCTTGGGGGTGGCTAGTGAATTGGCACAGTTAATAGAGCACTAGCCCTGAAGTCAGGAGGACCTGAGTTCAAATCTGGCCTCAGACACTTAACACTTACTAGCCATGGGACCTTGGGCAAGTCACTTAACCCCACTTGCCCTGCATTCCCCCCTCCAAAAAAAGCAAAAGCAAGAAAAAAAGAATGTAAGATAATGAGGGCAGAAATTGCTTCATGTTTTTCCTTTTGTATCTCCAGTGCGTAGCAGAGTGCCTATAAATGCACATAATACATGACTGTTGAATGAATAAATTAATTAATGAGAGTATCTGTTGTTGCATATTAATGGGTTCTTTGTGGTTCAAGATACAGTCAATTTGGAACAATTATATAGGATATGAAAATTTCATCTATATGTTTTGGCTGTTCTAATTCAGTTGTTTCAGTTATGTCTAACTTTGTGACCCCATTTGGGGTTTTCTTAACAAAGATATTGGAGTGGTTTGCCATTTCCTTCCTGAACTCATTTTACAGATGAGGAAACTGAGGCAAACAGGGTTAAGTGATTTACCTAAGGTCACAAAGCTAGTATCCAAAGCTGGGTTTGAACTCAGGCCTTCTTGACTCTAGACTTAGTACACTATCCATTGCCTAGCTGCCCCCATATTTTGATTAGAGAAACATTAAGGTTTTATTGGAGTTCCACTTTTTCCAATAAAAGAGTACACCAGTTGAAAAGAGACAAGGTCAAAGGAGAAAATGGAATAAATGTGGGGTGGGATAGGATAGAGGAAAATATAGTTAGTCTTTCACAAAATGACTGTTATGGAAGTGTTTTGCCTAATTGTAACATGTATAACCTGTATTGAATTGCTTGCTTTCTCAATGAGGGTGGATGGGAAGGGAAGAAGGGAGAGAATTTGTAATTCAAAGTTTTAAAAGCAAATGTTTAAAAAAATTGTTTTTACATGCAACTGGGAAATAAGATATACAGACAATGGGGGTATACAGAAATATATATTGCCCTACAAGAAAATTAGGGGGAAGAGGATTAAAAGGGATGGGGCATGATAGAAGGGAGGGCAGACTGGGAAAAGGGGGAAATCAGAATGCATGGCATCTGAGGTGGGGGGAGGGGAGAGGTAGGGAGAAAATTTGGAACTCAAAATCTTGTGGAAATGAATGTTGAAAACTAAAAATAAATTAATTAATAGAAATAGACAAAAGTACACCAGGGATCAAATATGAATGTGTGTCAACAATGCGGTATTCACAGTGCCTACAGTAACTATAAATGTGCTGATATCATTATTAATCACAAAATGTAACAGGCTCTCTACATGGGAAATATAACTAGAACATCTATTCAAATACCAGATAAGTGAGTCCCCAAACCAGAAAGTCAAAGCCATCACAGTAGTTATGAAGTTGGCACATGTAGTTAACGTAGTAAACACTCACATTCTCAAGCCTTCAAAACAGGACAGGCTACCTCAGGCAATGATCCTCCTTTCCTCACTCAGGGCAACTGCTCAGAGTCCAGGCAGCTTGCGCCTAGCAGCTCTGCATCTCCCCCCCACCCTGCAGTTCCCGTCCCTGGTAGTCCTCAGCAGGAGTTCTTAGCAAAGATTCTGGCAGGCTTAAATAAAAAGGAGTTCACATAGCCGCTGCCACTGCTTCCAGTCACTGCCACACAGACTCTAGTGTAGCTCCGGCTTTTTCTTGCTCCACCCCTTCCTGCTATGTCAGCGAGTTCAAGGGGCATGGAAGATCTTCAAATCCCATTATTATTGCAGAATGACAACTATTCTCAGGGGAAAAAACAATTCCAAGATATTCCAAAGGACTCATGATGAAAAATGCTATACATATCCAGAGAAAGAACTGATAGCACCTGAATACAGGTCAAAGCATACTATTTTTACTTTTTAATTTTTTTCATGTTTTTTTTTCTTTTGCTCTGTTTCTTTTTTTCAGAACATGATTAATATGGAAATATGTTTTACATGATTGTATATTCTAAGATGTCAAATTGCTTACCATCTTAGGGAGTGGAGAGGGGAGGAAGGCAGAGTGAAAATTCAGAACTTAAAATATAAAAAAAAATGTTAAAATTTGTCTTTATATGTAATTGGGGGAAAACAAATAAAAAACCATAGGTGGATATATCATTGCAGCAAAAAATATTTTTATAGATCTAGTCCTAACAATCATGAGTCTTGACCAAAATAATGCCATTTATGTAACTTTTTTTCCCCTTTGGGATTCCTTAAATAAAAAAGAAAACCTTTAAAATGTCTCTAACACACCAGGACTTCTTGACCAATAGTGTAGTGTAGTAGAAAGAACATTTTAAATTAAAAGTGATGAGACCCAAGTACAAGCCTTGACTGTATCATAATATTTGCATGTGGGTAACTCTATGACCTGGTTCTCCTCATTTATGAAGTTAAAGCTTAAACTTGATGTGATCTAAAGTACTATCGCTAATGTTCAATCATTCTTTGACTTCCACTTTGTTTTAGCCAATCAAATTGCCAACAGCTTGGAAAAAGAAAACAACTGCTTCAAAAGTAGAATTGGCCAAATAGAATAGAAAGTACAAAAGCTGATTGAGAAAACCTTAAAAGTTAGAATTGGGCAAGTAGAAATTAATGACTCTGTAAGACATCGAAAGTTAATTAAACATGCAAAAGAAGGGAACAAATCGGAGTAAATGTAAAATAACTCATGCTAAAAATAACTGATCTGGAAAATAGATCCAGGAGAGACAATGTCAGAATCACTGGACTACCTGAAATTCATAATCAAAAGGAGAACCTGGACGGCATCTTTCAAGAAATTGTCACAGAAAACTACTCTGATATCTTGGAAATAGAGGCCAAAATAGGCATTGAAAGAATCCAATGATCACCTCAGGAAGGAGATCTGCAAATAAAACCTCCAATGAACATTTTAGTCAAAATTCAGAGCTATCAAGTAAAGGAAAAAATACTGCATGCAGCCAGAAAGAAGCAATTAAAATATCAGAGAGCTACAAACAGGATTACATAGGACTTAGCAGCTGCAACATTAAGAAATCAGAGGTGATGGAACATGATTTTCCAAAAGGCAAAGGAGCTAGAACTACAACCAAGAATCACTTACCTGACAAAATTAAGCATAATACATCAAGGGAAAAATGTCATTCAATGGAATAGAAGGATTTCAAGCTTTCATAAGGAAAAGACCAGACCTAAATCAAAAATTTGATCTCCAATATCAAGACCCAAGAAAAGCAAAAACATATAGAAAGGGAAAAGAAAATATAAGGGATTCAATAGAGCTAAACTGTTCACATTCATATGTGGGAAGATGATACTTGTAATTCTTTAAAAAATGTATCACTAATAGCACAGCCAAAAGGACTATACATAGATAGAGGATATAGGTATAAGGTAAATTTGAGGGACTGACATAAAAATAATTAAGGGATGAGAACGAGGAGTACACCAGATGCAGAAGGAAGGGAGAAGTAGAATGGGGTAAATTATTTCACATGAAGAGGTACAAAAGACCTATTACAGTGAAGGGGAAGATGGGAGAAGGGGCAATGGTCATCATTTGAACCTTACTCTCATCAGTATTGGCTCAAAGAAGTAATAATATATACAATCAGTTGAACATAGACATTTATCTTTTGCAACAGGGAAGTAGAAGAGGGAGGAAATCAAGTGGGGAGAGACTGACAGAAAGGAGAGCAGATTGGGGGAGGTAGTAGATGAAGCAAAACACTGGTGAGATGTGAAAGGGTGAAAGGAGAGAGAGAACAAACAAAAAGAAAAACAGGATGGAGGGAAATACACAGGTAGTAATCATAACTGAATGAGAATGTGGTGAACTCTCCAATAAAACAGAATTGGATAGCAAAGTAGAACAAAAAACAGAATCTGATATGTTCTTTAAAAGAAACACATTTGAAGCAGAGAGACACATGTAGAATCATGGTAAGGGACTAGAACAAAATATATTATGCTTTGGCTGAATTAAAAAAAAGAGTAGGGGTAGCAATCCTGATCTCTAAGTAAAAGCCAGAATAGACCTAATTAAAAAAGATAAGGCAGGAAACTACATCTTGCTAAAAGGTACCACAGACAATGAAACAATATCAGTGCTAAACATATATGCACCAAGTGGTAGAGCATTCAGATTCTTAAAGAAATGAAGTGAATTACAGGAAGAAAAAGACAGCAAAACTATACTAGTAGGGGACCTCAACTTTCTTTTCTCAGAACTTGATAAATTCAACCAAAAGAACAGATAAAAAAGAAATTAAGGAGGTAAGTAGAATATTAGAAAAGTTAGATATGACATACCTTTGGAGAAAACTGAATAGGAGTAGAAAGGAATATATCTTTGTTTTCTCACAGCACATGGTACCTACAAAAAAACTGACTATATATTAGGGCATAAAACCCTCAAAATCAAATGTAGAAAAGCAGAGATATTAAATGTATTCTTTTTGCATCATAAAGCAATAAAAATTCATTCAACAAAGGACAGTGGAAAGATGGACTAAAATTAGTTGGAAACTAAATAATCTAATTCTAAAGAGTAAGTGGATCAAAGAAGAAATCATGGAAACAATCATTTTCATTAACGAGAATGACAATAATGGCACAATGTACCAAAATTTATGGGATGCACCCAAAGTAGTACTTATGGGAAAATTTATTTCTCTAAATTTTCTCATCTACCAAATAGAAAAAGAACAGATTAATGAAATGGGCATGCAACTGAAAAAAAAATTATAAAAAAGACCAAATTAAAAATCTCCAATTGAGCCTCAAATTGGAAATCCTTAAAATCAAAGATGAGATTGATAACATTGAAAGTTTAAAAAACCAAACAAAATTGTTGAGTTAATAAATATATCTAGGAGCTAGTTTTATGAAAAAAAAACATTAAAATGGATAAGCAATTGGTTAATTTGATTAAAAAAGAAGAAAACCAAAAATTCAATATCAAAAATGGAAAGGATGAAATCACTACCAATGAAGAAGAAAGGAACAATCATTGGGAAATATTTTGCCCAAGTATATGCTAATAAACCTCACAATCTGAGTGAAATTGATGAATAATATAAATATAAATTACACAGATTAACAGATAAGGAAAAAGAATGCCTAAATAACCCCATCTTAGGAGAAAAAATTGAATAAGCCATTTATGAATTCCCTAAGAAAAAAAATCCCCAAGGCCAGATGAGTTCAGAAGTGAGTTCTCCTGAACATTCAAAGAACAATTAATTCCAATACTATACAAACTATTTGGAAAAATAGGCAAAGGAGTCCTGCCAAACTCCTTTTACAACACAAACATGGTGTTAATACCTAAACAAGGAAGAGCTAAAACAGAAAAGGAACATTATAGACCAATTTCCCTAATGAATATCAATGCAAAAATTTTTAACAAAATAATAGCAAGGTAATTACAACAATATGTCTCAAGGATTATACACTATGACCAGGTGAGATTTCTACCAGGAATGCAGGGTTTGTTCAATATTAGGAGAACTATAAACATAATTGACTGTATTAATAACAAGACCATCAGAAATCATATAATTATCTGAATAGATGCTGAAAAAACTTTTGAAAAATATAGCACCCATTCCTATTAAAAATACTAGAGAGCATAGGAATAGAGGGAGCATTCCTTAAAATGACAATCAGTATTTATCTGAAACCATCAACAACCATTATCTGTAATGGGGATAAGCTAGAAACCTTCCCAATAAGATTAGGGATGAAGCAAGGATGCCCATTACCACCATTATTATTTGATATAGTACTAGAAATGCTAGCTATGCCAATAAGAGAAGAAAAAGAAATAGAAGTAATTTGAATAGGCAATGAGGAAACAAAAATATCACTCTTTGCAGATGAGATGATGGTATTCTTAGGTAACCCTAGAGAATCAAATAAAAAACTACTTGAAAAAAGTAACAACTTTAGCAAAGTTACAGGACATAAGAAAAACCCACTTAAATCATCAACATTTCTTTATAAGACCAACAAAGCTCAGCAGTAAGAGACAGAAAAAGAAATTACATTTAAAATTATTATAAACAATATAATATACTTGGGAGTCTACCTGCCAAGGCAAACCCAGGAACTATATGAACATAATGACAAAACACTTTTCACACAAATAAAGTCACATCTAAACAACTGGAATATATTAATTGCTCATGGATCAGCTGAGCCAATATAATAAAAATGATAATGCTACCTAAACTAATTTACTTATTCAGTACCATACCAATTAAACTACCAAAAATTATTTGATAGAACTAGAAAAAATAACTAAATTCATCTGGAAGAACAAAAGGCCAAGGATATTGAGGTAATTAATGGAAAAAAAAATACAAAGGAAGGTGACCTACGAATACGAGATATCAAACTATATTATAAAATAATAATCATCAAGACTACTTGGTACTGGCTAAGAAATAGAGTGGTGAATCAGTAGAGTAGATTAGGCACACAAGACACAGTAGTCAGTGACCATAGTAACCTAATTTTGATAAGCACAGAGACCCCAACCTTTGGGATAAGAATTCAATGTTTGACAAAAATTACTGGGGAAACTGGAAAATAAAAGGACATAAACTAGATACAGATTAACATCTCACATCTTATACCAAGATAAGGTCAAAAAGGGTGTATGATTTAGACAAAAAAGGTGACAATAGAAAAAACTTAGAAGAACAAGGAATAATCTGTCAGTTAGATCTCTGAGAAAGGGAAAATATTATGACCAAACAAGAGTTAGAGGGCATTGCAAAGTGGAAAGGAGATAATTTTAATTATATTAAATTTAAAAACTTTTGTACAAACAAAACCAATGCAAGCAAGATTAGAAGGAAAGCAGAAAGATAGGAAAAATCTTTACAGGCACTATCTCTAATAAAGGCTTCATTTCTCAACTACATAGATAACTGAGCCAAATTTATAAGAATAGAAGACATTCCCCCAATTGATAAATGGTCAAAAGATATGAAAAGATAGTTTTCAGACGAATACATCAAAGCCATCTATATAGGCATATGAAGAAATGCTCTAAATCACTTTTGATTAGGGAAATGCAAATTAATTCTGAGGTACCACCTCACACTCATCAGATTGGCTACTATGACAGAAAAGGAAAATTATAAATGTTAGAGAGAATGTGGGAAAAATTGAGACACTGATGCACTGTTGGTTCATCTAGACAGCATTCTTTTCTATACCAGAGAGCAATGTGGGACCATGCCTAATGATCTATAAAACTGGACATACCATTTGATTCAGCAATACCGCTAATAGGTGTATATCCCAAAGAGATAAAAAAGGGAAAAGGACCTACATGTTTGAATATATTTATAGCAACCCCTTTTGTGGTTGCAAAATATTGGAAACTGAAGGGATGCCCATCAGTTGGGGAATGGCTGAACAAGTTGTGGTATATGAATGTAATGGAATACTATTGTGCAATAAGAAATGATGAACAGGCAGATTTCAGGAAAACCTGGAAAGACTTGTATAAACTGAAGCAAAATGAAATGAACAGAACCAGGACAATACTGTACACAGTATAAGCAAGATTGTGTCGTGATCAACTCTGAATGACTCAGCTCTTCTCAGCAACACAATGATCCAAGACAAGTACAAAAGACTCATGAAGGAAAATGCTATCCACTTTCAGATAAAGAACTAATGAACTCTGAATGTGGATTGTAGCATATTTTTTTCACTTTCTTTATTCTTTTTCATGTTTTTTTCTTTTGATATTTCTTCTTTCACAACTGTGACTAATATGGAAATATATTTTACACAATAGCACATTTATAACCCACATCAAATTGCCTACCATTTTTGGAAGAGAAGAGGGTAAGGGAGGGAGGGAGGAAGAAATATTTGGAATTCAAAATCTTGTAAAAATGAAGGCTAAAAATTGTCTGGACATGTAATTGGGAAAAATACTAGTAAAAACATTCCTTGTTTCAATATTTCTTGAAATCTAATCTCCTTTAGCTTCTGTGACACTATATTTCCTGAGTTTTCCTCAGACATAGAAAATCCTTGTTGAATCAAATAGTTTGATTTTATAAAAAAATTGCCTGTTATGCGCTCTGCATCATTCTATGTTCTACACATAAAAAGATAGAAGTTTATGGTGGTTAACACAGTAAAGATAGAATAAATGCTTGCTGATTAGTATCTATTACAAGGATCTTGCTCTCACGGAATTTATATTCTAACACAGCAGAGAGACATGCATAACCTCAATACAAAGGAGGAAGAAATTAGTGTAAAGGAGAGATCCAGGCCAAGTGTCCCTCCTGCCTCTCTCTTATTCTCTATCTACTTTGTTGGCTCTCTTTCCCCTTCCTACTCTGTAATGTTTGGCAAGGTTCTGCTCTTAGTTCTTTTGCTATAATTACTTCAATGATCCCATCTTCTCTCATAAATTCACCTTTTATCTTTAAGAAAATAAATTAATTCACAGGCATTTACTGTGCTTCTATTATGCACATGGCACTGTGGTATCCCTAAGAGTACAAAGGTAAAAATAAAACAGCCTTTACCTCAAGGAACTTGCATATTGTTGAAGGGGATAACATGTATACATATAATTGGGATGCAAAAGGACAGGATGGGGTGGAATGCAATGGGATGGTGGGGGATTGGGTCTATGACTTGATTGGCATACGGAGTTCCCAATGAAGAAACTCTCTCTTCCAATGCATATTGGCCCCTTCTTTTAACTTCTAGTATTTAAGAGTCATTTGTTACACATATAATTTGATACAAAATGTATATGATGTACATAAATGTATGGTCATTTCAGTGACAGAATATATAAGGTGAGGAAAGAAAGCAAAGTCTCACGTAGTGTAATTTTTGAGTTGAGTTTTGAAAGGAGTTAAGGATTATAAGAGGTAAAAGTCATGCATCATGATCATGGGAGGGGGAAAAACACATCATGTGAGAATGTCAAAAAGTCCACTTTGACTGCAGTATAGAATTTATTAAAGAGAGTAACTCATGATGAATATAGGAAGGTGGACCAGAGCCATTTGTAAAGGGCTTTAAATGCCAAAGAATGGAATTTTTATTTGGTCCAAGAGACAATAGGGGACTATTAGAACTTTTTGAGAACTGGGGAGACATGAGACATGGTCAGATTTGTGTTTTGTGGATACCACTTTGATAGTTTGTGAAATGATGATAGTGTAGGGTAGAGACAAGTCAGGGAGACTGGTTAGGAGGCTATCAAATAGTCCAGAGGAGAAGGGGCCTGAAGTTGGCCATGTGAGTGGAGAGAAGATGATAGATAGAAGAGATATGGAAGAAATAGAATACAATTGAGTGAATGTAGGAGGGTTAGGGAGACTAAAAAATTAAAAATTACTCAAAGACTGCAAACTTGGGTGATTAAAAAGATATTGGTAACCTTGACATAAATTAGGCATCTAGGAAGACGGATAAGTATGGGGAGAAAGATAATGAATTCTGTTTTCAGTGTGAGTAATTTGAGATGCCTGTGGGACATTTGCAATGTTTAGATAGTTGGTGATGAAGAACTAGAGCTAAGGAGAGAAAGTAGGACTAGACAATATCACACCCCTCATCACCTTGTATATTTTTGCTTATGCCTATATATGTAGATGGTGTCCTGTGGGAGAATGTAAGCTCCTTGAGGGCAAGGACTAATCCTCTTGTTTTTTTGTGTCTCCAGTAGCTAGTACGGTAATTGGCAAATAGAAAATATTTAACAAAAGCTTACTGATTGTTTGCTAGATTTGTTAGTGTTATCTGCATAGAGAAAAGACTCTCAAATTTATATTTCGTGCTGCAACTCCTCTTCTTCCTGCTAGTCTCCCATCCTTAATAACGTGTCAAGAATTTCTACTTTAATGCCCTTTTGACATGTAAGAATTATTGCATCCCAAACCAAACTTATCCACTCCCCTCAAACAGAGCTTCTTGATGTCCCCAGTTCTACTAATGGCACCACCATTTTTCTAATCACATAGCCTTGAAAATTTGAAGTCATCTTTTGCTCCTGCCTGTCTTCCTCCATATCCAATCACCTGCAAAGCCTTGCCAATTATACTTCTGAAGTACTATTCACATATCTTCTCTTTTCAAGAAGCAGCAGTATATAATAGATTTATTTGAATTTCGACTTTCTGGTTACCAGCTCAGCCACTTATTAAATGTGTGACTGGCCAAATCACTTATAATCCCTGAGCCTTGGTTTCTTCATCTGTAAAATGCCATTTTATCATATTCTGTATTATATCAGGCTTACCTGTTTGGGTGTCTCAATATCTTACTCGTCAACTCCTTAAGGATAAGAACTTAGCTTTGTTTCCTCCATCATGCTGAAGCAAATGGCCTGTACATAGTAGGTGATCAATAAATATAGAGTCTGCTAACCTGGATGGAAAATCACTTTACAGGTATTCACTGTTTAGGTATTTATTTACACTCCAGTCTTGTAGGCTCTTCTGTCCTTATTGACAATAAGTGGTGTTTGTGAATAAAAAGATTCCAGAGAATGCAAAGAATTATGTCTCTTTTAAAGAAGCAGTGGGGCAGTCACATATTTAGAGTTCTAATATAGCCAATGATTTTAGAATTCACACTGAATTTTTATCAGCCTGAAATTCAGAGCCTACCATCAAAATCTGCAAGCTTCATTATACACTGGAATTCCAAATCTCATGCTGTTCTCCCTACCTTTGTTCTTCTGCACTGATAGTTTTTAAAATGAAAGCTCTAATCTGTATTATATAGGATCATTAATTTCTGCATTTTACACTTGAGCAACGGCATTCTGATTATCTGCTGCAATGAAAAGTAAGCAGCCTTGCGCCTGCAGACTTAATTACCTACTGCAGGGTCTGTCCCTTACCCACCACTGCAGACCGTCTGCAAATGGGGTCAAAAGCATGATTAGAAACCAAATTATCCACTGGATCCAGAAAACAAACATGGAGCCTGAGACCTAACAGACTTCATCGATAAAGAAGCCTGTATCCTGCTACCCCTAATATCATTCACAGAGAAGTCAGGGAATTTTTTAATTCTATGGTAGTTACTTGAAGTGAACCAAACAACAACAAACTTTAATAAAGGATCCACATTACATGTTAAATCTGAAAAAAAATAGAGAGCCTTTATTAGTAAAATGAGGTACTAATACAATCAGAATGAATTAAAGGTGATCCAGAGAGTCTCTCTCATTTTCAAGCCTATCCTAGTTCTAACTAATGCCTACTTAGAGTGAAAAATATTCCCCAGTCTTCATTTGAGTATAGCAGGAAGATGGGAAAAAGACACAGTGTGAGCTTCTGAACTATTTTTACCTAATATTTTAATGATTCATTAGCATCATTCAAGTTCTTTGTAAAGCACTCTATATTTTGGCCAAAAATAGAAATGTATCCCATTTTGTGCTTCATAATAGAAATATTTTGTAATGGACAAAACAAACCCCATCAGCTTGGTGTCCCCTCTTTATAAACATTTCCTTGTTTTAAACTCCCATCTGAATCATTGAGTAGATACGCAGGAGTTCTCTAGTTACATGTGTAAGGAGGAAAAAAAAAAAAACATGTTTCCTAGATTTAGGTCTTTCTTCCCAGGGAATTTAATGGACAGTAATAGAATTTCATCCCATAAATGAAATGCTGATCAATTTATATTAACAGGGATAATAGTGTTTACTTGCAATATTTATAGGAGCACTAACATGTTGATCTAATTTATAAGACTGTGGGGCAAGACAACTATTGTTTTAAAAATATGCATAAAAAGCAATAGTAAAACAAAATGATAAAATATTTAAAGAACATACAGGGAAATGAGTCAATAAAAACCACAGTTACCATTAAGAGATCATTCAGTTCCATTTGGAATTTACTTACTTGGATTCGCTGCATTTAATTAAATGCAGACAGTCACAATGGCTGAAGCTTAAAATATAAGCAAATCCAAGCCAGCTTTATTTATCAGATGAATTTCCTGGAAAACAACATTTTAACAGGCTTTACACTAATCAGTAAACAATTCTCAGTAAAATGATCAAGTTTCCCTTTAGAGTAATTGCTTATGTGGTCCAGGGTAGGGGTAGGGGCATAGGGTTTGCAAGAAGACAGACATCCTGTGAGCTGCAGGTTCCTAACAGACTTCGATGGATCAGTATTGCTGCTGTGAAGATGAGAGAGCAATTTATGATTTTTCTTATGACAGCTATATCACTCTTCCTGACTTTGTGTCAAACTAATTAATGCTTCCTTATTAAGCTTTTCTCTCACTGGGACAAATAAACATGGTTTCATTGCTACAGACACTATATCTCAATAACTTAAGAGAAGTCCAAATGATTATTAGGTAAAACTGGGCCATATAGACCATACCCTGGTTACCAATGTATCTCTGTCCTTAATTGACGGTTTGGAGAGGAGGGTGCTTTCAGTCCACATTATCCAATTATGTTAGAGACCTGACCACAGCAAAATGAGAATGCTCACTGAGTTAGTTTTGAAACAACCTTGGAGATGCCCTACTATTAGCCTGACTTCCCAGTGGATATGAGCAAAAGGAATATCCAGGTATTACAAAACTGAGGGTAGTTTTCAGAGAGGCAATTACTTCACTGTTATGAACTCATTTTTTTTTCCAGAGCTATTTCCTCTCATCAGGGGACCATTGTCCACTTGGTATCATTCTGAACAAAAGAGCCCTGCACTTCTTACTGGCTCAGACACTTACTCTGATGCCCTCCTATTGTTGGTGAACAGGATTGTATCACAAAATTCAGACAGTCAGTCAATAATATTTATCAAGTACCCAGAGTCTGCTGCGTTCTGATAGGGATACTAATGAAATAAAAGACCTCAGGCAACTCTACAATCTAGCTGAGAAAATAAACCTACACATCCCAAGAAAACTTTAAGAATATTTATGAAGCAACGTATGAATAAACACAAAGTAATATGCATTGCATACAAGTACAAAAGGGACTCAGAGTGGGATGAATCAGAGGAGGTTTTGAAATATATGCATGGCAGATAGCACTTTTTGATGGATTGATTTGATTGACTAAATGAGTTTTAAACTAGATAAGTCATTGTTCTTAGATTCATCAAATCATCAAGTACAACTCTGACACTTAACTAGCTATGTGACTTTGGGCAAAGTCATTTCACCTGGGCCTCAGTTTCCTCACCTCTAAAATGATAATTATAATACTTAAAATAACTGCCAGGTGATGTTGCGAAGAAATTAATTTATAAAACAGGGAGTTAAAATTTTTTTGCGTGTCATGGACTCCTTTGGCAATCTAGTAAAGTCTATAGATAACTCAGGATAATGTTTTATGTGCCTAAAATAAGTCTTTTTTGTATACTTTTGTTGATTTCTAATTTACTGTTGACTTGCTTGAATGGGTTTCTTAGTTATTTACTGGATGTGCATTTACTGTTAAACAGATATTTGTGGGGAAAGGGGTCAAACCTTATTTATATGGCTTGGGGTCTGGCTTTTCCTCATTAATAATTAACGATCAGAAGTTAAGTTTAAACCTAAAAACCACATTTCCTAGACTATAAATATTAAAGGAGCAAATAGATAAAATTCCAACCCAAAATCCCCTCTTCTTGAGGAAAGCACAGTGGCCAAGTGTCTGGCTCCAATCTCCTGCTTCTCTTCCTGACAGGAATTAAAGTTTCGCTTGGAGAAAAGTGAAGAAAGAACAATCTAGAGCAGTGGACTCTGCCTCTGTTTAAGCCACACAATGACATCCCCCAAGTCTTCCATTAGACTGTGAGCCTGTGAGCTCCATGAGAGCAGGGATTGTTTGTTTTAAAATTTGTTTTTGTCCTCCTGTGTATCTCAGAGTTTAGCTCAGTACCTGGCATACAATGAGTGTTTAACAAATAGCCTTGTTCAAAAAGTGACATAGGAGAGAATAGACTGGGGGAGGGGGGACACACTGGGATGGCTGTTTTGGGGCGGTGGGTGGGGGAAAGACGGGGAGAAAATATGTAACTCAAAATCTTGTGGAAATGAAGGATGCAAACTATAATAAAATTTAAAAAAAAAACAAAAAAAACAAATAGCCTTGTTGTTGACTTCTCAAAAGATAGTCCTACAAGGTTACCAATTCCCTCTTGGAATTACTCTATACTTACTTTGTATATCTCATTCTTTAATTGATCTGTGTACATACTTTGTTCCTACCAATAGAGTGGAAACTCTCTGAAGGCAGGGATATCTTATGTTGTCTTTATCTCAGCACACATGACAGTGACTAGTACAGGCTAGGCTTTTAATAAAAACTTAATGAACTGAGTTAAATCAAAATATCCTTTGAAGTAGGTGCTACATATATTTCTATCACTACTCAGAGAGAGTAAGTGATGTGCCCATGGTTACACAACTATAGATCTCAGAAGTAGGATTCAGACCCTTGTCTTTCCTGACTCTGGGTCCAGCACTCTTCCCTCTATAATTGGCTATCTCACAGGAACAATTTAACAAGTTCTGTGTGTTTGGAATAGCAAGCAGTTTTCCTTATCTAGAGCAGTGTAAGTTTGGGGGAATGGCACAAAATAAATAATACAGTTAGTGAGAAAGAACGAACATTTTTTTTTTCAGTCTTAAAGGCTTAGCTAAAAGGATGTGGCTAGAATACAGTAAGTTGCTGAGAGTCATTGTTGGGTTCTTGAGTAGGGGAGTAAGATGCTGAACAATGTTTGAGAAAAAAGTGTTCTAACAGCTGTGTGTAGGATGAATTCGAGGAGGGCAAGACTGAAGGCAAGCCGACCTGCCAGAAAACTGTCATAAAAGTCTAGGCATGAAGATATGAGAAACAGGTTTTGTTGCCATGGAAATAAAAAGGAAGAAGTGGATTTACAGAAAGAATTGGCAGGATTTTGTGATAGATTGGATATGGGAACCCAGAAGAAAAAATTAAAGATTGATTCTAACAGGAGAAGTCATGTACTGAATCTCTACCAATGTCCAGAGATTTCATCCCACCATTCTCTCCAATAAGGAATCTTCAAGCTTTAATATCATCTGCAGTCTCAGATAGCAATAGCTCATTTTGATGAAGTGGTTTGCAGCCTTAAAAAGTGTTTTCCTCAAAATAACTCTTTGAGGTAGGTAGCAGAAATAAACTTTTCTTCACTTGGTAGATGAGAAAGCTGAACATCAGAGAGATTAAATGAATTACCTACAATTGTCAAAAATGGGACTTAAACTCAGATTTGCTGGCTCCAGGCCAGGGCTGTGTCTACAACTTGATAATGCATTCCTTCAGGCCATCCCTACCATTTCTGTCCTTAAATAATGAACAAGTATAATAATTTACCTACTTATCAGATGAAGATGTCATGATTTTTGAAAACCGAGTTGTAATAGCCTAAGAGCCACACTGACATGATTCATGGAAAAATGAATATATGCAAAACACCTTGAAAATCCTAATGTGTCAAGATAAATCTAGCTATAGTTATTAATAAGAAACTGCTAGTTTTTCCATCAACACAAGCCTTACAAATTCTCCATGTGTAGAGCCATCAATAAGATATCTTGGCCAATTCAATATATATCATAAAGCGAATGAGATGTAAAATGAAAACAAGAAGTGGAATTCAAAATTTAAAAGTTGGAATGGGATACTCTAACCTACTCATTGTAACTAACAAGGGTAGCTTTCATTCTTAATCTCTTGATCTAATTCTTCTTTCACTCCCTTGGATGAAAAAAAACTTGATATTCCCTTGTAGATGCCACATCTGTAGTAACTATTTCCAATGGTGGTAGTAACTTTTTCCATTCCAGTGACTCATAGAGCAATATATTCCTTGATTCCTATTTAGCCTTTCCAGACTTTTTTCTCTGCCACCATCCTTAGAATGATGAAATTTCAAAATTGAATGAAATTTCCTGGGCCATAGGCTACCAAACTGAATGTAATATTTCAGCTGAGGTTCTACTAGGTCAGAGTACAGAAGAACTATGAACTCCATTGGTCTGTACAAGCTTCCTTAGGCAACATTACTTGATTGATATATCACACCATTGACTCTTGTTGAACTTGAAGACTTATAAAGCCTGAAGATCTTTTTCACCTAAACTATTGTCTCAACAATCTATTCTCCTTTGAAATCGATATTATTTGATAATATGTTCTCTCAACCTTTGCTGTTGACAATTATCAACTCTCTCACATATTCAAATCTTTTACTTTATTAGATCTTTCACCTTGGTCTATAAACATGGTCATTTCTCTCTATTAAAAATTATGGAATTATTCCCCCAATCACTTTATCAGCTCAAAATTATATCCAATTTCTCACATTCTTTTCATGGCAAAGTTTATAAAGAGTATTCTGCCTCTACCTTCTAACCAACCAAATATTCTTCAAATCTTTGCAAATTAATTTCTATCCTCACCACTTAAATGAAACTATTCTGTCCAGGGTCACTGATATACTATCGCTAAATCCAATGCCACTTTTTTCAGTCCTTATCCTCTTTGACTTTTCCCAAGCACTACCTTCTTTACTACATATCAATATTCTCCTTTTCAATTCCTGTGCTGGTAGCTTTATCTTCATCTGCTTCCTAATGTAGGTATCCAGCAAACCTTGGTTCTCAGCTCTTTTCTTGTCTCAACATTTTCTCCCTTATGAATTTCTCTACTTTGATGGTTTATAATCACTTATATGCAGAAAAAAAAATCCTAAATCTGTATATTCAATCTGGTTTTGTTGTTGTTGTTTTAGTAATGTCCAACTCTTCATGATCCCCATTTAGGGTTTTCTTGTGAAAGATACTGGAGTGGTTTGCCATTTCCTTCTCCAGCTCATTTTCCAGATGAGGAACCAGAGACAAACAGGGTTAAGTGACTTGCCCAGGGTCACACAGCTAGTAAGTGTCTGAGGCCAGATTTGAACTCAGGAAAATGAATCTTCATGACTTTAGGCCTATCACTGTATTCACTGGACCATCTAGCTATCCAAATTGACTACTTGACTTTTCTAGCTGGGTGTTCATCGGTAGTCTGGAAGTCAACAATCACCCTAACAACTTTTTTGCTTTTACTAAAACCTGTCCTTCCTCATTTCTTTTATTTCTATTGATAGTACTGATCCCCTAGTTATCCTAGTTCAGAGAAATTTTTAACTCTTCTTTTTCTCCTCTGTCTTTGAACACAATGATTTGAAAAGTTCTATCAATCAGACCCACTCACTGTCTCTATAATCTATTGTAGGCAATCTTCGCCACTTCTGTCACAATTCAAGCTCAGTAACTCATTACTTCTCTACTGGATCATTGCAATAACCACCTAATTAGTCTTCTTGACTCTATCTCTCCTCCAATAAAATTCATCAATCAGATCAATCCATCAATCAATCAAATTACAATGATTCTCAAGCATTCTTCCTAATGTACTCTTTTAATCATATCTTTATTTTGCTTAAAATCCATTAATGACTACCTACTGAGTGAAATTCAAAGCAACTAGCCTGGCACTAAAAGCTCTCAGCAATCAGATTTTATCTTATGTCATTAAACTTCTCTCACAAGTTTACCATCCATATCCTCTTTGTTCCAGCAAAATTTGACTCACTCGCCTTTGCTCTCATCATGATCATTCATTTTAATGCCTTTGTTGAAGTCCCATTCCATTTCTACCTGTTCATATTCCTTCCTTCAATAAATTTCCATAAAATCCATGAAGGCTTCCTTGTTGCCTAGGCTCAAAAGCCACAACCACAACCACAACCACAACCACTATACTAGGTTGTAAGGAAAATAGTAATTCAAAGTTTTTGGACATGATGGGTGGGTGGGTGACCCATTTAAAGCAATTATGTGTTAAATGGAATCCATGTTTAAAAAAAAAGGTTATCAGCTACATTGATCTGGAAGTTTAATCTGTGACTTGATCCATTTGGATTTTGAACTCACCATTTGGTAATGCAACAAATTCCTTTAAAAAGTGCTTGAAGACTAGAAAAGGAAGGAAATAGTGCTTTCTGGAGAAAACTTCTGTGTTGTTGTTGTTGTTGTTTTTTCCCACCAGAAATATCACGATAATAGATTTTCTTGAGCAAACTTTTGCTTCCAGGTCAGAATGAAAGGGAACTCTGAAGGCGTCAGTGTGTGAACATGGAAAAACAAAACAAACAAACAAATAAAACAATGCTTCGGTGTTGGACTGAATTTGGTCCCTATTTGGATGAGGATTCAATCATTTCTTATTTTTACCTAATCAATTCATCCATGAGGAGTTACAATTACCTCTCTCTCAATATTTAATTGCCTTCCCCAAAGTACTATGGGAATTTAAATATGATTTCATCTGTAGTTTTCCAACAAAAGTGTGGGGTCCACTAGTTAGGTTGTAGACTGGATGACTACATTTTCTTCCTACCAGGAAAAAGAGTTAACAGTCTTGGAGCACACGGCATCTTAGCAGAGAGAAAGGAATAAATACTACATTATAAAACACACATGCTAAAATATTATATTATATTGAGTAGTGTGATTGTGAATATACAAAAAATTGATAAATTTAAGTGTACATACATATATACACACATATATATGCCATTTTTCATATTAACAATACCTCATATTTGCCAGTTTAAGCATTGTATGTTTTAGTTGCTACCATTGTGTAGAAAGATAGAATTGTTTCTTAAGGAGGAACACACACACGGAAATGTTTCTGGAAAGAACACTGCAGGACCAACCACTGAAACATCTCAGATTTTTATATATTTAGTGTCTTGATACTGTCCTTGGAAACAGAATGCAGTGAAAATGTCTACTAAGGAAGGAAAGGAGTAGTGCATGTGTGTGTGTGTGTGTGTGTGTGTGTGTGTGTGTGTGTGTGTGTGTGTGTGTTTTTAAGAGAGAGAGACAGAGATACTGACAGAGAGAAACAAGGGTATGGTGGTAAATATTTAAAAGTAGGCTCTCAAAAATACTGTCTGAAACACTTTCAAGATTACTCTATATTAACATTTTTTCAATCACTTTCTTAAGTCTAGAAAATCAATAAAATAATAAATCAGGCCCTGATTTGTAGTGATGACTTCCAATTCATACTGAAAATTTTACAATTGGCTCTGATGAGATAGTTCAAGCTGGCTCTAATACAACTCTGGAGAGAATGCAGAGATAGAGACAGAACTAGAGAAAGATAGAATAAGAGTAAGAGAAACACTTAGAGAAAGAAAAATATAGTGAAAGAGGCAGAAAAAACGAGGAGAAGAGAGGAAAAAAGAGAAAAAAGAAGAGAGGAGAGGAGAGAAGAGGAGAGGAGAGGAGGCAAAGGAAGAGAAGGCAAGGGAAGGGAAGAGAGATTAAGAATGACAGAGAGGCAAAGGCAAAGACAGTGAGGAGTCAGGAAAGAAAGAGACAGAGAGATAGAGAGACAGAAAGAGAGAGACAGAGGAAGAGAGAGAGAGAGAGAGAGAGAGAGAGAGAGAGAGAGAGAGAGAGAGAGAGAGAGAGCAGAGTTTAGTGGTAATATTGCAAGGGTTTGAGAAAAATACTGCAATAACATAGTCACATTACACAAATGAGTAGTATGTCCTCACTTGGATTTAGAAATTGTTTCTGTAGCAGAACTGTCAATAGGACATCACAGAAATAAGAAAAGTCTGAAGAATAGCAACCAAAATGATTGAAGGATTAATGGAGGCATGAAATACTTATAATTCAGAAATATATTTAAAAGTTGAGAGATGCTCATTTTTGAAGATCAGAAAGTTAAAACAAAAGTTATAGGTATGTCATTACATAATTAAAAGTTTCTTCTTAAACACTAAAACACAGCAAAGCACATTTAGCTCTTCAAAATCACTTTAAAATAATGTTAACTATGCTTTCAAACCATGCATAATTAGCATAGAAATTCATCACTGCAGGATATTGTTCAGGTAAATAGTTTAGCATGATTTTTTTAGAGGTAAATTGTATAAAAGAGAATATGATGCTATTATCCTGAGCTACGGGAGTTCAGATTCATGTCCTGAGTCCATGATATAATATCTCCTTAAGAAGTATTACCTAAGTAGGACATTCTAGAAGTCAATATTTTTTTTCTTTAAATTTTCTATCTTTAGTTACTACTGTGACAATAGATGAAATAAAGTTGAAGGCACTGGCTTTGCTTGATGTAATGTAAGAAGACACCTGTCCAAGGTGTCTCCTACTTCCCTTAGGATGGTTGGAGGCAGGGATGGAAGTTTGAAAAAAGAAATTATATAGAATCAAAATAAGTAGGAGACTGTCAAGGGGAATAATCCATTACATTTGTATAGTATTTTGCAGTTTTACAAAACATTTCCACATTCATTATGCTATTCAATTAATGTAATGATTGTGTATGGTTAGAGAGAAACAGTAGAGGAAAAACCATTGGCTTTGAAAGTATATTGTTCAACTAATGCATTGTTGGTGGAGTTGTGAATTGTTACAACCATTCTGGAGAGCAATCTGGAACTATGCCCAAAGGGCTATAAATAATTGCATACCCTTTGACCCAGAAATACCACTGTTGGGATTATATCCCAAAGAGATTACAGAAGTGGGAAAAGGTCCCATATGTGCAAAAATATTTATTGCAGCTCTCTTTGTGGTTGCAAAAAACTGGAAATATAGGGGATGCCCATCAATTGGGGAATGGCTGAATCAGCTGTGGTATATGAATGTAATGGAATACTATTGTGCTATAAGAAATGGGAAGGAGATGGACTTCATAATTACCTGGAGAGGCTTATACGGACTGATGCTAAGTGAGAAGAGCAGAACCAGGCAAAACCTGTACACAATCACAGACACATCATACATATGA
>CM053580.1:375992548-376027902 GCA_028627135.1 Pseudochirops cupreus | reverse complement strand
TCAGTTACCAGAGAGGGAAGCATCAACATCTGGGTTTTTCAAAGCTGGTGGGCTCAACAGCTTCCCAGAGTCTTGTCTGGCCAAATCACACAACTCTTCTCAAAGTGAGCCCCAAAGGAAAGCCTCACATCAGGGCATATATATATATATATATATATATATATATATATAGTCTTCTCCTGGCTCAGAGAATGTCACAGCCCTCTTGACCCACTGCCCAATCACAAAGAAACAAGATGCGGGTATTCCCAAAAAAACAAGCCTCCTGCCACAGGCTCCATGTGATCACATTCAGCCTATTAGTGCGCAGAGTATACTTTCAAATCTGGGAAGGTTCTCAAAGTCACTTAAGCAAAGGGCCTAGGGGCAGGGAAGATCTTCAGATTCCCATAACAGGAGTTTGGAAACCACCACAGCTGCTGGTGATTCACTCTCCTGAAGTCTGCTCTGGCTGCTGCTGGTCAGGGCTGCCCTGGGGCTGGAACAGTGGTTCACTGGGGACTGGGCTCAGCTCCCAGCATGCTACAATAGACTTTTTCTATTGGTCTGCCTTCAGCAGGAGATTTATTTCTCTCTGTCACTTTGTGGGTTCTGTAGCTGTAAAGTTTGCTTAGAGTCATTTTTTAAAAATGTATTGGAAATGATTGGAGCTGGAGCCCATGCCAAGTTTGTGCTTCTACTCTGCCATCTTGGCTCCACCTAACTTGATGTTTTAAATAAACAAAATTACCAGTAACAAAAATGAAAAACTTGAATTTACAACCAATGAATAAAAAATGAAATAATTTGGAACTATTTTGTCCAATTAAATGTCAGTAAAACTGACAATCTAAATGAAAAGGCTAAATATTTACAAAACATAAAATATTTCACTTAACAGAATAAAAAAAAAGAAAACTAAAATGACCAAATCTTAGACAAAATAAACTTAATGAGACATAAATGAATTCCCAAGGGAGGAGGGGGAAGCCTACTCCAGGACCAGATGGATTTAAAAACAAATTCCATCAAACATTTTAAAATAATCCTAATATTAAAATAATTAACTGTTTGGAAAAAAATAACAAAGTTTTACTAAATTACTTTTAGGATGTAAATTTCGTCTTGATAACCAAAACCAGGGTAAGTCAAAACAGAACAAGAAGACTTTAGACCAATATCTACAATGAATACTGATTTTAAAAATGTTTTAAATAATATTAAATAAATTATAAATAAAATATTAGCAAGGAAAATACAGTAATATATCACTAAGTTTATATAGATTGTGACCAGCTTTGATAGGAGTGAAACATCACCATTTCTCTGATACTAACAAAATTCAGGAAACAAGACAAAAGAGAAATTTTATTTAAAATGATTATAGAAAGTATAAAATACTTGAGAGTTTACCTGCCAAGTCATCCAAGGAACTCTTTGAGTACAATTGCACAATATACTTCACACAAATAAAAACAGATCTAAGTAAGTGGAAAAATATTGTTAGTTGGTAGACTCAGCCAATCTAATAAAAATCATAATACTACTTAATTTTCTTACTCAATGTTGTACCAGTGAAACTATCAAAGGTTCACTTTATTGAAAGAGAAAAAAAATAATAACATTCATCGGCTGGAATAATCATCAAGAACATCAAAGGATTTAACGAAAACAGGTAAGAAATGGATCTATCAGTACGAGGTTTTAAAACATACTACAAAGTTGTTATTACAAGAATTTGATACTGGATAAGAAATAGAAAGGCTCATCAATCAAACAGATTAAGTAAACCATATACAGAAAAAAATAAGCACAGTAACCTAGATTTTGATAAACTAAAAGATCATAGTTATTGGAGCAAGGCTTTATTTGACAACAACAACAATCTTTTGGAAAAACTGGAAAACAATCTGGCAGAAAGTAGGTATAAGCAAATATTTCACACTGTACATCAAGATCAGCTCCAAATGGGTATATAACTTAAACATGAAAGGAAATATCATAAATAAATTAGAGTGGAAATTATGAAATTACCCATTAAATCTAGAAAAGGGGAAGAGTTTGTGAACAAAGGAGAGACAAAGGTAATTACAGGAGGTAAAATGAACAATTTTAATTACATAAAATTTTAAAAAAGCTTTTTGCACAAACCAAAGCAATGCAGCTAAAATTAGAAGAGAAGCAGGTAATTGAAGGAAAAGTTTTAGTAGCATATTTCTCTTTTAAAAATCTCTCTTTTTTTGGGGGGGGGGAGCAAGGAAAGCGGGGCAGTTGGGATTAAGTGACTTTCCCAAGGTCACACGACTAGTAAGTGTTAACTCTCCGAGGTCGGATTTGAACTCAGGTCCTCCTGACTGGTGCTCTACTCACTGTGCCACCTAGCCACCCCTAAAAAATCTCATTTCTAAGACATATGAGAAATGAATTAAAATTTATAAGAAAAAGATCCATCACCCAATTGATAAGTTGTCAAAGAATAGGAGTAGAGATTTTTTTAGGGGAAGAAACCCAGCAATCAATAGCCATATAAAATGATATAAGTCACTAATAGTAAGAGAAATGAAAACTAAAACAATACTTTAACAATGTTTTAACATTGCACACACAGATTGGCAAAGTTGACATTAAAGGAAAATGACAAATGCTGAAGGGGCTTTAGGAAAACTGGTGCATTAATCCCCTGTTGATGGACTTCTGAACTTGTCCAGCCATTCTGGAAAGCAATTTTTCCCCCAAAGCTATTAACTTTTGCATGCTCTTTGCCTCAGTGATATCACTAGTATACCAGTAACTGGAGTTCAATCAGGAAGAAAAACCCATATATTAAAAAAATATATATCAATTCTTTGTGGTAGCAAAGATTTAGAAACTAAGATGGTGCCATCAATTGGACAATTGGTTGGACAAATTAAGATATATGAATGCTTGATATTGTGCCATAAGGAATGAATGGAATGATTTTAGAGAAACCTAGGAAGATGTGGATGAATTGATGCAGAGTAGAGGTCACTGAGGTCCCTTCCAGTATTTACATTTTGTAATTCTTGCCTGTTACTGTGACTGGAGCTTTTTCTATCTACTGACTATAATATGATCATAGAGTTAAAACTGGATGGGAGTTCAGAGGTCATCTAGGTTACCACAGATTGAAAAATAGGCTCATATAGGTCAAATGATCTGCTTAAGATAACACAAATCATAGGTAGAGATGGAGACAATTATCAAGTTACCTCTAGTTACTTTTTAATAGTTTGGAATGAGGTGTTTACAATCTGCACTCTTCTCCCTACACCTACAGTCAGAGCAATAGATCACAGAAAATACTGACAATGATGGAGCAAATAAATGACTATCTGTTGTTACTAAGAGAGCTGAATAACTTAGATTCAACATTTGTCTTCTCCTTCAATAGGCTCACACCCCACAAATTACCAACATATTTGACACAGATCTTGAATGTAGTAGGTTCAGTTTGACTGTAAATCCTGGGGCATTAAAGGAATAGGCTATAGAGATGCTAGGAATCAACAGGGTAATTTTCGTGAAACATTCTTATTTGTGACTTAACTATTTCTATAGCAGTAGAAAAGAAAAAAAAAAGGAAGGTACAAGTAGGACTTCGGATATTTGTGATTCATTTTTCGTAGAAGCTACGTTATTTTTTTTCTCTTTTGCTCAAGCCAGGCCAGGCCAAATTACATCTTGATTTTTCTTTACTCTCTGAAAGGAGTAGGACATATCTGTCTTTTTATTTTTCTCTTTATTGGTGCCTTTTTGTTTATACTCTAGACATTTCCATTTAACATCTCACCTCTTTCCTTATAAAAAACCAAAAACATTAAACTAACTGAATCAACATAGTGACCCCACCTAACAGTATAGACTATATTCCACATTTGTAATTCCTTATTCTATGGAGAGGCAGAAAGCATGTTTCTCTATCAGTTCACCAGAACTCATATTGTTCATAACAGTTTATTAGAGTTCAATTGCTTTTTACAGTTTGATCATTTTCATTATTGTAGTTATTAGGTCGATGGTTTTCTTCTGCTTTCTTCATTCCCTATTCTTTCATACAAGTCTTCCATGCATTTCTCAAAACCATTGTTTCTTATAATACAACACTACTATTCCATTATAGTCATATGCGATGACTTGTTGCCCATTTCCTAACTGAAAAGTCAATTTGTTTCCATTTTTACTACCAAAAAGAGAATTGTTATTAATATTTTGATATATATGGAACCATTTTTCTGTTATGGCTATTGCCTTCTTTGGACTATATATATGCTCAATACAATGATTGTGACATCAAAAGATAGGAATAATTTAATGCCCTTCCTTACATAATTCTTCATTCTTTTCCAGAATGGCTGGACCAATTCATAACTTCATCAACAGTGAAGTAATGAGGCCATGTCTTTTTCTTGATTCCTCACTTGCTTCCTGACCATCCAGGATTTTCCCATAATGCACTATTTTCCCCCTCTTCCTCCCACCCCCTGCTTCTAGTTGTCTTTATGTTTAGGAGTTGGAGTAGGATGAAAGATCTTGACAAGTAAGTGAATGGGGCTTTTGGGAATGTACTGATATGTAACCTAATTGCAGCTTTTTAACAGAAATATGTGCCTGTAACATTAGGGTTAAAACTGTTAATATTTAACATTATAGTCTCATTTTATAGAAAATATTAGGATAAATATACATGTTTGGGTTCAACTAGAAATTTCCTCAAGTGTTTATGTGTGTGTATTCATCCTCATAAATGTCACCGTCCTTCTAAAGGAAAGTCATACTTGTTTAATTGAGTGAGATTCAGCTTGTAATGATGTCATATTACGCACAGGTCACAGACCCTCTGAATGGCTGGTAGGGAAGCAGAATTGAATTGTGCCCCGCAACTGGTCTTAGAGCAATCAATGTTGCTTATATAGTCCAGAACCAGATATAGGCAGGAATGTATATCACTTTTGGATAATATTCAACTGTAGAATAAAAACCAAAAACTATTTTTGATTTTCTGGGCGATCTCTCTACCTCTACTGTTTCCTTCAACAATTCCTTCTTATTGGCAGAATAATCTTACTCAAACATGGCTTTCATAAGTTTACTCTCTTATTCAGGAACAAATAGAAACTCTCTAGACCCCATCTAAAAATAAACAAATAAGAAAATCAACCAAACCTACAACAAAAAGTAGCCTCTGTCTTGTTATTGCATCATAGATTTAAGTTTGCAAGGGGACTTAGAGAAAAAGTAGTGTGTTCATGCCATTTGGGGGACAGTCATGCGGAAGGAGGGTAAGACTTGTTTTCCATGGTTCTGGAAGGTAGAACTGCAGACATGGGAAGAAGTTTAAAAAATTAACATAGTGGTTTGCACTTAAGGGGCTCAATAAACATTGGCAGAATTGAATTATGACATTGTTAGAGGAATTCCAACGTAAGCACTGTGAAAAACTGGAATAATAACTTAGTATTATGTCATAACATATAGAAGGAAAAGCATGGAACCTTAAAATTGTAATGGTGGTTACCTCAAGGTAGAGCTCTTATGGTAAAATCAAACTCTTATACTCTCAAGATTGCATGACCATTAACAATTGTCTTATTAGTCCTTAACTTTACTCTTTAAGAAAATTTTAAAAATTAACAAAATTTGTTGCAACTTTAAAAACATGACTTGTTGATGGGACAAAATTTAAAACTCACTTCACACATTCCAAGCTAGAAATAGGGTAGGAAGTGGTTTTCTGTTCCCTTACTCCCTCCTCCCCCAGTACATATGCCCTGGAACATTTTCTTTGGGTGAACAGGAAAAACATAAAGAACTTGAAAACTTTCCCAAAGCTTCTCACTTCCTTTTCAAAGAAATTTTAAATAGGAAAATCCAATCTCTTCCAGTAGGACAAAAACAACAACTCCATAATAGTCTTTATAGCCTCATAAACCACAGTACCACCCAAGATGTTAACAAGCTGGCATGTTTTGAGCATCAAAGATAGAGAGGAAACTGTGTTTACATGTTTGGCACAAAAACTAATGAGGAAAGTCAATTGGCCCTTTGTCTTGAGGGTCTGAAGCGCTGAGCTCTAATGTTTGGTTTCTTCGTTGGCACTTGTTCAAGTAATCACTCGTGGCCTGACAAAGCAGCACTTGTGTTTTATTAGTGGCCATGCTGAACTCTCCTGCCTGGGCTGTGTTGTCTCTCAATAGAGTGCTACAGCAGAGGGCACACTTATTTGAAAACACTAAATTAGAGCATGATGATCTTTGCCCGACAAATGAAACCTAGAGAACAACCAAAAAAAAAAATGTTTGGAATGATTCTCCATGTGAAGGGGAGTAGGAAAACTATAAGAGGGGAAGAGAGGAGGGAAGCCACAACCTACTTACATGCCTAAGCACTCTGGACTTTGAAAATGCCTGGAACAAAAAGCAGTTTAGTAAAATCGTTTCCCCTTCTAATCATGTGTACTGCTTTAACATCTAAACCTGCTGCAGTCTATCACACGGTACAATCAGAAGCCAGGAAACATGCCTGCAGTGCTGGAACATTGGCAAGGTGACATTAGAGTTCTTTTCTATTTGAGATTTCTGTGTTGATATGAAAGACTAATCATAGCGCTCATAGAGGAACTTTCTTTCGTCATTGGAGTTTGGTCTGGTGCAAAGGGAATTGTGAAAAGTAGGTCAAACACAGTATTTGGGTCTCTCCCTTCCTTTTATTTGCTTTAGTCTCCCCGTAGGGACACACAGGATAATCATAGCATTTTTGTCTATATTCTTAAATAGATACCCTCCTTCTTACCCCTCAAAAAAGTTGACTGACTTTTTCCTTGCTTTGGACTAGAAAACTAGACACAGGGATTTGGCTGCTAGCAGAATTCTCAGGTTAAATTTTCTGGCAGTTTCAGAACCTGATCCAGTAAAAATAACACCTAGAACAGTTTGTTCTCATTATTCCTAGTTCCAGTTCTATGAAAGAAATGCCAAGATATGCAAAAATAAATGCATTTTAGGAAAATGGGGTGGGGGGGGGAGGAGGGGGAGAATTGTTGAAATGTTTACTATATTTAAAATGGGATTTTAAGAGAGCTTAGGATATGTCCTTTCTTTTGCCAGGCTTTTAAACCCATCTCCACATTGAATGCCTTATGGTAGATCTTCATGACAGGCAGAAATGTGCACTCTGTACATTCAATGCCATTAATTTACTATAAATGACATCTGTAATGAGGTGGGGGCAGGTGGGAAATAATGCTTAAATCTTTTTTTTTTTCCCCAGAGCAATCACAATAAGGAAAGTTAGAGTTCAGAGTTCACAAAATATAGTTTGGCAAGATTATCTAAAAACATCCAAAAATAACTGGAAAGTTAAAGGAGAAAGGATTGTTTTAAAAATAAATTCCCCCCCCCTTTACTTTGATGTCAAATATGGAAAATGCTGACAAACACATATTATTTAATGGCTTTTTACCATATATTATAACCAGGTCTCAGAATATCATTGTCAACTGTTACTGTCCCTTAAGCAGAAAAGGAACATATTAATTTTGAAGAGAGGTAAATGGATGCTAGATTATCATTATTGGTAATAGTTACACATAAGTTCCCACAGCATGCTAGAAGCACATAAATGGCATGTCTAGGGTCAGAGAATGAGGCAGCAAAGTCAATTTAAGAAAAAAAAATATACCAAAGGAGGACCTGATTCTCCCCACTGATATAGTAAAAGGGGTTCTCAGATTGGGAGAGGAAGGGGGAGAAAGTATCATTTACTATTGTTTAAATAGGAAAAACAACTAAATTGGTCCAAAATATAAATTCTAAGTCATGTCTTTCTTGGTATTAATTTAGAAATGTAGAGCCTTTCTGGTAGAAAAAGTCTGGGTATAAAAGAAAATGTTCGTAGGATCCCGGTCTTTAAAAGGAAACCCTAGTAATATGTAGGTCTTCTAGTGACAAGGGAGTCACATACATAATGATAAAATAGTGGCATACAGTGTGTTGCAATCTATTCCAGTTTTAATCATACTCAGCTCTTTTTCTTCCTTTAAGTCCAGGAGGGTCTATGAGGGAGAGACTAACTGTCCTCCCATTTTCCACACTTTACAATTCCCTCAGGTATTTTTCCTTTGAGCAGGTTTATATTGGAGAATGTCAGGCATTCTTGCAAGCACAGCAGCCTGCACATTTGCAGTGCGTGCTGCTGGGACCGTGATGAGGAAGGAAAGGAGGCTCAGAAGAGGGGGAAAGAGTGATAATCACCTCTT
Organism: Pseudochirops cupreus; assembly: GCA_028627135.1. Taxonomy (NCBI): domain Eukaryota; kingdom Metazoa; phylum Chordata; class Mammalia; order Diprotodontia; family Pseudocheiridae; genus Pseudochirops; species Pseudochirops cupreus. The sequence goes on along the minus strand of CM053580.1, from coordinate 376,019,648 downwards.
CCCCTACTGAGCAGCTGCCCAAAGTGTAGCTGCTGGTTGGTAGAACTGTTGCCACTCTCCTGCAGGGGTTTCTTCCTTTCTGCACCTAGTTTTGGAGGGCTGATTGACCTGGAAACAGAAGAATGTTTAAAGCTCAGCTAGGCCTGTATTCTAACATGCTCACACAAAACCTCAATTTTACTTCCTCCTCCACCTATGGAGAACAACAGTTCTGAATGTATAAAAATGAAAGTAAAAGACTATAACATTATTATAATCTCTTAAGGAATCTTAAATGTGATCCTTTTTTATGTTGAATTTATACATGTAGATAAAATAGTTATGGCTTTGTTTCACACAGTGAGTCTTTCTAAATTCCCAAAACAAATGTATTTATTTGCTACCTAGACTGTATCAGTCTCTATAAACACGTCTTACTAAAGATGTGTTTATAATAAATAAATCTGAAGCTTAATAAACTCTACATTTTCAGCAGATGTGATGTCACGTAGGCATAAATGATCAAGTCTGTAACAAGACTACATCAGTGTAATAAGAATAATGAAATCTTTCCATGGACACCAGCTTCAGAGAGAAGTACTACGATCCAAATATAATAGATTGTACTATACTTGATATTATCTATGTATTTTATTGTTCCTCTCTTGTTATAGCCTTTACATTATCAGCCCTTGAAATCCCTAGGAATTGTAAACTTTAAGGATGATTGGTTAGAATATTTATTTAAAGGTAACCCCTTTACACTATGAGACAAGTGCTGACTTGGTCACCTATTCAAAAAAACAAATGGAAGTGGGGGAAATGGGAGAGAGAATGACAAAGGTTCTATAGTTTAAAGAATATAGACCATGGCTCTATTAGAGAGGATGGCATCCTCTTGGTCCAAGTACCCTTTCAAACATGGAACTTTTTTTCACAAAACTTTGCTGAACACCCCATTTAAAGTTGATTAAAGATGAATGCTAAACCCTAAGTAGAAAGAAGTGTAAGTACAGATTCTGAATACTAAAAATGAACAAATCACAAATCTATAATTTTATAAAATACAAAATCTTTTAACCTTTTTTTTACAGTCACAGATACAGACTGATATAAAGAATCTGATTGTTTGAATTAATTTATTCATTTCCAAGTTATATACTATTTGTAAAGAAAACAGAAATGAACACGGCTGATTCTAGTTAGCTTGAACAGGTAACAGAGTTTCTGCAAATCCCAGATTCAAACAAATGGGTTTATAACTGGCTTACATAGGGGGCAATTTTTATCTTAACTGTTTATCATGTTTAAAATGTTGAAGAGGTAAAAGACCATTGAACTGGAGTATCAGAGAATCTGGGTTCAAATCCTGGCTCTGAGAGTTCTCAGTTTTGTCTCTTTGATTGTCACCTCTGGGGCCTTCCATTTCCTCACCTGTAAGAAAAATTGAAAACAGTATTTGAATTTACTACCTAACAGGAGTTGTGAAGAAAACAGTTTGTAAACCTTAAAGCAATATTAAAATATTAAGGAAACAAATGGTGATAAGAATAATAAAAGTGAAAACATAGAAAGATATTTAAATGCATCTTATAAAATACTAAGTTGAAGAATTTCCAAAATACTAGAAAAAATGCTAAACATAGCAATAGTTCTGTTTAGAATAAGTTTTAAATACACATTACATATACTTATAAACATATATTAACAATTTTAACTAAATAATTGGTACTATTTATCCATTCTAAGTCATGGCAGTAGCTATCTCTGTCTCTATCTCTACCTCTATGTATATCAATGCCTAAAGCTATATATCTGTACCTATATCATCTATGCGTATATATTTCTTCAAAAATGATATGTAGGACTATGGTTCTCCAGGTATTTGATTTTGCCCATATAGAACCATGCTTTAGAAATGCCACTGTTCAGAAATCTACAGATAATGAATCGTTATGAAAATACTATTATTTTTTAAGATTTTAACAAATCAGTTTCAAAACTCATATAATCAAATAGTACAAATACTTGATTTCTAAAAGGTTAGAAATGCATTATGTCACAGATAACTGAATCTGACACATTTATTAACTACTAGAGTTCTGAAAAGTATTTCTATAACTATTACTAAAGATATTCAATAAATCTAAAGAATAGAAATGATCATATATCAGTAAATATATGCACACATAATATATGATTATGTATCTATGTCAAAATTTGTATGTGTGAATATATGTGATAAACACATGTGTACATGTTTGCATGTATATACATACATATATATTATATCTTGAAGAGCAATATGAGTCCTGATTATGATTCACATGATGACACTGGAACAATTTGCTCCAAATCATCAAAATAATTTTATTATTTAATCACCAAACTGTAGCAGCAAATTATCTTCTGCTTTTTTTTTCTTTTTCTGTTCTTGCATGTTTCTAACAATTTTTGAGAGAACCCTTTTTTTATTTTCTATAATATTTGAAAATGAAATATATTCCCATGTATCACTTTAATATATAACTCACAAATTGGTATTTTAGTTACGGAACAGATTTTATTTGTTAGCAGAGGTTCTACAATTTTCAAATGAACCTGTCTATTTTATCAGCTGGGTATGCAATGAAATAACTGTTTGGTTAAGGGGGCAGGACATTTAGATATTTAAACACAGTGTCACAAACCAGAACATATCCATACATTGTGACCTCATAAAGAGTATGAAAACACAGATATTCTGAAGTTATTTAACAGAGCTCTCCTATACAGGTTTATCTTTAGAAAATGAAAATGCTCTGAAGCCCAATGAATCCCTTCAATTCACTGGATAATTACTACATACATACATATATTTTATATATATACATATATTACTACATATATACAAATATGCATATATGTATATACCTCTTCTTGGCCTAAAGCTTTTATCATTCCAGGTCACAATGTTATAACCTCAAAAATCATTAATAAGCATTGAATGTGGTCCTGTTTTCCAAAATGCATTAAAGTATATAACCAAATGTAGTGATTACAATGAAGCTCTCTCCGTGAACTCAGTCCTCTTTTGGAACATCCAATGCCCTCCAACTCAAGCAAAATGTTCATCTCCATCACTAAAAGGTTTTCCTATGGAGTAATATGGTTGTGATCTTCCCTGGTTAATGGAGAGAATAATTCACCATCTTCTCTTGTCTTCAGAAGTATTTACGATTTAACTAAAATGTTCTAGGGCAGCAAAAACAAAAAACAAAACAAAACAACATTGTCTAATATTATGAGGGCTTTTTGTTTTGGAAAAAAAATTTTAAGAAATAGGAAATCAACGCAGCTATTTAGCCACTAAAACTAGATTCCCACCCAACCCCCAATTCTCACACTTCCAAATGTTCCACTGAGCTGTAAGATAATGCAAATGGACAAAAGCTCCAAGCCAGGCTTCTGCAGAGAAAATCTGGGTCCTGCAAGTTCGATTAAGCTAGCTAATTTTCAGTCAAACAAGCTAATTTCCAGACAGATTCTTCTGATGTTTTCCCTCTGTTTGTAATTTGCATCATTAAATAGCTCGGTGTTTCAAAGCAGCAATGGGAGTAAGGTCACAGGGCATTATGTTAAGCAGCAACAACCTCTTTTTTTTTTAAGAAGAAGAAGAAGAAGAAGAAGAAATAGCAGCTGATCCTAATGTAGGATGGTTTTCTTTTTTCTTTGTGGGAAGAAGACTGGAATATATCTTATGGATCAGAGACATTTTACTTTAGGAGGGAGAACAGCTTTACTGAGTGTCTTTGTGCTCCAGAAAGCCACATAGGATCACAGGTGTCCTTGATTATCAAGATTTTTTTTTAATGGTATCTCTTCCTCCCTTCCCTAGAACAGCAGGGCATCTATCTGATATGAATATCTCATTTTAAGTGGTACAAAATTCAAAAGTCTTTAGGCATATTTTAAAAAGCTAAGTTTTTTAATTCAACATTAAACATTAAAATAGTCAATAAATAGTGTATGTTCTACAAAACAGTGTGGTTGGACTTCAGGATCTCTTATTTTCTTGAGAGGTTTGAAAAATTCTAAGCATAATGATAACATACCAAATATAGTGCATGTAGAAAAAAAAACCCTCTGCCCCTTCACCTATAGCACTCCATTCTAATGACATTTCTCTTTGTCTATCTGGCCACAGAAAATAAATTCTATGACACTGGTACCCTGAAGCACTGCTTCTTATCCTATAAAATGACATTGTCATCGGGATTGAAAAATCCTCAATCATATAACTCCAAGACTACAAACTAATGTAGCTGAGTCAAATTATCCTTTCAATTCTGCAAGAGGGAGAGAGATCATAAAATACCCTCAATCCATAGGAACTCCTCCCATTGACATGGATGAGTTTAGTTGTGGACTGAAGACACTATATGGTCCTGAAACATGACTCAATTTTTGAAAAGGGTTTTACTAGACATATAATGTTTTGCCACTATACAAGCTTCGCTGAATCACACATTCTATAACCAATATACATGAATGTTTGTTGGAAGTTGAGAATGTGCAGGAAGAAATCTGTCTTCTGTTACAAAGGAATACAGCAGGTACTTTGAGACAAAGTATACACAAATCTGGTGGAATGAGTGGGGTTCTAGAATTGTTCCTTTTTTCTTTAGGAAAACCTGAGAAAGTAAACCATATGAAATCCATACTACTCTATCACAGAAACAGTGGAAACCACATATATTCATAATCATTCTGCCATCGAAATGGAGGAGACACAGACTTTAAAAAGCAGAGGATGTGAGACAATTTAGGTCATAGGAAAAGAGGCATTTACTTAAGAACTTCACTTAGGTGAGGAAGTACGTTGGTCAGTAAGCCTCTTCCCCAACAACAAATAGGCAACTGCTAGAGAATCGTAACACCTCCCTGACAGACTGCAATGAAAGAAAGAAAGAATGAATGAAAGAATGAATGAATGAATGAATGAATGAAAGAATGAATGAATGAATGAAAGAATGAATGAATGAATGAATGAATGAAAGAATGAATGAAAAAGTATTTATGAAGTATTTATGCATGGCAAACTCTAGGGTTCGTGCTAAAATGGGCATAATGAATCAACACAATTCATTTTAATTACATTAAACTCCATTTTAACTACCATATTGCCTTTTAGAGAAATGTTTTTCTATTTCTAATTAAAAATTATGAAGCAGGACTTTTTTAAAACTGAATCTGTTCATCTCCCTTATTAGTTAATTTGTGCTAACTCCATATAAGATAAATGGTTTTTAAAAGATTATCACTGAAATACTAAGATTTTTTATTGTTTGTTTGCTTTCTTTTTCAGGGCTGACCCTATATAATACATGGCACACCATCCCATCATCTTTCTCCTTCTTCCACTGCATAGAAATCTAATGGGCTTTTGGAAAAGCTTGTTTTTTAGAAAACAACCTGCCCTGTATATCTCCCATAGAGACCTAAGGCCAATAAGATCCATTAGAAGCAGTGAATGTAGAAAGCTGATTGAGTCTCAAACACTTTGATGTAAGTAGTATGGACAAACACTAGGGTGTGAACAGCTCTAGTAATTCTAATGGATGGATATTCTCCAATGAATTTGCCATTCCGCTTCCCGCAGAGCTGTTGGTAAAACGGACTTAAGATGTAGTTGTCTGTCTTCACTTGCCTATTTAGATCCAGCTAAAGAACAAAAAAGTAGTTCAATAAGGTAGGTAGTGTAGGATGGGATCTTTTGAGCACATTCTGATGTGTGCAAACATGACATATTTAATTAGTATTATATTCCATATTTTAAAAGAAACCCAAGATTTGAAATATGATAATTATCTTTTAACAACTTACAGCTGCTAAACTTCTCAGATTAAACTCTTACTGGTGCTGGTTCTTAGAGCAGAACACAAGTGAATACTTTTAATAGCTGCTAGTTTATAAATGTCAAGTCCTGGGTTCACAAAACTAGAACAAGAGACTTTCCTTTTTTATAAACCCTTGTCAAAACAAAGCTGTGCAGGATTGCACCTATGTAGTGATCACAAGTGATTAAAGGCCAAGTCAAAAAAGAAAAAAAAATTGATGAAATAAATCATGAAATTACTAGTGGGTCTGTAACAGATGTGTTACCAAAGATATTTTGTTTATCCATTTGAAATTTGGATGAAAAGAACAACTGAGCTTTTAATTTTGCCCAAGCAAACTTGTTAGCCTTGAAAAAGCAATTTTTTTGGCCCCCACTCTATCTGGCTGCACAGAATTTTCAAAGCAGCACAATGTTATAAAAAAAAAATGCCCTTTTAATCAGATTACCCTTGGCGATCGTCCCAAACTCAGGCTGAAGTGCAGTGCTTGTGGTTTCTCAACAGCTTACACTAAGCCTGCACCATGGAAATAATCTACTTTTAAAACCCAGGAAACAAATCGACTGCACTAAGGACATAAGTCGCTGTCATTAGGGAGTGATTAGGCTAAACATTTTTATACACTCTGCTAGCCCAGTTTCATATTGTACATCTCTGTGTTGATAGGAAGAATGGTACCTCAGGTGATTGTTTGGATCAACCATAGGGAAAAAAAAGTTAATAAATTCTAATTAATAAAAGAGAAATAAAACATACAGATTTCCTTTCAATGTTAACTTACTGATACTAGAATCTTCATGATTACCTTGACCAGAAGATGGGTAGTTTGACCACACAGGACATGCAGCGATTTTTTTTTTAACCTACTCTACCCTCTCCTTAAAATCCCAAACCTTCTCATAAATTTCTATTACTTAAATTTGCTAGCAGACTTCCTGTGCTACTTAATTTATGCTCTTACAATATGCCATTAGAATTCCATGTTTATAATGTCCTTTGCTATTGAAGTTGGTTTTAAGGGTCTAGAGGCACCCTGTTATATTCTTAGGGGCAGGGATATGAGAGGGAGTTTTGGTTAAGTCCAAAATACGTTCTGTTTGCTTCTTTCTTCCAGTATCACCACAGCCAAGTGAGGCAGGAAGGCCCATAATCATACATTATACTGAGCACTATGCTGGTGAAGAAAAAATCCTATAACCTTCAGGTTCAGACAGCAGGTCCTATGTGGATCTTGAATTTTACAGGTCAATTTTTTCTTGATGGGAGCACGCACAGTTGCGTTTTGTTTTGTTTTAAACGTGGAGATATGGAGGAGGGGGCTTTAGGGACTTTCTTTGATGAAATCACCAGCTGGAGAACCAGGGCTCAGTAAGAACTAGAAGTTCATTTTTTACCCAGGAGATTGAAGTCCCCTTCGACTTAGAGAGGGGATATTCAGTTGTCCATAGCTCATGCTTGGTCCTTGGTTGATCCCTACATTGGACATTTTGCTGATAGTTTCATTTCTAAATTATGAAACATTTCATTAATCCTCAATCTGTCCTCTCTGTCTTGACAATAACACTGCCTGACAGCCAAAGATTAATATTTATTAAATACCTTAGATTTTTATAGGGACCTGAAATATTTCATTTTCCCAGGAAAACAATCTTTTAATTCTCTGCTAAACCTCTCCTACTACATCTCCCAGTAAAGTAGGGAAGCAGACAACATAACAATTAAAGGATGGGGGTGGGGGTGACCAGACACCGAGGCCTGACACCCAGGAAGGGTCACAATATAACACCCTTGAGCCAAACTGCTAACGTTCATTCATATTCTACACATCCATCGCCCTTTCTAAGCATATCCAGCATACGTGGACTTTTTTTTTATACTCTTCTTCCTCATATCTCCCCCACCTTTCCAGTTTCATAAATAATTCATGAGCTGATAAATATGCAATTTCAAAAAGTGCAGACCCGGCAGCACTGCATTTAAAAAAAAATAAAAAAAGCTTGTGCTCTTTTTTTTGCTTTTTCACACAGAAGTCCTGAGCTGCACTTAACAGATGACAAATTTCCACTATTCAAAAGCTTTATTATATATATGATAGGAGTGAAAGTGTATTTCTGGTCTGATACCTAGCTAGACATGTTGTGAATTGTCTGAGGAACACTGGATGCACCAAACACAAACATTTTTTTTTTTTCAAATGAAGTTAACAGTTTTTAAAATTTGGCACGCTGCATGCTGGCCGTCCTGCTGGTTACTGAAATTCTGGGAATAATGCTTTGCAAACAGGCCTTTGAATTTTGTCTTTTTGTTTTTGCTGGGGGTGAGGTTTCTGCCAGGTGGAGGGCCAGGTTCTTTTCCACGTGTGCAGGTGAGGCACGCATTGTCATTCTCCAGTTGCTAACACCAGAAAGGTCTCAATCTTCTAAGGTTTCCCCTAAGCAATAGCCACTTATCTGACATCACGGGGACATTCTTCCGAGGCCAGCTTGACAAGATCCACAGTGAGCTCGCTGCGCTGCCCGTGATTCCGAACAGGTAGAAGCCCCCCACGTGGCACACACTGCGGCAGAGGGAGCGGAGCAGGACGGAGCCGAGCAGAGCACAGCACCTCCATTTTGTGGGCTAATTGCTTGATTACTAGACTGAAACAAAATGGAGGAGAGATTTTTTTTTTAAAGCAGCTCAGGGGCTGATGTGACAAAAGAGAAGAATGATTAGGAGAGAAATGGGGCTCCGAGAACATTAGGCATACAATTACATGAATATTAAATGGAATGTAATAAATAGCGATTACGTGTGTATTTATATACTGTACACACAGATAATAGATAGGTGTACAGTCCACATGGGAATAGAGCTATTCTAGTTGGGTAACAGCTGGTTTTTTTCCTTTTTTTTTTTTTCAAGAGGTCTAGGTCTGTGAAAAGTAACCTTTTGGATGAACACTTAAATTGGAAAACGCCATGGGTAAGAAATAGACCTCAGTATTTAATTTGGACTGGCTAGTTGGAAGCCCATATTTACTGTACAATAATTTTAAATTTAATTAAGTCACACTGCTGACGCTAGTAGCATCAACACCGTAAAGATGATGAATTGCAGGCTTAAATGAAATATAAACAGCCCTTAAAAGTAACATTAATGCAGCACCCCGCAAACAGACACTGGATGATAGATTTCAGCCTAAGCACCTACATGCGTCTTAGAGGAGCACGGGAAGTTGGAAAGTGGGCCCTGCATATCAATGTGATCATTGTACCAAAAACATAACCTTTTAGGAGTCATTATTTTTCCAAGACAAGTTTCCACTTTCTGTCCCTACCCCCACCCCTTGACATGATCTGTTATCTTATAGAAGAATTTTCACACAATTTGCATTGTCATCTTATGGATTGGCTACTGGTCTACAAACATGAGCTGACACACTGTAATAGTGGGACTGGGCTGTCACAACAAGGCAGCTGGACTGTTATATATTCCACTTTGCCTCCATTGTGTTTTCGATTCACAGCAGTAGTGGGACAAAGGGCCTGACAGAGCTAACCATGGATTGTCACCTTGATTTGTCCAGTCTCGCAGATATGCAGAAATGAATTATATTCTCCTGCTTATAAACATAACACAGAAGCAAAGAAGCCTGCAAACAGCATTTTCTAAACCATGCTATCTGAGAAACATCAGGCTCTTCCTAGATGCTACATGCTGCCTCTCTCAGGAGGGAAAAAATAAAGGCAGAAAGAACCATCAGATTAGTAAAGAGATCCTAAGACTCTCCTTCAATAATATATTCTAGACATTAGAAACAAAACTCCCTCTGATTGAGAGATACATAATTTGTATTCTGCTTAGCTTTTATTTTTGATGAATGCTATCACAATGCTTCAAAATGCAAAATTATATCATATTTTTTACAAGAAATGTGCTGTATGAGACCTAGTAAATAAAGCTGTTGTTTTCACGAAAATTAGGTTGAATTTTAACATTTTTTCTTAAAATGATCAAAATGAATGACTTCACTTACTATCTATTATAATATACTTTCACATTAAACATAAAGGATATCCTATTTAAAATTTACCAAATGTTAAAGCTCTAATCTTTGAACAATCCAAAAATAGTTGACTGCTAATGAGGAAATTCACTGAGAGATGCTTCTCTGATGCCAGTTGTTTAATTTACTACATTATTGACAAGGTGTTTGAATGTCTTTTGAGATGCGTGCAGTTTTAATAGACACACATGCATAAATGAAGCAGAAGGGGCTTTGGAAGTTTAAAAAGAAATACAATCCAAAAAGAAAAAAAAAGGGTAGAGGGGATGAAGCTGTTTCTTGCCATCTTTCTGGGAATAAGAAAAATATGATTGTCCTTCCTGGCTAGCATGGAAGAACAATTGTTACCTGAAAAAGGTGAGGTGTGTGTTGTCGTGGAAAACCATGAAGACAATTTTTAATGATCTTTTCATTTTTATCAAAAACTTGGCATGATGATATATCAAAAATGGTGTTTTCTTTAAAAGACAGCCTTGTCCATATTGAAGCAATAAGATACATAATAGACTCCCAATTTAATTTTTTCTGAGGCTATACTTATCACCAGAATGTATAGAACATTCCTCTCTGAAGAAAGGCTCTTTTGCGGGGTGTGGGAACATCATTTCTATACTGCTTTTTAAAACATTTATTTATGAAGTTGGGCTAATCTGAAGACACACTGTTACATATCAAAATATCGCTTTCCCTTTCTGATCATACACTATTTTAAAAAAGCCACATTTAAAAAGCATGTATCATTTTCAGGACTTCATTAATTTTGACTTCTAAGTTGTGTAAGATTATTAACTATTTTTATATTTTACATAAATAGTATATATGTGTATATGTGTATATATATATATATATATATATGTGTGTGTGTGTGTGTGTGTGTGTGTGTGTGTGTGTGTATGTATTTTACGTGGCACCTGGTATACCGTGTTTTAAATGGAAACGAAACACAAACCAACATGATATATTCAGTTCTAAAGTTCTATACCATATGTAGTGAATAAGTGAAAATAAAATCAAATCTTACCCATTTACAGAAATGCAAATGTGCCTCCATCAAAAAGCTACACATTCATAGTAAAGATTTCAGCCAAAATAAAGCACTTTGCATGTTAGTAAGGGTGGATGTGGGAGGGGGAACATAGGCAAACACCTCCTATTTTCTGTTTCTGAATTGCTTAGGAAAAATCTAAATGTGCCCAAAAAGAACCATTTATTGTCTGAGGCAAAAAAACTGTACAGATTTGTCTTCCTTCAGAATTCTATGCAGCCAACCGTAATAGGTCTTTGACAGTTCACCTGACTGCAGCAGAAATGGGAGTGTGATGGTTACAGTGGATGACAGAAAGGGGCCATTTGAAGTGCTATTATGCAGTCTACATGAGAAGATTTCAACAGATTTCAGCTCTACCTAGTTATACTATGTACATTTTTTTTTGCCTTTTACTAGTTGTGCATGGCTTACAATAAGAAATCCACATTTTCTTCTGTGACCATCAAATAGTGCATCCTCCGCTTTAAGAATTAGCATGTTGTAGAAAGATTTCCAACTTCCTTTGGCATGCCACTCTGTTTAATGGTCATAAATAAAACACCTATATTAGGACTCTCTTGCATTTGCAGTTCATTTTGAAAAACTATAATGCTTCTTTATGCATTCTGTTTTATCACAATTTCAGGGAATATAACACAGAACAGTAAAAATTTTCAACTAATGCACCATGGAAGGCTATGCCCATTTTAAGGCTTTTGTGAAAATAGTATTACTAAGGCAAAAATGATTTCTTTAAAGCTTGTATTTAGTGCTTCAGAAAAAAAAAAAGACTGTACCTTTGCTTTCTTTTTTAAAATGGAAAGTGCTGTGTTAAATGTGGTTCTGGAGTTGGATAGCTTTTGTAGTAATTTTATTGTACATGCTGTCCATTTGCATTATATGTGGAAAAACTTTCAAGATCTTTCTAAAAGGAGAGAGATTAAAATGAGAAACTGAAATATGGCCCCAGTTAGTCAAAGGTTCTTAATAGCAAAATAAACTATAATTTTATGACTAATTATTTTAAAAATTAATTACTTTAATTCAGAAAAAAGGCAAATTATTTTTTTTAATAGAACATACACAACAGATTAGGTGAAAACATAAGGGTCTGGCACATTTCTTTCCAGGAAATAATAACTGTACAAATAAAGAGGAAAATCACTTCTTTAGCAACATACATAAAAAATGAATCAAATGCTACACTTACTACCCTACACCACCCTAAACTTACATTATATTTAAGAGCAAAGGGAATAAAACAACTATGTCCCTTGATATATTGTTGAGTAGGCCTTCTCTGGTTCTGTTTTCCACATAGGGTCAAGACTGCTGACATGGGATTAATCAGTTACTCCTCCTAAACCATGAATCAGAACAATTGCTGTCAGTTTCATATGGTACAACTGCCTGAAAATGGAAAAGTTGGAAAGTCAGAGCACAAATCAAAAGTGTGGAAATTAAAAGTGAACAGCTGTATCTTCAATTTAACGGATAGTTTTGGCTATTTGTGGTTTGTTACCATAGTCAAATTAAAATGATAACAGTATCCAATGTAGACTTATCATTTTGAAATAACTATCTCCCCCTTTCCCCATCAGCACACACTCCTCTTCTTTGGAGAGAGCTTTTTTTTTCTGTTAGGACATTTACCAAAAATAAAAAGGAATAGAAAGATAGAAAGAGAGAGAGAGAGAGAGAGAGAGAGAGAGAGAGAGAGAGAGAGAGAGAGAGAGGAAGAGAGAGAATACAGGAGAGAGAGACAGAGGGAGGCAGAGAGACAGAGAGACAGAGACAGAGAGACAGAGAGAGACAGAGAGAGAGAAAGAGAGAGAGAGGAAGGAAAAAAGGAAGGAAGGAAGGAAGGAAGAAAAAAGAGAACAAGCTAAACTTTCTTTTGCCTTAGGGTATATCTCTTTTGTAACCATATGTATATTTAGACATGTATGCTGACCCAAAGGTTAAATTGAATATTTGCTGGGTTACATTTGTGGATGTCTTCTGCATACATATTACAGGGTTTATGTTGACGTTAACCTCTTGGTGAATGTATGCATCATATGTTTGAAAATACTAGGTGCAAGTGTCTTCTATAAAGGGGAGCTGAAATAATTTGCTATTAGAAATGTGTGTAACAAGCTTTTTACACTAGGATACACTTTATATTAAACAGAATGGCAGGGTGCCTAAGTGAGACTGCCTCTATTACTAATGATAACATGAAAATGGACACTTACTAATCAAATGTTTTGAAAAAAAAATCTGCATCTTTTAAAATGAAATTTAGCCTAAACTTCAATCATTTTGTTTTAGGGATAAGGTGTAACATTTAAAAGCCTTGACTAGTAAGGATCTTTCCAAATTTATATTTCCAGCAAGGCAAGTGTTAAGATTATATGATTTAACATAAGATGAACAGATACATGAATGAATAAATGTATCATGACAAAGAAACTGATGCTGTATTATAAGAATGTAAAGATAGTACAAGAAATTTTTCAAAATAAAAACTTAATTGGAATGACTGAATTTTATTATTATTCAGTAGCATTTTTTATTTTAAGGTACAAAATTATATAACAATTTTTATAAGAAAATAATTGATAGAGAAACAATTTTATTTAAGCATAAAATCTTTGTTTCCATAAGTGTCATAAATAAATGTTTCATTCTTTCATAAAAATATAATGACCAAAATAGCAATTGAAAAATTTAATTTTACCTCATCTCCATTGTTACCTGCTTTTAAACCACTGATAATGATAAATAAATAATCATTAGGTTTTATTGTAAGGTATTATAAGAACATTCTTAGGGTACAATATAAAATAGGAAGTTGCCGTTTATCATATGTAAGCCATAAACTTCAAATACCTGAACCTATTCCATTCAATTTTGTACACAATAGAGACATATAACATAACAGAAACTAATTTTAGTTTGAAATACACTCTTTCAATAACAATGCAATGAGAGTATTGGAGAAAATAGGTTTCCATAAAGAAAAGTTATATAAAATATAAATATGTAGTTGTATTTAATATTTTATAATAACTACCCACTTTACAACATGAGAATTTTACACTATGTCTTTTAAATTAATTGATTCATATACCTATACAGGAATTTTCTAGAGTTCTGAATCATTAAAGGAAAGAAACACAAAAATTATTAGCATTCTATGATACTGAATTATTTGTCTTTAAAAAAATGAATCAGCCCTTCATTTCTAGGAAATATTTGGAAAGTACTAAAGATATAATCATCTTTGTTCCATCAAGTATTAAAGTAATATTTAATTTTTCTAGTGGTACAAGTCATTTGTTAATTTTATAAAATGCTCTAGGGAGGCAAGTTAAATTCCATAGGAAGAAAATATCATTATTTTTAAAGAAAATAATGAAAGATTGAGTTAATGTGGTCTAGCTAAACAAAAGTGTTTACAGTGAGTGTGTTATTGGAAATAGTTGCCTTTTTTTATCTAAATGGGATGTGAAAAAAAGATTAATGCATTTTATAATCGATGAAATATTTGATTATAGAAATAATTGGTTATAGTGTAACTCTAAATGAATGTTTTACAGTTCTCTGACAAGGGCTTATTTAACAAAACTACTGCATAGTTTCCTAATTCTAGAAGGCAGTATAATATATATTTACTTTGTAAAAGAAATCTTTTATTAGTGGTAATTTTTGTTACTAGTGATTTTTGGTTTTGTGTATAAATAAATTATATATATAAGCAAACAATGAAGACACTCCCCTCAGGATTTCAGGGAGGTAGATGTTCAAACTCTGTTCTTGTGAAATACTGTTTCAGAGTTTCTTGTCGTTTGAATTATTGGTTGCTAGTCTCGTTAAGAAAAAAAAAACTCAGTGTAAGTGTAATCACACTAATGCTTCAAAGAAACAATTCAAGGAAGTGATTTGTATAACATACAAGAATGTGGTACTTTTTGTGTAATAAGAATGTGCTGTTTGTTCAAAATCGAATTGATTATGTCTATATGTGCACACACACATGCACATATGCATAGAGAATTTGCTAAGAACAGTCAAAGATGAAAACACATGCAATGACCTATAGAATAAAACCAGGGTAACCTCAAACATAACAATTAAGAGAAGCTGGAGCTTTTGTATCATACCTGAACTCCATCTCTGCAAGACCAAATCACACTAACATAGAAAGAGAGAAGCTCAGAAATGGATGGGGGAGGGAAATAAGCAAGGAATGAAAAGGGGGAAGAGGCTGACTTGACAACCTTTAGTAATGGAACCAATCCATTGATGCATCTCTTTCCATGCACATTAGAACATTTTTACTAAGAAAAGCTGGTCACCCACAAAAAAACCACAAATACACTGTATCCTTATTAATTTGTCCCTAGTATATGTCCTTTAGAGTGGAAAAACCTAATCCTTAAAAATGTTCTAGTAGTTCTTTAAAATTCCATTTTTAAAAAGTGTTAAGAAGTCATGTAAAACTGGACTTCAGGATTTTTTTCCCCACACATCTCTATTTTTTACTTGCTTTTGCATAAGCTGATGATGTGTGGGGATAGTATTTTATTAAAATGGTGAATTTTAAAGTACAAAGACAACACTGAGTGTGAATTTTACAGAAAAGAAATATTTCTCTGTATTTCAGTAGACATTTTTAGTAGGCACTATCAATGGGTCAAGAAAGAACATGATTCACTGGACAAAGATTAAAAGTAATCTTTAATTTCTGTTTACTAATAAGATATATTTATACTACCAGACATAGCTTTCTAGAGTTCCTTAAGTTTCACCTATGTTATTCCCTCCATTTTGGAAAAAAAAAATAGCAACAACAACAACAGCTTTTTATTTTATGTATTGAAAGAATTATATGGGAATATATAGAAAAGCTGTGTAAAATATTTCCATATCTGACAGACTTCTTCCAGTAACCCAGAACCGCTTTCTTTAAATGCCTGAAAACGATACTAATCCTTTTAAAAAGAATATTTGAGACTTAACTTTAAAATAAAATGTTTAACAAATTACATTTTTAACTACAGAAGCAGTCCTTGGAAACTATGAGAATAAACATTAAATAAAATCCACATGAGAGGACAAGAATAAAGATACAAGGGTGGTATCATAGAATGGTAAGACTGAAAGGACCCTGAGAGATACAAAATCCATTTTTTCTGCCTCCAGGTAGGATTTGTTGGGTTTTCTAATAGGACTCTGCAACTGCCGTCTGTACACACATGCCCACTCATACACAAACACATAGACAATCCTTCCTTATTCAGTTGCTGTATTTCTAGAAAAGTACACACACACACACACACACACACACACACACACACACACACACACACGTATTTGGACCAAACAGGGCAACAGTTCCAATCACAAAAGAAACTTGCATCATTTTTAGGACTCTTCTACTTACTATCTACATAAAGTGCATGCTATATCCCTGATTTATCCTTTTTTGCATGATATGATTATAATCTATCAACTTTAGTTAATAAAATCTGTATTTTATTTTGAAGGCTATGAAATCAAGTTTCAATGAAGAGATTCATTAGACTTACAGACATAGGGTATTTCAGGCAAATGGAGATATCAAGAAACCACTCTGAGAGAAAAAACACTCATTTTGAGTTAGGTAGCTGAAAGGTTAGGGCAGTATTCAGAATAGTTAAAAAAAAAAGTTTTACACACATACAGAAGAAGCAGAGATGATCTTAGAGGCAGAACATGTTTAAAATAATCACAAAATCTGGGAATTTCTATACCAACTAATAAATGTGACTAAAATGTTTTAACTGTAGAATAATTCTTTCTCCATTTTCTTTGATCTATCTTAACACTGGAAATCTTAATATAGTCCTGATCATGTACTCTTTGTAATGTGAACTTCTTTCCACACGGAAGCTACAAACAATACAGCTTAAAACAGTAATACATATCCATGCTTGCAAAAGAAATGTGTGTGTGTGTAAATGTGCATGTGTGTTTTAAAGGATTTTGTAAAAATGAATATGGCCTAAGTTGTGCCCTCTCAGTTGTCCTGCTGATTTATTTTAATATGAAAAAATCTGATCGCTGCTTGTAAAGCAGATTATGCATGTATTAAATTCTTTAAAATTAGAATATACTTAATACCACATTAGTTCCAGACATGCAAAGTAGGGAAAGAATTATGCACCTAAACAACAAGGCAGGATTTAAGCTTAGATTTCTACTTACTACAATTCTCATTTGGTGAAATAACAAAGATGTACAATCTACCAGTTAATGAAAAGTTGTAACGATTTTCATTTTCCCAAGCAAATCATCAAGCAGAAGAATTAAAACACCTCTTTTTTTTTCTTAAGAAAAAAAAAAACTGACACATTGTGTTCTATCTGGTTTCCAGGGTAAATGATTTACCCATTTTTTATTCTTCTCCCAGAAAGTTAAGCTTTATTTTGTGACTATTCCAATTAAAATTAAAAAAAAAATCTGTGGGGACAGAATAGTTCAGAGAAAGGTTTCATGATGGCAGGAATACTGCCTTTACTTTCCAGTTCTTACACAAGCAACCAAACCTTGGTAGGCACCTTTTCTGAGAAGCTAAGAATCCCTCAAGATGCTGATTCTTTGGAAAATAATGTACCCTATACACATCTAAGGAAAATTTTATATTAAGTATATACAATTTAACCCATTACACATTACCATCTCACTACTTTTGTGTTTAAAAAATGTGATTTTTGCTTTCTCTCGGAGAGCCTCTAAACCTTTTACTTACCAATAAACAAATAAACAAAGAAATAGATGAATGAGTGGATAAATGAATGAATAAATAAATAAATCTATTGTTAGGGAGGGCATGTTTTTGTCCTCAGCTTACAGATGGAAAAGCAGTGGGAGAGAGAGGTCAAATGGCTTGTCCACCAAGGTCACAGAGTGAATTGATGGACCAATTCTTAGAACACTGCACACAATCTATTTTGCCTTTCAAGACACAAATATATGCAGGCATAAGAGTTGTTATTCTGTAGTATGCAAAGTATTTCTAAAAATTCATTTCAATTAAATAAACATATATTAGATGCCTGTTGTGTGCAAGGTAGTATTTTTCTTAAACAAATCTGGACTTAGATATGCAGATGAAGGGGTCTTGTAACAGAAATCTCCTCAAGAGATTATATACTTACTTTAATGATACTGTCATTACTCAAAATTTTTCTGGATCTCTTAAAAAAAAACTGCCTTGAGGGCCTGTTTACTATCCACATAAGCAAATCAGTCAAATTCATATATATATATATGTATATATATATATGTATATATATATATATATATATATATATATATATATATATATGTTTTTTTTTTACCCTAAATAGTATTAACTGATTTAATCATAATTTTATTCACCAGGCCTGGCTCAGAGTTTTTTGCTGTTTCTAAGAATCAAAACTAATAAGTGAATAACCTTTGAGTTAGAAGACTTTGTGGAACTCATCTCACGTAACTCATACCTGAACAAGGATCCTGTGTATCATATCCCTAATGCATGGTCATCCAGATTGCTCTTAAAGAGCATCAGCACAACTGAAGCTGTGACAGTGAGAAGATTTATTCAATTTTAGATAGTTCTAATTTTTGGCATTTTTTCCCACATGAAACTTAAATATACCTCTCTCCCCTTTGCCCAATTTGCCTAGTTCTTCCTCTGGGAGCTAAACCAACCCAGTCGTCCTTCTACATATTAGTTCTTTAAAATACTTGAATATAGCTATCGTGTTCCATCACTCCCATATCATCTTCACTTCTATAAGAAAAAAGACAAAGATTCACCACCACTAAAGATATTCAAAAGCATATACCACAGATTCTAAAGACAGTTCCTAAAGAAGTCTCTTTTTTTTTTCCTCTAAGTGACAGCATTGTTGGAATGTGGACATCATTCTCTGAGGTGACAAATATGAAGGGTCCCAGATATCGTTAGTAAGAATATATTCAGGTATGTTTTTTCAAATGATCAATGAACATGACTTTATAGTCACTTTATGTTTATACCTCTACATCTCATTACAAGTGGTGTTTAAAATATCTGGAATTATTACTGCTTTCTTTTCTAACTTTCATCTTAGGAATGATTTCCACGTATGTTAGGGCCTAAAATATTCCCAAAGCATTGTAAATGAGAGGGTCAGATGCATCTCAAACAAACACACAAACCAAAAACAATAACAAGATAAAATCATTAGTAAGGATAAATTAAAAGTTATCCTTTTATGTTCTAGGACACATAAAGAATCCTTTCTGAGAGTATTTGTAATTCATAGTGCTATGAATTTGTAATTCATAGTATTGTTAGTAGTAGCAATAGTAGTGGTGGTGGTGGTGGTGGTGGTGGTGGTGGTAGTATTTTCACCTTGAGGTTGAAACAAGAGTAGAGACCCTTAAAAATATTTTGAAGGTAAGGGGGCCCTGAAAATGCTACATTCCAATACACATTTATTCTATGTTTATTCAAAACATATCTATTTGCTCATTTCATTGTGCTAGGATTCAACCCCCCCCCCCCAACCAGAAACAAAACAATAAACAAAAAAGTGGTCCCCTAGTTGAAAGAGTTAATGATAAGACTGGACACAAATACCTAGAATGCAAAACAGCCTAGAAGTTATGAAGAATACAAAGTTCTATGATATCAGAAGAGATTTTCTTGAATGATGAAAAAAAAAACCACAAGAATTGGAAATAATAATAAACAATAAATTCAAGAAAATTAGAGCTATCAAAGCAATAATTCATGCAAAAATGGGCATGATAAAAGACAAAAGTGGTAGAGATTTAACAGAAACAGAAGAGATTAAGAAAATGTGATAACACTACACAAAAGAACAATATTGTGGTTACTGATCTAGAGCCCGGCATCCTAGAGAAATCAAGTAGGTTTTAGGAAGCATTACTAATGATAAGGCTAGTGCAGGTGATGGAATTCCAGATAAGTTATTTAAAACTCTAAAAGATGATGCTGTTAAAATGTTGCACTTCATATGCCAGCAAATTTGGAAAACTCAGTAATAGCCACTGGATCAGAAAAATTCAGTTTACATTCCAATCCTGAAAAAGAGCAATGGCAAAGAATGTTCAAATTACCAAACAACTGCACTCATTTCACCTACCAGCAAGATAATGCTTAAGATTCTGTAAACTAGGATTTAGCAGTTGTAAATTGAAAATTATCAGAAGAGCAGATTGGTTTTCAAAGAAACAGAACTAGAGACCAAATTGCCAACACTCACTTGATTATGGAGAATGCAAGGGAGTTCCAGAAAAAAACATCTGCTTCTGCTTCACTGACTGCACTAAAGCCTTTGACTGTATGGATCACAACAAAATGTGGCAAGTACTCAAAAGGATAAGAGTACTAGATCATCTTACTTGTCCTCTGAGGAACCTCTATGAGGGCCAAGAAGCAACAGTTACAACTGAATATGGAAGAACTGGAAGGTTGGAAAAGAAGTACAACAAGACTGTATATTGTTACCTTATTTATTTAACTTTCATGCAGAGTACATCATATAAAATGCCAGGCTGGATGGATCAAAAGCCAGAATTAAGGCTGTCAGGAGAAATATCACTAATCTCAGACATGCAGATGATAATACTCTGATGGCAGAAAGTGAAGAAGAATTTTAAGAAACCTCTTGAGGGAAGTAAAAGAGGAGAATATAAAAGTTGGCTTGAAGCTTAACATAAAAAACAAATGAAAAACAAATCTATGATCTTGGCAACTGTTCCCTTAACTTTCTGGTAAACAGAGGGGAAAGAAATAGAAGCAATGTTCATTTTTATATCCTTGGGTTCAAAGATCACTGCAGATGCAACTATGGCCATGAAATTAAGAGATGTTTGCTCCTTAGAAGGAAAGTGATGTCAAATCTGGACAGCAAATTAAAAAACACAGACATCGCCTGCCAACAAGGGTTTGTGGAGTCAAAGCTATGATTTTTCTGGTAGTCGTGTATGGCTGCAGAAGTTGGGCTATAGGAAAAGCTGAGTGCCACAGAATCACCACTTTTGAATTGTGGTGTTAAGAGAAGACTTTTGAGAATCCCTTGGACAGCAAAGGGATCAAATGAATTAATACTTAAAGAAATTTATTCAGACTACTCATTAGAAGGACAAATCCTGAAGTTTAAATACTTGCAAAAGACCCTGATGTTGGGAAAGAGTGAAAGCAAAAGAGAAGGGGATGGCAGAGGATGAACTAGATAGATGGTGTCATGGAAGTAACAAATGTGAGTTTGGGACAGACTTTGGAATATAGTGTGGGAGAGAGAGGCCTGGCACGCTATAGTCTATGGGGCAGTGAAGAGTCAGACACAACTGAATGACTGAACAACAACAAAAAAGATATATACAGGATTAATTTAAGATAATTGCAAAGGTAAGACACTAAGATTAAAGAGGACTAAGAAAGACTTTTGCCAAAAGTAGGACTTTACTTGAGATTTAAAAGAAGCCAGGGAAAACAAGACACAGAGATGAGGAGGAAGAATTCTAGTGACAGCCAGTGCAAATGTCTGGAGTCCGGAGATGACTGTTGTGGCTGAAAAAAGTAAAGAGACTAGTGTCACTGGGTTACAGAGTCTGTAAAGGGGAGTAAGATATATAATAAGACTGGAAAAGTAGGAAAGGGTCAGAGTATAAAAGATTTTAAAAGTTAAGTGGAGGATTTCATATTTGTTCCTGAAGGTGATAGAAAGCCACTGGAGTTTTGTGTTTGCCCTTTGTTTCCAAAAAGGCTCATGGCATCTGGGAAATGATGACATGACTTGCAATTGACTCTGATTTGAGGGAGGGCGGGTTGTGCAAGGTCACCAGCCTCACTTTCTCCTCCAGAACCATCTGGAGCCAGTGACCTGATATTCATCAGGATGACTGGAGATGACCCAGGATACAATGGGAGACCCTGGCCCTTTTAGGCTAAGGCCTTTTCAGGTACTTACTTAGAGTGAGGTAACACCCATTCAGTGAATAGGCCTCTTTAAGAAGTGAGTCAAGGGATAGTCCCTTTAATTAGAAAAAAAAGAAAAAAAATAAAGCTGGGAGAGGGAGACCCTCAGGCATGCTGTTGCAAAGAGGAACAGTTACCACTGATATTCACTCTAAGGCAAGAGTGTCTAAAATATAGTCATTAAGTGGAGCTTGTGCAAGGACCTACTGTGGTCCAATCCATGAGCTTCAGAGTGAGCAGGGGGTAGACATGGTCAAATCTATGCTTAATGAAAATCAATTTGACAACTGAGTGGAAGATGGACTAGAACAGGTAGAGAGAGACTAGAGGCATGGACACCAACCAGTAGGCTACTTCAATAGTCCAGGAATGCAGTGATGAGAGCCTATAGCAAAGCAATGGTAAGGTCAGAGGACAGGAAGGGATACGTGTGAGAGATTTTATGAAGATAGAACCAACAGTACTTGGTAATTTGGGACATATAGGGGTGAGAGAGAGTGAGTAGTTGAGGATGACATCTAGGTTGCAGGCCTAGGTGATGGAGAGAATGATAGTACCAGGCATAGGGAAGTGAGGAAGAAGAAAGGATTTGGGGAGAAAATAAAATGAGTTCAGTTTTGGAGCTGTTGACTTTAAAAGGTCTATGCAGTTGGAAATGTTTAAAGGGTAGTTGGGGATGCAAGTCAGGATGTTAGAAGAGAGGTTGAGCCTGTATAAGTAGATATGAGAAATGATCATTGAATCAATGGTACCTGATGAGATTACAAAGGAAGACAGTAAAGAGGAAGAAGAGCTGAAGGTCCAGGACTGAGCCTAGAGGGACAATTATGGTTAGTGGTTATGACCTGGATGAAGCTCTAGCTAAGGTGACTTAGAAGAAACTGTCCAAAAGTAATGAGAATGAACAAATAACAGTGTAACAAAAATTAGAAGAAAGTCAAGAAGATGATTAATAAAGCAAAGACTACAGAGAGGTCAAGAAAGAAGAGAATTGAGAAAAGGCTGTTAGACTTGGCAATTAGGAGATCACTGTTAACTTTGCAGCAGACAATTTCAGCTGAGTGAGGTTGGAGCTGGACTGTGGAGCTAAAGAGAAAATGATAAGAAAGGAAGGGGAGGCACCTACAGCAAATGGCAAGGAGCTAAGCTCTTAAATGTAGAGCAATAGAGAAATGAGGATGGATAGATCAAGGAAGGGTTGTTGTTTTGTTTTTTTTTACTTGGGGGAGATATGGGCATTCTTGGAGCAATAGGGAAACAGTAGAAGTGAGAGAGTAGAGTTGATAGAGAAAGTAATCTACTGCAGAAGACAGGATAGAATTGGAATTCTTGTGCCTATCAAGGAGTCTTTCTTAGCAAGGAAAACGGCCACCTCTTCAGGTAAAACAAAGGTGAAGAAGAAAATAGTAACAGGAGGCATTTGAGTGATATGAGATAAGGAGGAAGGGAGAAGACAGAACTCTCTGAAGATCAACTCAATTTTTAAAGTGAAATCTAAGGAAAGATTCCCCAATAAAATATTCCCAGATAAAAATAAAAGAGAGGTACAGTTATAAGACACTGGAAGAGGAAAGAGGCTGGAAAAAGCTGTTGTGGGACGTGTGATAGTGAATCAATTAGGAAATGTAAAAAAAGATTGCCTTGCTGCAGTGAAAACCCAATTGAGATTATTTAATATAAATTTTAAGACTCATAAATAGACAACATAATTTCTCTTTCTCTCTCTCTTTTTCTCTTTCATCCTCCTTCTCTTTCCTCTCCCCTTCACTCTTTTCCCCTTCCCTCTCTCTCCTATCTCACTTTCCATCCACAGGGCCCTAAATTCTTCTATACTCATAGAATCACTAATTCTACAGTTAAGACTTATGAAGGGAAATTTATTTGGAGTTACTACTAAGGCAGTCCTCAAGCATTCCACTGATTTCCACTTTCCAAAGGGATGCATGTAGTCCCCTGAACTCATAGTACCAGCTTGCTACTTAGATTCTCCTCCAAACCCTCCCACCCCAAGCTTTTATGGAATTTACTCGGGATTATTAAACAGTCAACTCCTTTCCCATATAATCTTGAAGCTCATCAAATTGACTAGAAAATGCCATTGATCAACTTCCCCACCCCACCCACCAATACTCACACTATAAGGATCAGACTTTAAAATGGTGGGAAAATATGGAACAGGTATGGAGGCCACTGGATAGTCTATTTTGGCTAGATTATAGAGGATAAAAATTTGGGTCATACGGTCACAAAATAAGAATGGAAAAGCAAGTTGGAGACTGTGTATAAGGGTGTTGAGAATTAGACTAAGGAATTCAGATGTAAATGAATAACTGATGAAGAGCCCCTGAAAGTTTTAAACAATGAACTAATGTGATCTGATTTGTGCATTAGCAAAATTATTCTGGAAATCTATAGTATAGACTGAAAAAAGCAGGGACTGGAGTGAGGGAGGGTAGTTAGATCTTGTAGCAATCACTGCTGAATGATGACAGCTTACTGCGCCATGAAAATGATGCCTGTCTACTGCAATGACGTTGTTCAGTTCTTTCTGACCTTTGTGACCCCATTTGGGATTTTCTTGGCAAAGAACTAGAATGGTTTTGCCATTTCTTTCTCTAGATCATTTTACAGATGAGGAAACTGATGCAAACTATGGTCAATGACTTGCCCAGGGTCACCCAGAGAGTAAGTATTTGGGGTTGGATTTGAACTCAGATCACCTTGGCTCCAGGCCCAGCACTCTATCCCATGACACCTAGCTACCCATGGCACTGATAATAGAGGACAATTGTAAGACACTAAGGGCACAAAAATCAGTAAGACTTGATGACTCATTGAATAGATTGGAAGAAGGGGAGAGGTGTCAAAAGTGAAGCTGAGGTTGGGGGCATGTGTGAGTGGGAGGTTGTTAATGCTATTGACAGAAACAAAAAAGTCAAGAAGAAGAGCAAAATTAGGAAGACAGATGACTAAATAAATTTGTGATGTTATGAGAATAAGATAGCTTGTGACCTTGGTCAAATGAGCCTCAGTTTCTTCATCTGCAAAATGGACTTCTAAAATCCTGTTAGCTTAGTCTAGAATGTAATAATATGATATTTCAGTAGAAAAGTAGGTGGTGAGAAATGCCAAAAACTCAAGAGAGATAAGAACTATGCATTAATATTTGGGAATTGTCCTCAGAGAGAGATGAGTTGAGAGTACATGACTAGATGAGATCAACAGAGACAGAAGCATAGAGAGAAATGAAAAGAAAGACAAATATTGAACATTTTGGTTATAGCAATGAAGGGAAAGAAAACATCCATTGGAAAATTAAGATAAAGGGGTAGTGTTGGCCAGGAAGGTCATTTCTTCAGAGACATGAGGAAAAAGATAAAGGGTGGTTGAAGACACTGATCAATTAAATCCACCATACATAATTGTTGAAGATGAATCAAGTGACAACTAAAATGACTTTGAAAAATTAATGAATCTAGGATAATAACATAAAAAGATACAAAACAGTATCAGATTTCTCAGATAAGGATGGGATACCCAAGATAAAGAAGCTATGCACACATACTGACATAGATGTGTGTGTACAAATATGCATATATGTATATGTATGTATATGTAAATATACAGGTGATATATACACACATATGTATGCACGAAAATATTTATGTATATACACATATCATATACACATATATGTATTAAAATATAACCAAAATCCATTCCCTAATAAATAGTGAAAGGATATAAACAGTTCTCAATAGATCTGCAAACTCAACAGATCTGCAAAAATAATAATTATATGAAAATGCCCTAGGTCATTAGTGAATAAGAAAAGAAATTCAAATAAGAAAAACCCTGAAATTTTACCTAATACCATGCAAACTGACAAAGATGACAAAAGATGAGACTAGAAAATGTTACAGGATTTGTGGGAAGATAGACACATTAGTGAATTATTCAAGGAGTAATGAATCTGCATAACCATTTTGGAAGGCAATTTGGAATTATGCAAATAAATTGACCATATACTCCAAGATGGTCATTCATAAGAAGAAAAACACCTATATACTACAATATTTATGGCAGTATTTTTGGGGGTAGGAGAGAAATGGAAACAGCATATCCATTAATTTTGGAATGGCTAAACCAATTGTGGTACAAGAATTTAATGAAATATTACTGTGCTATAAGAAATGATGAATTTGATGAATACAAAAAAGCATGGAAAGATTTACATGAAATAAAATGAAATAGAGTGAAATAAACAATAAGAAATACTATACACAATGACTATAAGAATATCGACTCAAAACAATCAAAGGTAGACTGTAAAATTACAAAGAACAAGCAAGTTTCCAAAACAGCATATATGAGAAGACAACCCCACCTCCCCGACACATATCGCTCACTCTTTTACAGAAATGGGGGCCCATATGTGTGGGGAATTGCAGATATTTTCATATTTTTTCAATATATTGGTCGATCGATAAATATTTATTAAGTGCCTACTATGAAGCACAGGAACTGTGCTAAGAGCTGGATCAAATGAGCTATTTTTCCCTCTTCTTTTTCTTTTCTCCTTAAAAACATTATTTGTTATACAGGATGATTCTATAAGGGGGGATGGGGAGGGTTATTAGAAGAAATTTTTGATGCTGTAAAACATAAAAATATCAGCAAATTTAATTTTTAAAAAAGAAGGGAGGAAGAGAATTTATTGAAATAAACAGATAAAGGGATGAGTTTTGGCCAGGTGTGCCTTCTCATCCTCTGAGACAAGAAGAACAGCGTAAGGGGATTGAAGACACCAAGAAATTAAATCCACCATACTCAATATAGGGTCCCCCAAAAGCCTTTGTGCAGTCTTAAACTATTAAAATATTTACTGTTGGATCAGACAATCTCTAAGTCATTTCCAGGTCTAAAATGTTTGTAATTTTATGATTGTATGACTTCCTATGTCCCTGGAGGCATCAGATTCATTGTGACATTTCTCTAGACCAGCATATTAGAAAAATATTTGGAAGTTTTAAAAGGCAAAAAGAATTAGAACATTTTTGTTCTCTTTTCTTTCCTCTTTTAAAAACTCTCTTAATTAAAAGACTCTATAGAATTTCGTTTGGAGAAAAAAAAGTTTATAAATTTACATATATATATAT
>CM053580.1:375969453-375992048 GCA_028627135.1 Pseudochirops cupreus | reverse complement strand
CCTGGAGTCATAGGAGTAAATTTCAAGTAGAATAACTTAGGCTACTTTTAGAATGTTTGGAATTCAAGGAAACCTTTGAGAGATCTAGCTATGCATGCCTCTTCTAATTTTGTGTCAATTTGCTATGGCTGTTAACCATGGAAGTTAGGAAGATCAAATCAAAGGACATATTTTTTTTCACCTAGGAATGATCTTGGAGATCACTTAGTCTGACTGCCTCATCTTACAGATGAGGAAATCGAGGTCCACGTTCTACTACACCATGCTGCTCTGTCATCATTTCATGAGAAAACACATAGTCCACCCTCAACAAATGTGAGCTGTACAAAGGAATCAAGGATTCAGTAGAAATTGAGTAAGTATTGCCTTTAAACCTTTGAATTTCATTGGCTGGGCCAGCTTTGTTCAAGCTGATATCTGAAGGAGAAAATAGTAAAAACCTTCTTCATTTTGTGTGTGTGTGTGTGTGTGTGTGTGTTTAATGAAGGAAGTTCTTTTCTACCATGAGAGGGAAACAATATCAAAACACATAAGATATTAAAAGAAAACAACAATAGCGGTGACGACAATAACCAGGATACTTGTCGAGAGCTGCCTTTGAAATGATGAAAGCAGAAAATTAGGACAGATCTTCAACTGCCCAGAGGCTGCTTCCAATTTCCATGGGGGAAGTCGCCAAGGGGGCCGTTGGACACAAACTTTTGTCTTATCTCTTTCAACATTCTGTCGACCCTGGAATACAGGTGTGAATGGCAGGATAGCTGGCTGCTGTAGCAAAAGAGCATAAGTGGTGAATTTTGTGATGTGGTCTTAAAAGGAATGCTAGGGTTTTGTTTGTCTGTTTTACAACATTGTTGTCTTCTTTTGTTATTTAGAATTCTGCTTAGCCTACTTACATTAGCATAGTTTCTTCTCAATGAATATTAACCAGCTAAAAGATGCTGAGAGATAAGCATAGTGAAATCTTTTAATATAACATCATCAAATTAAAACAATTCTGATTTGCAGTAAAGCCTTTCCCTTTCGATGGTATCCCAAGGTTTCCAGGCAGCACCTATGACAACGTGCTTCTGCGTCCAACAAAGAAGAATTTTTAAAAATAAAAAAAAACATTCAGTGTTAAATATAATAACTAAGCCAATGTTTAAACCTTTTTGTTGTGTCATAGAAAAGTAAAAATGGAAACTTTGCTGTCCTAAAATTGCAATTATTGCTTGCTACCATCACAGTTTTCCTTCCCTAAGCTTAGAGGTCATATTGTACAAAACCATATTTTCTTTCGTACTGTATTTTTTAAAAAGCTAAATGATACTTTGGGTTCATTTGCCCATTTTTCTATAAATGGCTGAAAATAATCACCATCACACAATCTTTCCGTTGAAAATTAGAGGTGAAATCCCACCACATTATGATGATTGTATTTACTAAAGCATGCCTAAATTAGAAGCTTCAGAAACAACATGTTTTACAAGTAGTAAATATTCCATTCCAGTCCTACATTGCCTGAAGGCTTTGGACTGTATTACTCTACATGTCCATCACTGGAACAATAGAATAAAATGTTGCTGCAAGGTTAGAGACATCAAACTCACTCAGCCACTTTTCATAAGGAATATTTGGATAACCAAGACTTGATGCAAATATTTGTTACTAACCCTTATGACAAGGTAGGAACAACCCATGATCTTATTAGTGCCTAGTCATTTGTAGTTTTCTTTTTTTCCTATCAAAACATGAACATAGATAATCGGAATAAATTGTTTATTTCCCACATTACCAGGCAATTATAAATATTTCAACAAGAGGGTTACAACATGCCAAGGTAAGAATCTAACAGAATAATTCAGGATGCAAATGCCATTGTAGTCCACTGCTGATGTTCTTAAATACTTTTCATCTGACTGGCTTCTACAGGAAAAACCTCAAAATACCATAAAGTAGGGAGCAGCATTTAAACAGCTGCTAGTCTATCACTAGGGGAAGGAATGTTTCTTCTCTTCCCTGGACTATATCACAGAGTAAGGTGTATCACACAAGTATAATCAATTCAGAACTACATAATTCTAAATATATATAATTCCATCACCATAAGTATATGTACATATCTGTATATGTATATATATATACATATATATATTTATATATATATTATGTAATAATATATTGATATACTGCATATAATAATTTGTTTTTGTGGACATATATATATGTACATGTGGATATATATGGAGATCAACATATATAGAAATAAATAAATATGCATGAAAGCACAATTGCTAAAATTTTTCTTTGTTAAAAATATTATTAATGAGACCTGAGAAAAACCTAAAGCCACAACAATTTTTCGTGAAAACTTGGGGATTTTAAAGGAACACAAGGCAACCATGACTCAGTAGTATGATATAGCAGCCATTGTGTTGGCTTCTTGTTACATATGGAATACTCTATTCAGCTATAGGTATCTTATTTCAGAAATTTGAAAAGCTGAATTGTCTCTAAAGAAAGGCAAAAAAGATGGTGAGGGGAGTGGAGGCCGAGTCATAATAGGATTAGTGGAAGGAATAGGAGCTATATGATCTGCAGAAATCTTAGAGATGATGCATTTCTGTTGTTGTTGCAAGAGTTGAAGGTCTGTTGTGTGGAAGAGGAACTAGACTTGTTTGCAGAGGGGGCTCCAGAAGACAGAGATTGGATAAAAAGGTGGCAGTTGCAGCTCTCAGGGACTGATGTAAGAAAAACCTTCCAAATGATCAGAGCTATTCCCAAGAATGGATAGATTCTGGAGGTTGTAGACAACTTTCCCTAGAAGTCTTCGAGTGGAACAGAGGCAACTGGTTTGATTTTTTTTCTTTTTTTTGGCACTACTATAGACTGCACTACTTTCCTATGAGAGATTGGACTCAATGACTGAAATTTCCTTTCTCCTGAGATTCAATGGTTCTGATGCTATTACTGGGATAAATCTAGGAGCAAAAATCTGAACTAGACGGCATCCCATGCAATTTAAGTTGCCTTGATGATTAGAATATAGCCAGTAAACTTGGTCACGTGAGTTGCAATTTGTTTTGCTTCTAGACTTGTTGAAAAACTCCATCCATTTTTAATAGACAGGAGCTGGAAGAGTGAAGCAGACATTGAACTCTCCTCTTGGCCAATGTAGTGAGAGAAATGAAAAGAAAGCAAGGGACCTCCTTCTCCCAGAGGCCTTACCTCTTCTCCTTCTGGTTCCTTTCCATACAAGGTTACCTTGTGACTATGATAGACAAACAGATAGGTAGATGGATCGATCAATCAATAGATAGATAGATAGATAGATAGATAGATATAGATGACAGATGTAGATACACAAAAACAACCATTTCTGTCTCTCTTTTTGTCTTTGTTTGTCTCTGTCTTACTCTTTCTCTCTGTGTCTCTGTCTCTGTCTGTTTCTCTGTCTCTGTCTCTGTCTCTGTCTCTCTGTCTCTCTCTATGTATATATATATATAAAATATGTATACACACATATGTTTGTATGCACAAATATAAGCACCTGTTATATGCTGGCCATTGTGATAAGTGCTCTACAAATATTGCTTTTGATCCTCACAAACACCCTGGCAAGTAAGTGTTATTATAATCCCTGTTTCACAGTTGAAGAAAGTGAGGAACATAGAGGTTGTGACTGGTCCAAGGTCACATGGGTAGTGTCTTACACTTACTATCCTAATGCACGAATGCATTTGTTTCAAGTGTGAGTGTGGGAGAGGGAAAGGGGGGGCAGGAGTCATATGAATTACAAAAATGTAAATAAAAGGGCACCTGAGGGAGCCAGGTGGCTCAACAGCAACAACAACAAATGAGAAGGGGCCTCAGCTATCTCTTGCACCACTCAGGAGGAGTGACTGAGCTAGAGAAGCTTATTCTCTGGTCCAAGAGTTCAAAGGATCCACACGATCCTCATTGAAACTCCAAGTTCTGCCTTAAATATAATTAGAAAGCATCATAGTGCAAAGTATTGACCAGGCAGTCTTCTGAGAATCACAGGGCTCCTGATAATTAGCACATATAATTTGCTTCATTCTTCCTCAATGTTCTGCCTGAGAAAAGCCACTAGATGAACGAACATTTAAAAAAAAAATCTAAAAGTTTCAAGGCTCAAAGAAAAGTATGTGAGAAGAATCTTTTGATCCTGTCCTAGACTTTCTACAGATCTCCAGTCCTGAAACACAAGCTGCCAATTGGATATTTCAAAGTTGATGTCCCATGGGTACCTCAAGCTCAGTGTGTCCAAAACAACAGTCATTATACCCATCCCAACCATATTCCTCTTTCCACCCTTTCCTATAGCAATGTCAAGGCACCATTATTCTTCCAAAAATCACTCTAGTTTGTAATAACATCCCTGACTCATGCTCAGTGAAACTATACATCAAATCAGTTGCTAAATCCCACTTTTATCTCTATGACATCTTTTGAATATGTACCTTTCTGACCTTTCACACATCCACCACTGAATTCAGCCCCTATCACCTCTCATCTGGACTACTATGATAGCCTCCTAATTTGGTATCCCTGCCTCAAGTTTTGCTACACATTACTACATCCTTTTTACATGACCGACAAGGGGATTTTCCTAAAATTCAGGAGGTATCATATTACTCCACCCCTAAAGTTCAATAAAAGCCAAAGTCTCAATATAATCTCTAAGATCAAAATATCAACTCCTCTTTTTGACATTTCAATCTCTTTATCATCTGTTCCTTTCTAACCTTTCTAATTTTCTGATATCTTACTCCCATCTTTGAAGACACTACAATACACCAATCTTGATTGCCCGATGTTTCACAGATAAGGAGGTAAGACCTTCCATCTCCCATTTCTATACCTTTGCACTAGCTGTTCTCCCATGCCTGGAATGCACTCCATCCTCATCTCTGCCTCTTAGAATCTCTGGTTTCCCTCAGGACTCAGTTTAAGTTGAATCTTTTCAATTTAGTCTTTCCCGGTCCCTGTAGCTACTAGTATATGTCCTCCCCCAATTACATTTTATTCACTTTGCATACATTCAGTCAATACTGATCTTAGTTTATGTCATCATCCCTACCATTACAATGTAAACTCCTTGTGGGTGAGCATTGTTTCACTTTTGTCTTTGATATCCCCAGCACCTACCTGGCACAGTGACTGCATTGTTCCATTTGAAATATCTGCTGATCGATTGTTTTATGCTGGTATCAAGTCATTTTTATTTCTATTGACTGGACTTCTCTTTGAAACTCCATAAACAAAAAACCACATTTTTTACATTTTAACTCAGAAATGGCATATAATCATGTTAATCTCTTCTTCATCAGTACCTTTTTTTTCTTTCATAAAAAGAAAAAGGGCATCAAAAAAAAATCCTTGGGGTCAACCTTTCCCAGATGTCATTTCTGTTAAAATTTCTTCCTGAAATGTAGAACATTCCCTCTTATTCCTGACAACTGCACTTTCTGACACTCGGTAATAAGTGATGTAACATGAAGCTTAGGCAGGAATTTGTTCCCAGGCTCCAGGTTGAAATGGACCTTAATTATTCTCTATTATTAAAAATTCCAAAGGACTGTCCTGAACCTTCCTCAGTACCTGATACAAATCTTTTCTTCAAACCCTGGCCTCCTTAAAAGAACTAGTGCACCCCACAAAATTCCCATCCTAGAGTCAGAAATATCTTATTGATGGGCAGCATCTGACCTTTCAAGTCATCTGCTATATCCAGCATCAGCAAAACACTTAATATACACTATTGCAACTTAAAAAAATTGAAGAATAATTCCTATTCTTGATTTACCAGAGAATAGAAATTTCTTGTTTTATTTGGTTTCTGAATCCAAAACTCTTCTAAGTGAGATGAAATTTAACTAAGAATTATTCTGTCACATTAGGGGAATTGTTGTTTTCTTTTTTTCCAAAGGAATCAAAACACTTTCTGTTCTCTCCTTGATTACTCTGATGTTTGACATCTCTGAAGTGAACTTATTCTTCTGGGTAAGTTCGTTAGAGCCTCTGCCAAAGACCTTGTGTCTCCAGCATCAGGCAGCTGTCAATAGATGATGTTCTTTTCACCAGAGGTGGCATGCGGTTCAACAGTAAGAATCGTTCCAGGCACCCCTTACTATAAGGTAAAGTTGTGGGTTCTGATTCTGTTTCTGTTATTACTCACTACCTCTGCCACTTTATTTCTCCAGACATTAGTTTTCTTATCTATGAGATAATATTGAACTAGCTGACCTCCAAGATCTCTTCCAGTTCTAAGTGTAGAGTGCTATTATTCTGTCACCTGCTTGACTTTATGTCTTTGGATGCCCTACTGTTGTCCCTCCTTTCCTTAGGTGACTAACCCTAAGTTTGGTGTCTTAAATTCATGGTACTTTCTCACTCCTCCCTAGCTTCACTGACTTTTCTGGATGTGAACTCTACCTTGTTTAGCCGAATATAAGATCCTAGATTCTGTTAATACCCCACCACTAGGGTGTCAAGTTGCTGGCCTGAACTCCTTTTCCTTTTATTTCTCACCTCCCAGAGCTGTCCACACTGGAAGGAACACTTACAGCTTCTTCTGTTGGTCTCGGGGTTATACCTGCTTTGAGGTTATAAGCTTAAAAAGAAAATAGTATGACATTAATTATTTATTGAAATTTTTAAATTAACTACCCACACTTTAGCTTATTTCCTTTAATAGTGACTATTCTAATTAAGGCAAAAGCCATAATTTTCTGCCCTCCCCTGAAATCTAAATTCAAACTGTGACCTAATAGCAAGCTATCTCTCAGTGCAGTGGCTGCTCCACACATCATACAGAATGCACTTATTCCCATGACTACATTTAACCCTTTCAGAGGGAGAGAGAGAGAGAGAGAGAGAGAGAGAGAGAGAGAGAGAGAGAGAGAGAGAGAGACATGGGTGAGAGGAGAGAGAGGGAAGACTGAATATTAGAAGGAAATGTGAGTCCCTATCATCTCCACAGCAGCAATTCTCCCATGGGACTGTTGGCTCTGAGTTTCCTGATTTTCTATGTGACAGGAGTCACCTATCCCTCCCCCCTTCCCCACTTCCTTTTTTTGAAGTTGGTCAATCTAGCACACAATGAATGGGAACTGGGTGTCAGTCAAACTGGGAGCACTGGCTGTCAGTCAAACCAGCTGCTGTTGACAGCAATGCTTTAAAAAAGGGTCTACCCCTTTAGAAGAATTTTCAACTTAAGCAGAACATAATGTGCTATTTTTACATGGTTAAACAATTGTGGTCGCTCTGCTTTATAAATATCTTAATTGTGGGGCTAATAATGCCTGGCACTGTGTTTATATTTTATATAGGCAGTTATAATCACTGGACCACATAGACACTTTTTAAGAGCTACACCATGAGCCCACTTTGTTCAGTTTTGTATTCCCATCTATTGACAGGTCACCTATATTCATACAAAAAAATACATATAAGAAATAAATCCATCATTAGTGCCATATTTGAGGAACTTAAGGGAAATTCTTGAAATTCTTTGGAAATTAATATTTGCTTACACACAGATGAACATTTTGCAGAATTACAAGACAAGAAGATGCCTAAAAGGGCCGTCTAGTCTGTCCCCCAGGCTCTAGCTTTTTGTTGGCAGTGATGGTCAGTTGTTTTAGTCTTGTCCAACTCCTTGTGACCCCATTTGTGGTTTTCTTAGCAGAAATACTGGAGTGATTTGCCATTTGTTCTTCTCAAACTCATTTTAAAGATGGGGTAATTGAGGCAAACAGGATTAAATGCCCAGGATCAGAAAGCTAGAAAGGATCTGAGGCTGAATTTGAACTCAAGTCTTTCTGATTCCAAGCCTGGCTGGCACTCTATCCACTGTACCACATAGCTGCCAGTCTCTACTTAGGATCTTACATAAACATTATAAAAATGAGGAACATCTATTGAATGCAATTGAATTGAATCTACTAAATTCCTCAAGAATTTCACAGTTACATATGCTTTTTTGACAACCCTTATAGTGAAAAATGAAGCAGGCAGTGTCTCAGTAGATGGAGCACCGGACCTGGAGTCAGGAAAACCTGAGTTCAAATCAAGTGTCAGTCACTTACTAGCTATGTGATCCTGGGCCAGTCACTTAATACTTTTTGCCTCACTTTACTCATCTGTAAAATGAGTTGGAGAAGGAAATGACAGAGTACTCCAGTATCTTCACCAAGAAACCCCTAAATGGAATCATGGAGATTCAGACATGACTGAAATGACTAAACAGCAACAAAAAATAGTGGAAATCTCTTCATTAAAATAAAGGGACATTTACTAATTGAGGAGGAAGTTCATTAGGGATCAGACAGCAGTTTTAATGAAGAA
This sequence comes from Pseudochirops cupreus, assembly GCA_028627135.1. Taxonomy (NCBI): domain Eukaryota; kingdom Metazoa; phylum Chordata; class Mammalia; order Diprotodontia; family Pseudocheiridae; genus Pseudochirops; species Pseudochirops cupreus. The sequence goes on along the minus strand of CM053580.1, from coordinate 375,983,693 downwards.
AATAAAATATTTTTCTTCCTTTGAATTATATAAAGTTGCAAACATTGTTGCAATAGTACTTTAAGATGCGTTTTTATAAATGAAAGCATAATATTGCAGTAGAACATTTATTTTTCTTATCCAATGGGAAATATAGGCTGGAGGAAAAGAATTAAAAAGAAAGAGATAAAGAAAAAGAAAAACAGGGAGACAGAGACAGAGAGAGAGAGAAAGTGAGAGAGAGAGAGAGAGAGAGAGAGAGAGAATTTTACTAATTTACCCTAGCAAATTTTTTCCACCAAGGCTAAGGTAGAGTTTAGGTCACAACTTTTGAAATTATGATTAATTCTGAATTTTTGGAGTGTAAATTAACAAATGATAACACTTCATGGTATATTCTCCATATTCAACACTTTAAAAATATTTATCTCTTTGATTATCAGGGGAAATCGGTGAACAGCTGATCAGCATCCTTTTATATCTCTTTTCCAATTATTTTTACATAATTATTTTTAATCTATTACATTATTTCTTTAAATCATTTCAGGTGCAAGCTGTAACTTCTATACAAAATACATGTATCTTCTGATCTCAGCATTTTAAATATAGAACATATATTGTAACAGACAAAACTGGAATTCTCTGTTTACTCAACTCTTTTGACAACAATGTGTTGAAACCCACTAATATATCTTTCTTCCAGTTAGCTTAAGATTTTGAACACTTTATCCCATTAATATTTATTCCATATGTTACAAGTCAGGGACCAAATTTCCCTTCATTTTGCAGATAATTTTTTCTTAGGAAAATATTTTCTATATGCTAGGATGTTTGGAGAAAATAATTTTAAGTGAAATCTATTGAGTAGTGCTTGAAAATCAATATTACAAACGAAAAACTTTTCTGATTCACATTCTTTTCTACAAACCAATGAAAAACATATATCTATAACCTGGAACTTAGGACACTGTAATGCCTTAACTGGAAGAAATAACTGAAGATTGCATGTGGCACTGAGCCATATATTATTGTTTTCACAATACATAACTATAATTAAACACACTTTAAATAAGAAATTCCATTTTAATGCCCATTTTTATTTGAACAGTTGAATTAATACCTAAAAGACAGTGTGGGTCAATAAAATGTCAGGGTTGGAGTTCTAATTCGGACATTCTCTCTAACTGAATGTTCGTTAATGGCATTAATTCCTCATTTACTTTCCTCTAAATTGGGCATAATACACGAATAATGTAATGGGGGAAATGAAATTAAATAATTTGTCTAATAAACAGTAAGTAAAATGAACTTATTTCCTCTGATATGCACATGACCCAAGGAATCCTTCTCCTTCTGAAGGAATTCCGTTTGAGGAAGAAAAGTAATAAGCATGTGACCAGTACATGCCTATAATGTTGTTAGAGATTATAATGTCCTTAGATTTCACTTTCTTATATCACTTTGCATTGATGCAGTTGTTAGAGTCCTGAATTATGGTGATGAAATAGTGGTTAGCATGCTGGCATAAAGTGAAGAAAGGTAGGCTCCCTTCCTGCTTCTAACACTTAGAATCTGTGTAACCCTAGCAAGTCACTTAACTTCTCTGTGATTCAGTTTCCTTATTTATAAAATGGCAATAATATCTTCAGTGCCTATCTCTAAGAGTTCTTTAGAAACTCAAAGCACTTTTTTTTTTACGTATTGTGGTCCCATTAGAATGTGAGATCCTTGTAGAAGGGATTGTGTTTCTGCCTTTTTTTGTGTCTGCAGAGTTTAGCACATCTGGCAACTAGTGAGTGCTTAATAAAAAAAATTGTTGATTAATTGACTGACAAACTGAAATAAAATATATTTTGCAAAATGCTTTGGAAACTTAAAGTGCCTAATGATAAGTTATGATGATGATGTGACAAGAATGCCTCGATTTGTAGGTTAATGTAAAACTAATGAATGCTCATGGATGGAAGTTGCAAGCAGAATAACTCTTACTTAATGTTAATAAGAGATTCCTAATAATTAGAACTTCTTCAAAATGAAATGGACCACTTCAGCAGACAGTCAAGATTTGTGACACTAGATTTCTTGCAACAGAATCTGTATGACCAGAAGCCAGCTAAGTGCTCTGAACAGCAGCTAACATAAAGAAGAATCAGTTAAAATAATCAGCTATCTGAAGACATTTCAGCTCTGCGAGAAGAGACATGAGAGACACAACTGGCCCCAAGAGGCCACCATATAGGCAGGCAAAGACTGGAGATATACTGATTGAAACACTGAGAGAAGGTTGGATGACTGATGAGGTGATGGGAGAGCAGTACCAGTCCTTGGAGAGCTATGCACTAAGTCTGATCTTCAACATTCCACTGAGATGTGTTAGGACTCCATCAGTGGAGCCTGACGGATCATCTTGCAAAGAAACAGAAAAAAACAACAACACCCTAGATCAAAATCACTAATTGAAGACCAGGAATTTAAGATAGAAGCCAGAGACTGAGATACACGGTGTGAGCACTAATATAAGCATTACAAGTAGATACAAAATTGTAACAGCATCCAAACTACAGAGGGGACTAGACCAAACAAGGTCTATACAAACCATCCCTAAGAGTTCCAGAGCAGACTATCTCAAGCACAAAATTCCCAAGGAAAACGTGATCTGGAAACACAGAAGGAAATAGCAATCACAAGTAATACGTATTATGAGTTAATAAAAAGTTAAGATTAAAATCCAGAAGAAAGTAACCCCATAAGTGCATGAAGAGCTTCAGAGAAAAAAATGGTTTTCCCCAAGGATTTTAACAGAAGTTGAAGGGAAGGAATGAAATAAGAGACAAAGAATGAAATGAGAAATGAAATTAGTGGGAAAAATGAAAGGAAAATAAAGAGCTTAGAATACAACGTGTAAATAGCCAAAATTCTGAGCTTCCAAGTCAGTAATAACTTAATATCTCTATAAGTTATAACATAGAATGCTACAAAAGATAAAATAACCATTTCCAGTTGGTAAAATGTAAATTGAGGTCACAATAGCTTTTGCCACTGCCTACAATAATTTTGGTGGCCAGTAATTGTTACACCCTGACAAAAAATAATCTATTAGGGAAAACATCATGGAAGGCCTTCTAAAACCTAAACTAAGTACAAATCATTCCTATGTTATCTGTGATTCTTTTATTATCTCTCCTGTTTTTCCATTAAGCATGGATAATTGAAACTTGCCTGTAAAGCTCTGGACCTTTATAGTATCTCTCTCTCTCCACACCTACAACTTTGTGAAAATATGCACCTTCATCAAACCAGAGCTTTGTTTAAACCATAGAAAAAATTTAGCAATAGAACTCCAAATCTAAGGTCCCTTTGGGGATCCAGATCAGAAACTCTACTTGGGCCTTGGGGTCCTATATAAGGGCTTGTTAGTACTTTTTATGGTTGCTTGAAATGCTGGCTATCTCATAATCCATAAGCCCATGTGCCTACTTATTCTGAAGAACATTAACAATTTAATAAAGTTACTGCCTGCTTTGCTTCCATCAGCAACCACTGTATCAACCTTCATTCAGGCAGGACCACAGTAACCAGGCCCATCATTTACACCACTATGCAAATTTTCATGTTGGCCTGGCATGCAGCTTTTCTCATGGTACTATACAACTCTGTCAATGGGAATTTTTAAAAATGTCTTCACATCCATGTAACTTTTGTTTATATCCATTTAAAGCTGCAATTTATTCAATATTAAAAATCCCCGTTATTTAATAGTAACTAGAAAAGCTGAGAGAGTTCATCTCTAGTGCTCTTTTGACAATTTAAGGAATCAATGGATTCTTTTCCATTTTGATACCCAGAGTTTTTCTCTTACCCCTGCCCTATGGTGAGACCATAGCTAGAATACTATGTTTACCTCTAGATGCCACATTTTAAGAATGAGACTAATAAGCTAGAGAGCATCACAAGAAAAACTTATCAAGATGAAGAAGAGGCTTGAATTAATACCATATGAACACTGTTTGAAGGCACTAGGAATGTTTAATCTGAAAAAAACATGTAAGAAGGACAAAGTAGAAGTCTTTGAGTATCAGAATGACTGTTACTTGAAAGAGAGATTCAACTTCTGTTTGTCCCCAGAGGGCAACAGGATCAATTGGTTCAAGTTTTAGAGAGGTAGATTTGATATAGGGAAAAAATAAACAATCCTTCCCAATAACTAAATCTAAATGTATCCCAAAACAAAACACACTACTGCTTAATAAGGTAGAGGGTAACCTTTTGAGATGCTGGTTTTCACAAAACAAAAAAACAAAAAAACCTAACTATAGTCTCACTTGTGTCAGGTATGTGGTAATGTAAATGGGATTATTGCTTAGTTGATGTAATGGCAAGCAAAGAAGTACTTAGTGCTTTGTTTCAGCTATTTAATTATTTAGCATCTTGTTTCAGTTCAAGTTTTTTTTTTTGAGCTTTGCCCAAGATTATATCAAGTCTTTGTTAAGAAACAGAACTTGTGAAACCCACACCGGGAGGGATTTGCCAAAGACAGGAACAAGAAGGATGTAAGAGGTGGGCAGAACATGGAGGAGCTTATGATCATGTATAAGGGGAAGCCCAAGCTGGGAAAGAGTAGAATTGAGAAGGGAACAATTGTGGTGGCAGCACTCTGTTTGTCTCTTCTGTCTGTGTTGATTTTTGTTTGTAATACTTTGTACAGAAGCCCAGAAAGAGGATTTTCTTGTTATCTGTTTACAGAAGTACTGGAGGAGGGTTTTGGAGGTCCTGGGACTATACTGACGATTTGTGTTGAGTTCTCAGACCTTGTATGTGGGTCTGTGTTGATTTCACTGGCAGAAAGTGAATTGGTGATGGTGCCAGCAATGTGTATGAAGGTAGTTTTGGCTCTGTTAAGCTTTATCTTTCCAGAAACAGAAACTGCAAAGGATTTGAGGTGGACTGGACACTGTGATCTTCATATGGAACTGGACAAGGAGCTAGATCAGGAGCTGAGAGCTGCCTTCCTTTGAATCCAGGTGATAGTTGGGTAAATTCAGACAAAAGCTGGGACCATGTATGAGGAACCATGGAATCTGAGAGCCAGCCTAGAGACAAGATGAAAAGATCTCTTCCTGGCTATTTAATACTGACTGAAAAGATCATGATTTACTATGGCCTAGGAGCAGGAGAACTATATTGTCTGTTCCTTGTACTTCTTAGGGATGACTGAGTTAAGGATGATCGGAAAATAATCTCCAATCAAGAAGAAAGAAGAATTTTTGACTGAGACAATGTGACCTACGGGTGGAGAACTCTGACCTTTGTACTTTGTGTCCCTTAAGGAGGCTTTCTCCTTAAGGATGACTGAGTTAAGGACTTACTGAATGATGTATTTTGCTTAAAACTATGTGGCCACTTTAGTGATAAGTTGTTATGTTATAACATTTTGAATGCTGTACTTTGGTTTCTGTGAGTGTTTTGCTTTAGTTTACTGCTGAATAAATACAGAGTTCACTGTACTAAGTGATCAGAATCTTAAAGCTGTTCACAGCAGCAGTCCTCTGGAAAGCTGCTCGTGCTTGGCTTTACAGTTGTGTATTGGATTCAATTGCTTCTGAACTCCCTTTAAACTCTGAAATTGTATGATTCTGCATGCTGCCCTGAAATATTTCTTTACTAGAATATTTCATCCAATTTCCTGTGTCTCTTTTAGCACCTAAAATATCATTCCCGACTTCTCAAAATATATCTTCTTAGCCAAGATGGTGAAGTAGAGGCAGAAATTTGTCTGAATTTTCTCAAATTTCCTTCCAAACAACTTTAAAATAATGCCTCAAATCAATGGAGTGGTTGGGCCAACAAAAAGGTAAGAGTGAAACAATTTTTTAGCCCAAGATAGTTTAAGAGGTCAGCAAGAAAGGTCTGTCATATATTTGGTTAGAGCATAGTGCAGGCTGTGCCAAAATGCCAGTAGCAAGGCTTGGAGGTGACTATAACAGCAGCAACAGCTGCAGCTTTCCAAGCTCTCTGCCCATAAAAAGTAAGGGGTGTGTGTAGAAAATTGGTCAGAAAGAGATAAGAACCAGTTACCAGCACCTATATAGTTCTGGATCACATTTCTGGGGCAAAGAGGAGCAACAGCACTCTGCAGCCACAGGAGAGTAGGGGCCAGGGCAGTAGGAAGAAGAGTGCCTGAGATCACTCTCAAGGGAGCTGGCAACCCCAGGAAAACAAAGGCTTGAGTCTCAGTTCCAGGGCCAAAATAAATGATAACACTTTTTGCTTCAATGAAGAATGGAGCCTAGTCACAGTTCCAGGGCAGAGAAGTCACTTGAAAGAGAGTGGGGTCCTGTTTCAAGACAGGAAGAAGCACTAGTGCTCACAATTATAGAAGCACACAGAGTCTAGTCACAGTTCCAAGGTCAGGAAGAATGCTAGCACTTGTGATTACTCTGGAACAAGTCTCTCCTTGGGTAAAGATCAGAACATAGGCCAAGAAAGCAGTGATCTCTTCTTAGATCATATCACCTTAGAAGCACTGAAAACTTACAGATCTCCAGAACTAGTTTTGGAAACAGTGGCATGAAAGGCCTAAAATATAAGACAGGCCTTTCTCCAAACGAGGAGCATAACTCAACATTAATATAAAGTTGAAAGTAAAAAATAGTCAGGGAAAATGAGCATACCATCACCATCATCACCACCACCACAACAAAATAACTGTGACTAGAAAAATTTTCTGTGGTTACAGGCAAGCTAAAGACACAAGACTCAAAAGAAGACAATGGTATCAAAACAGCTATAAGCAAAGTTTCAAAGAAAAATATGGATAGGACACAAACCCAACAAAAATTCCTGAAGGAATTAAAAAAGGATTTTAAACATGAAATGAGAGATAGAGAAAAAAGAGGGGAAAATGAGAGTGATGAAAGAAAATTGTAAAATTAAAGTCAACAGCTTGGCAAAAGAGGCAAGAATAAAAAGCCTCTAAAAAAATAACACCTTAAAAAAAGGTAAACAGGAAAGAGAAATGATAAGGGATTTATTAAAGTTGAACTGTTTAAATTCCTATATGAAAAGATGATATTTGTAACTCATGAGACCTTTCTCATTATTAGGGTAGTTGGGGGGAATATGTATAGAAAGAGGGCACAGGGTGAGGTGAATATGAAGAGATGATATCTAAAAATAAAATTAAGGGGTGAGAGAGGGAGGAATTTATTGGGAGAAAAAGAAAGGTAGAGGTAGAATGGGGTAAATTATTTCACATAAAAAAGGCAAGAAAAAGTTTTCACAGTGAAGGGGAAGAGGGGAGGTGAAAGGTAATGAGTGAACCTTACTCTCATTGGATTTGGCTTAAGGAGGGAATATACACTCTCAACTGGATATGGGAATCTACCTTACCCCAAAAGAAAGTAGGACAATGAGGATAATAGAGAGTGGATAATAGAAAATTGGAGGAGGAGGTAATCAGAAGCAAACATTTTTGAGGAGGGACAGTGTCAAAAGAGAGAATAGAATAAATGGACAGGATAAGATGGAGGGAAATATAGTTAGTCTTTCACAACATGACTATTATGGAAGTATTTTGCATGACTACACATGTACAACCTATATAGAATTGCTTGCCTTCTCAATGAAGGTGGGTGGGGAGGAAGAAAGGAAGTAAATCTGGAACTCAAAATTTTAAAAACGAATGTTAAAAATTGTTTTTACATGCAATTGGTAAATAAGATACAAAGGCAATGGGGTATAGAAATCGAGCTTACCCTACAGTAAAGTAGAAGGGGAAGGGAAAAGAGAGGGAGGTGGGGTGATAGAAGGAAGGACAGATTGGGGGAAGGGGAAATTAGAATGCATGCCATCATGGGGTAGGGAGAGGGCAGAGATGAAGAAAAAATTTGGAACTCAAAATCTTGTGACTTTGTGAAGTGAATGTTGAAAACTAAAATAAAACTCAAATAAATTAAACATTTTGAAAAAATTGACAATTCTACCTACATTAACTTACTTTTTTACTGCCATGCCAATCAAATTATCAAAATTATTTCATAGAACTAGAACAAATTATAACAAAATTCATCTGAAAAAACAGTAGGCCAAGAATATCAAGGGAATTAATAAAACAAATGTGAAGGAAGGTGACCTTGCCACCAGATCTCAAACTGTGTTATAAAGCAATAATCATCAAAATAATCTGATACTGGCTAAGAAATAGAGTGGATCAGTGGAATAGATAAATTTCACAATATGCAGTATAAATGACCACAGCTATTTAATATTTGAGAAACCCAAAGATCCGAACTTTGGGGACAATACCTCACTATTTGACAAAATCTTTTGGGAAAACCAGAAAACAGTTTGACAGAAACTTAAGTTTAGACCAATGTATCACAATATATACCAAGATAAGATCAAAATGTGTACGTAATTTAGACATAAATCATGATACCCTCGGCAAATTAGGGGAATGTGGAATACTTTACCTGTCAGATCTATGAGTAAAAGAAGAATTTATGAGCAAACAAGAGGTAGAAAGCATTATAAGATATAAAATGGAAAATTCTGATGAACTAAGAAGTTTCACAAACTAAACCAATGCAGCCAAGATCAGAAGGAAAGCAGAAAGCTGGGTAAAAAAAAAAAAAGTTGTTTTTTAACAAGTAGCTTCCTCATTTCTCAAATATATAGAGAACCGAGTCAAATTCACAAGACTATTAAGTCATGCCCCAATTGATAAATGTTCAAAACATATAAACAGGCAGTTTTCAGAGGAAGAAATCAGAGCTATGTATTTATTGTTGCTGTTCAGTTGTTTAGTAGTGTCCAACTCTTCATGACCTCATGGACCATAGCACTCCAGGCCCTTCTATACTCTGCCATCTGTTGAAGTTTGTCCAGATTCATATTTATTGTTTCTATTACTCTATATTAATTTCATCCTCTGCCATCACTTTTTCCTTTTGCCTTTAATCTTTCTCAACATTGGAGTCTTTTCCAATGTGTCCCTTCTTCTCTTTGTATAGCCAAAGTATCAAAACTTCAGCTTCAGTATTTGACCTACTAGTAAATAGCCTGAATTAATTTCTTTAATTCTTGACTGATTTGATCTCTTTGCTGTACAAGAAATTTTCAAAAATCTTCTCCAACACCATAATTTGGGAAACAGTCCTCCATGTACAAAATATTCCTAGCAATTCTTTTTATGGTGGCAAAGAAATTGAGGGGATGCCCATCAATTGGGGAAAGGCTGAATGAGTTGTGGTATATGACTGTGATGGAATATTATTTTTTTTTTGGAATACTACTCTACTATAAGAAATAATTAGCAGAAAAACTGGGAAAGACTTACACAAACTGATAAGCAGAACCAGGAGAACATTGTACATAGTAACAACAATACTATATGATGATCAGCTGTGAATGACTTAGATATTCTCAGCAATACAATGATCTAAGACAATTCCAAAGGAATCATGATGAAAAATACTATCCATTTACAGAGAATTAACTGTTGGAATCAAAGGCAGACTGAAATATACTATTTTAATTTTATTTTTGTGGGGTTTTTTGGTTTTTGTTTGTGTTTTCTTTTGTAACATGACTAATATGGAAATATGAGGGTTGCATATATTTAACCTATATGAAATTGCTTACTGTCTCTGGGAGTGGTCAGGGGAGAGAGGGAGAAAATTTGGAACTCAAAACTTTTAAAAAATATATGATCAAAATTCTTATTACATGCAATTGGGGAAAAATAAAATGTATTGAAAAAAAAAAGAAAAGGAAAAATCCTCAGGACCTGATGGATTCACATGTGAACTCTACCAAACATTTAAAGAAAAATTAATTCCAATACTGTATAAACTATTTAGAAAAACAGCCAAAGAAGGAGTCTAACCAAATTCCTTTTAGGAAATTAATATGGTATTAATGCCTAAACCAGGAAGAGCAAAAGCAGAGAAAGAAAACTGTAGATGCATTTTCCTAATATTAAGGAAAAATGTTCAGTACAGTACTAGCAAGGAGACTGTAGCAATAAATAAAAAAGATCATGCATTATGATCAGCTGGGATCAACGCCAGCAATGCAGAGCTAGTCAAATTGCTTGCCTTCTCAAAGTGGGGGAGAGGCGAACAATGTGGGCAGAAGAGAATTCAAAACTCAAAAATTAAAAAAAAATCTTCAAAATGTTTTCAAATATAATTGAGCTATATTTAAAAAAATAATGAAAACATATTGGGAAAAAGAATAAGTATATGTTCTTATACTCCCCAACCTGATGAAGGCTTTAATGATTTTTTTAAAGACTGAGCCACTTACCTTTGACTTGTCCTATTTCACCTCATCAAAGGGTGAAAGAAATGATATTTACTATGGAGAAAAGAAGGCATTGGATATTAGTCTACCTTTATCCAGATTTACCCTCAATGACAACAACACTGAGAGGACAGGATCCTAAACGGTTACTTTGGATATCTAGTGAAATTGAATAAAGTAATGAAACAGAAAAGAATAGGACAAAAAAAGGTCTAATAGGGAGTTGATATGCAAAATACTAATAAAATATTCAGAGACAACTAATTTCCCAAATGAGGTCAGGTCATCTGACCCAGATAAACTACATCCTCATTCACCTTTCTGAAAAAGCTGGCCATATGTCTAATGAGCTTTTTTCTATCTTTATAGGATTTTGATATTTTAGCCTCCTCTACATTCTATATGGTTCCGTCACACTGGCTCACCTGATACTCTGCACACATAACACCTAATATCCCACCTCCATGCCTTTACATTACTAGAATAGTCTTCTTTCTCATCTCTACTTCTTAATTTGTCACTGATTTCCCTCAAGACTAAACTCCAATATTTCTTTCTATAACAGGTCTTCTTGTTTTGTTTTTTTTTCTGGCTCCCATTTCCACGTGAGGAGATACAGCCTTTCTTCGTACGCCTAGTGTTCAGCACTGTGCTTGCCCCTAAATTCATGCTTATTGACTTACTGAGCCACAACAGTGATAGCTGAAAGATTTCATAGAACAGAAAATATAACAGAGGACTGAAATAGAAGAATAAAAGGATTTTCAAAAAGGGTAGGGAATAGAATTTATAAATTACAGGTTTCCAGGCAAAATTCTAGAATGCATTATTTAAGGGCTAGCCAGGGAAATTTTAGAAAAAGAAGTTTTGATCACAAAGTGACAACAAGGTTTGTCAAAAACAAAACAGGTAAAGCAAACATATAGCCTTGTCTCTTTTTTAAATTTTTATAACATGAGCATTCACTGGTTTAGATGGGGACTTAATCATTCACATCCAATGAAAGGCATATATACGGATCCTAGCCATCACTCATATCTCAGAGTAAGAAAGTTATGCAGGTGCTAGTTCTGGCTAAAACAAGGTCCATATTTACAAATTGCCTCTCACATAAAAGGTAAATGTATTTCATGTAAATAATCTGAATAGAACTAAACTTGTGGATAGAATAACCAACATAAGAGAGGAGGTAAATGACCTACAATTTAGTAAGCAGCTGTTGATTGAGAAGGGCAACTAGGTGGTGCGGTGGATAGAGCACTGGGCCTGAAATCAGGAAGACCTGAGCTCAAATTCTGCCTCAGACACATTAGCTGTGTGACTCTGCCTGCCTCAGTTTCTTCATTTGTAAAACAAACTGGAGAAGGAAACAGCAAACCACTCCAGTATCTTTACCAAGAAAATCCCAAATGGGGTCATGAAGAGTCAGACACAACTCAATGACAATAAATTGATTGAGACTACTGCCTGGAACCCCCAGATTCTGGTGCCATTCTCAAGGTCATTTTGTGTTTTGTGTACTTTCTATGTGGGCTTGTCCTCTCTCATAATCATACCACTCCCTATTAAAATACAAGCATCTTGAATTCAGGGATTATTTGCTTCTGTCTTTTTAACCTCAGTGACTGGAACAGTTAATAGGAATGTGTTTAATATTATTTTAATTAATTTACTCATTGCGCCTATATTTGCTCTGCTAATTTAACCTATTAGAGTAGGAGAGTAAGACTATAATGTTTTGGAAAACTGAAAAGGATAAGGGTCCAGTCACTGATCACAGTAGTAGAAGAGAAGACTGCACAGAATCCAGGATGTAATTTTCAGGAAGTAGGTCAATTGAAAGAATAGTTCCAGTAACCTGAAGGAAGAGAGAAATGTTTGAGTTTCTTCCAGAGACAATAAAAATTTTATGTCCAATAAATGCAAATTGGTGTTTCTGCTAGAAGGGAAGATGAATAGAAGACTTTTGTACTTTCTTAATAATAAGAAAAAAATGAAGTATTCTACAAAAGAATAGAATAAATGTTCTAAGGAGGAAACCAGAATAAAAAAAAATATTCTGAGGAGGCAAAAGGGAACTCAAGCCAGGGTCAAAAAGTTAGAGAGTCTAAGAAAATGAGAGAGGAAGAATGATATCTGGACTTTTAAAAGTATGTAATATATCAAAAGGTCTTCTAAGTAAAAGTTGAATCTGAACTTCCAGGAAGAAACATTTTAAAGATTCCTTGGAAGGATAAGAAGGATCTATAGGTACCTGAAGTCCCAAGGAACTCTAGCTCTTGTCCAAGGAACAAGCAATACATAGTGATTCCCACATAAGAGGAATAAGAGTTTAACAATTTGACATAATTAATTATAACAGTGAAGAAGTGATTCACTGGAGAATATTCCTATATATAATATAAAAATACTTTCAAGATATTACAGATGTGAAAAATACTATATACTCTTTAATATTTACATAAGAATGAATAACAATGGTAGAACAGAAGACCTAGAGAAGATATTTAAGGGATTATGAAACCCTTGGGCCAAAACCAATGGACTTGGAGACATAGGCGATATTACTTCACTAAAAAATTGAGGAAGTATGGGATGTAGAAAACTGATTAAGGAAATATTATTGAAAAATGGGTCTTAAGGGGTGGCTAGGTGGCACAGCAAATGGAGCACCAGCCCTGGAGTCAGGAGGGCCTGAGATCAAATCCAGCCTCAGACACTTAACGCTAACTAGCCCTGTGAACTTGGCGAGTCACTTAACCCCAATTGCCCTGCCTACCACCCTCCAAAAAGAAAAAAAAAAAGAAAAGAAAAATGGGACTTGATTTTCCAGATCCTGGTTTAAGAGATAAGAATTATGGGTTAGCAATTTACTATATCTAATGCAGGTCAGGAAGAATTGTTCACCTTAAGGTTTACTGATCTAATAAGACTGCAAAAATAAAATGAAATAAGAAGAAGAGAATGCCCATAAAGAACGCTAAAAAAAACAGTTGGAAAGCAACAAGTAAGGCATATAAAGAAGAGTAGAAGTGGAGTTATGCAGTAATTCACAGATAAAAATTATTAGAGGGCATCATAACATTTACATTTAAGTTTTTTTAAACATTTATATACTAATTCACCGTGAGAAAATAAGAACAACTTCATAGAATTATCAGGAAGTTGTCAGGAAGTAAAAAAAAAATGGAGAGCTATAGATTGTTCAAAAGAACAGAACAAGCAAGCTGAGAACTGGAATGGCATTTGGTGTGCAAAAAAAATGCTTTTGTGAAAATGTGTGAACCTTATGTGGTGAGGCATGCTGAATAAGGGCAAAGGGAAGGAGAATCACAAATTATACCATGCTGGAATGGGAATATAGTCTTGACCAGGCGAAATAAACTGATGATGAGTTCATGATGCAGACCAAAAGACTGGTGCATTGTTGTAATTGTGGATTTTAAGTATCTACACATTCTCTGGAGGTCTCTCTGTCTCTGTCCTTATCATGCACAACAAAAATGGAAATACAAAGAACAGGAGGGAAAACTCAAGAAAACTCACTACCCTCAAGGAACTTACATTATAAGAACATAGCATTTTATGAAATCTTTATTTTTCTTTGCTTGATAACTTTAAATTTATTTTTTTTTAGTTTTCAACATTCATTTGCACAAGATTTTGAGTTACAATTTTTTCTCTCCCCATCTTTCCCCTACCCCCACCCCAAAATAGTAAACCTACTTAATACCCCTTCCCCCAATCTGTTCTCTCTTACATCCTCCCCCATTACCACTCTTCTAGTAGGGCAAGATGGGTTTCTATACCCCAGTACCTGTATATCTTATTTCCCAGTTGCATGTAAAAAAAACAAGTTTCAAACATTTGTTTTTAAAACTTTGAGTTCCAGATTTTTTTCCCTTCTTCCCTCCTCACCCTCCCCCCCCACTGGGAAGATAAGCAATTCAATATAG
>CM053580.1:375935707-375968953 GCA_028627135.1 Pseudochirops cupreus | reverse complement strand
AAAAAAAAAAAAAAGAAATGATGAGCTGTTTGATTCTGAAAAACATGGAAAGGCTTGGACCTATGAAGGAAGATGCTATCTACCTTCAGAGAAAGAGATCACAAGTGATATGCATAGTACAATCATGAGTGCATATGTTTATAGGTATTTATGTACGTGTGTATACATTATATACATGTATGTACGTGTATGTGTGTATGTGTTTAATTGTAGCCTTCTTTAGGGTGGAAGGAGGGAGGGGTAAAATAAAGTTAAAAATGCACAGCAGAGAACAAAAGAAAATGGAAGCAAAGAAAAGTTGGGTAATTGGAAAACAATGTATAGTATTTTTTGTACAGGTTTTCTTGAAATAGAAATTTATTGTTTTATATTGAATCCTCTCATGTTCTGACAATGTTCTTTTTTTCCTTTTCTCATTTTGTACTTAAGTTTAAAATAATAAAAAAATTTACCAAAAAAAGTCCATTTAAAAAAAAATCTTTTCAAAAGAGGAAATTAACTTGATAATGGTATAACTTTGATCTAAATGAAGCCTTGTTGATTTTTAGTTATCTTTATAAATGCTCCCAAACTATCATTCATTCATTGTAGAATTTCATTAGGCTTTCACAAGTACTTCAGCGTCTAGTTTGAAGAATCTTTCATATTATCCACCACTCGGCTAAGTCAGAAATAGAATCCATAAAAATTTTCTTTACACTGAAGTGAAGGGAAGGCAACTTTAACTTATTGAGAACCTCTCACTTCTCTTGTGCTGGACTTTTTGATTGCCTTGGTGAAAATAACAAACTTGGTTGCTGTTTTAAGACATTTACTGTGTGACTCAAATACTTCATTTCTCCCAAATTGAATAAGGCTGTGTTCTTGACTTTCATTGAATGATTATGTAACTCTTCAGTCATGATCACTTAAAGCCTACAAATCTCTCCATTTTCTTTTTCTCTCTCAAAGCTTCATAACCTCTGAATTTTTTTCCAGTTTCTTCTGGAGTTATCATTCTGTGTGTGTAACCCCCAGTTGATGCAATTAAAAAAAAAAACACCAAGCTTTTATGAGTCAACATAAAACTAGCCACCCTCTAGACATCAGTTCACCAATTTGAGTTGGAGTTGGAGAGAGCCCAGAAGGGGTACTGCAATTCAATTCCACAAGAGTTATGGGAAGCATCAGTTATGCAGAAGGAAGACCCTTTGGCCAGGACTCCTGATACCTGGAATCAAGATCTTACACAAGTAGTTGGGTGACTATGACAAGTCATTTTACATTTCTTGTCCTCAGTTTCCTGATCTTTAAAATAAAGAAATTGAACTAGATGGCCTCTAAAATTCCTTAAGAGATTTAAACAATCTAAAAATCTATGAACCAGACTTGGATAGTAGTTATCACATTTGACAAGTCTTAGTAAGTGCTTTGGAAGAAAGCATACTTCCCAGTTGTTCATATTAGGTCAATATACTCCTTATTCAGTGAAGAGATTCAGCTAGTCTTCTTCCCTTAATGTCATTGTGTCTACTGTCTAGCACACACGTATTGGTTTGGATATCTCTCTGACTCTATATTATCTTTTTCTTCTTTATTTAACTCATTCATTAATTTCATTCTTTAAAAGAAATATTTTTAAAGACTATGGTCCTCGGGGCAACTAGTTGGCACATTGAATAGAACACTAGCCCTGGAGTCAGGAGGACCTGAGTTCACATTCAGTCTGAGACATTTAACACTTACTAGCCCTGTGACCTTGGGCAAGTCACTTAACCCCAACTGCCCTTCCCTTTCCCCCTTCCAAAAAACAAAAAAAAAAAAAAGAAGACTCAGGTTCTGGTACTCTATCCATTGTACTGCCTAGCTGCTCTGTAATCTTTGTTAGTAACCTCCTGAAGATGTAGGAACAGTGCAATTCCAACAGACTAGTAGAACAACTTTCCTGATCTCCATATCTTTTGGAAAAAGAATTCTGGGTTTTTTGTGATTCTCTCTGACTATTGCTACCATTATCTGCTATCCTGCTCTTCTTGTGTAATGGATCTGGTCATTATGCTGTGAGCTCCTTAATGATGTATTTTATAAGGTACTTCTTGTGTTTTCCTAGTCATCTTTGCTGCCATGTGCATGTGCAAAAGAAAATAGCCTTTAGGACTTTACCATTAATATCTTTAATGTAGCTGCAACTGGCAGTTATATGTGAGTTGTTCTTAACATACAGCCCCACATGCTTTCTTAGTCCTTTCCCAGTTTTTCTAGTCTCCCTCCTCCTGAGGGTTCAAATTCTTGTTTTTTGTATTTTGAATTTTTATTGCAACATAAGCTAGATATCTTTTTTTCTGCTAAAGTCAATTTAATCAGGTAAGCATTAAGTGCTTATTATGTGCTAGGGAGTGCATCGAGAGTGGGGACACAAAGAAAGGCAAGCACAGTTCTTCCCTTCAGGGCTCTTACAATCTAACGGTGTAAACAACAAGTAAAGAACTATGTACAAAAAAGATACAGGGTAAATTTTAGATAGTCAGTCTAGGGAAGACACTAGCATTAATGGAAATGAGGAAAGGCTTCTCATAAAAGGGGAGATTTTAGCTCAGATTTGAAGAAGGACATTGAAGCCATGAGATGACAGTGAGAAAAAGGTAAAATATCCCCAACATGATGGCCATCCAGTGAAGATTAGTGGGAATCAGAAGATGGAGAACAAAAACATGTGCCAGATGTGCCAGACACATCAAGAAGGTCAGAGTTGAAGAATATACAGCTTGTAGTGGGAAGTAAGGCAGGAGAAGTCTGGAAAGGTGGAAAGGGCTAATTAATGAAAATTTTTGAACACCAGAGAATTTTATATTTGACCCTATATGTTAATAGACTCCCACTGGATTTTATTTTATTTTCTTTGTATTAATTTATGTAGAATAGCATATGATGAGTGATATGCTGGCTTTTTAATGAAGGTGTCTTGCTTTTTTTAAGGGAATAAAAATTGTTTTGTGTTTTGAAGTATTTTTAGACTTAACTGTCTAGTAATCTTTTAAACTCATATAGGAATATACTTGAAAGAAAGGCAAATCTTTGGTCTCTATTAGCAAATTATGGTAATAGATTTTATTATAGTATTCTAGGAAAGTAATGGATTCCCCATTTCTGAAGGGACTCATGTTGGCTACTCAGTGGATTCTCGACCAGGCAGGTGTGCAACCAGATGATCACTGAGGACTCTTTTTCAGCTCTAAGCTTATGTTGTAAAAGCATGGAAGAGGATAAAATTGTAAATAACTACCAAACAGGTTTTTAGTTTTTAAGAAATTAGTGAACGGACGATACATAATAATTAAAGAGAGGTAGAGAAATTTGGGAGGAGGCATTTTTGACATTACAGATAATAATAATGTTCCCTCAATATGACAATTTTTCATATTCTTCACTCATTCAAACTTTTGATGAGTCCTATTACACATCTAGATGACATAGTGGACAGAGGAATAAGGAAGACCTCAGTTCAACTCTAGCCTCAGACACATACTGTAGGATCATAAACAAGTCATGATATCTCTATGCCTCAGTGTCTTCATCTACAAAATGAGGAAGTTGGACTAGATTGCCACTAAGGTCCCCTTGAGCTCTAAATGTATGATCCTATGATCTTTTTTGAAAACTGTTATCTCAATGGACTTCCTATTTTCCATAGCAACAATTATCTTCCCAGTAATTTTCTGATTGTATTAATCTACTGAAAGTGGCAGCATGGTATAGTGTAGGGGTGGGGAACCTGTGACCTAGAGGACACATGTGGCCCTTTAGGTCCTTGGGTGCAGTCTTTTGATGGAGTCCAAGTTTTATAGAACAAATCCTTTTGTTTAGCAGATCTGTTCTGTGAAGTTTGTATTCAGTCAAAGGACCACACTTGAGGACCTAGAGGGCCACATGGACTCTTGATGCTGCATGTTCCTTACCCCTTAGGTAGTATATCGAGAACTGGCTTTGGAAATTAGACTATCTAGTCTGAAGTCCTGTCTCTGACAGACACTGACTTTTATGATCCTGGGCACTTTAATTTTGGTTCTCTAGACAATTCTTTGAAACTTTGATTATTAGGTGAAGAAAAGCTGCAAACCTGTATTGACAGCAAGAACTTCCCCATATGGGAGTACTACATATGCATGAAATCACAGCTCCAGTTCCTTTTTACTATTTACTCATAAACCTCTTGCCAATACTCAATACTGACCTCTACACTCTACAGCAACTTCACCTTCTGCTGCTATATAAATCATGTTACCCTTCTGTTAACAACAACAACAACAACAACAACACCTAACCTTTTGTAGTACTTTAAGTTATTCAAAGTACTTTATAAATATTATCTTACAACAACCCTGGCAAGTAGCTGTTTCTATTACTTCCATTTAACAGTTGAGGAAACTGAGGCAGAGGTTAAGCAATTTGCCCAGGGTATCACAGCTAGCCAGTTTCTGAGAAATAATGCCCTTGGGTGTTCCTTGTGAGTAGGATAATTATATTTAGCTCTTTGGGAAGGAGGAGTGTGGTTATCAAAGAAACAGATGATATGATCACTTGGTTTAAAGCCAGGGAAAAAAGTAGAGCATAAAATGCAAACACTAAAAAGACCAAATTGATAAGAGTTGGGTTAACTTAAACAGGAAATACTTTATAGTTATTCAGAAATTATTTCTCCAAAGACTTTTGTGTCAAGATTCTTCCCTTCTGTTTTAAAGGCAGCCTTGGGCTATGTAGATCCCATTGCCTTATCCCATCGTCTTCTTTGAAGCCACAGTGCATTTGCTGAGCAATCCCTTCATCTAATTTTCCTAGTTCAGATCATGTTTCTATTGCACATGATATATCCATGACTTTATTTTAGTTCTTTGGTAGAACAGCTTCTTATGCCAGATACCATTATTTTTTTCACAAGTTAGGATGCTTACTATCTGTTCTTTATCATTTAATCACTCACCCTTCCTGAGGGTAAATGACTCCCAGGAGCTGTCAGGCACTTTGGAAGGTGCATAAACTTTGCAAATACTAGGCTACTTTTAAGATCATTGCGGCAGAGATTCATTTCACTTTCCAATTTGAGAAGCTTATCCCCAATTTTTCACTGGTAGGCTTTCTTTTTCCTCTTATAGCATTGTGTTCTTATTTTAAGAAATATAGAGACATATGCATTTTATTCCTGGAAACAAAACCCCTTTCAAAATTTCAAAAGGAAGACATCATACTACAAGGGAAGGACAATACCATGAGCTCTTGCCACATAAGTCTAAATATTTTTTCTTTTTAGTTTGACTAGTGACTGTTGACCCACATTGTGCCCCATTTGGTGTAAATGGACTCAACCAGTATGACATTCATTTTTAATATTTTATAGTTCAACTTTTGTTGTTTAGTCATTTCAGTTGTGTCCAACTCTTGGTGACCACATTTGGTGTTTTCTTGGAAAAGATACTGGAGTGATTTGCCATTTTCTTCTGCAGCTAATTTTACAGATGAGGAAAATGAGGCAAAGAGGGTTAAATGACTTGCCCAGGGTCACACAGCTAGTATATATCTGAAGCCAAATTTGAACTCTGGTCTTCTAGAGTCCAGGCCATTGTATCACTTAGTTGCCCAACTTAGAGCTTGGTGAAAGATCCCTTCATACAGTGAATCCCATCCCTGGAGAAAGATGGAGAGATGGTGGCTTATAGTTGAAATGATTGACCATTCCTAGAGGTTTAATGAGTTTTATAGTTCCCCAAGCCTACATCAACATTCCTCCAAATAAATTTACAGTATAGAGTGGCAAAATATTTTTTAAAAATTATTGAGATCCAATTTACTCATTTTCCATAGCCTTCACATCTTGGAGAAATGTAATGATAATTTAGCAGGTACTTGGTCCTTAGTAACTTAAGGGCTAAGTACTTCTGTGAAAGAGGCAGAGGGTGTGAACTCTGTCTCCTGTGTGAACAGAGGGTGTGAACTCTGTCTCCTGTTGCTGAAGTGGCAGGAGGGGATGCTGAGACAGGAGGCCAGTGTGTGTATATAAGAAGAATTCCAGAGACAGAGAATCAGAATCAGGAATATTCCTCCTGGTGGCTCCTGGTGGAGGGAGAATCATGGAGACTGAAGCCAGCTGAGAGAGAGAGCAAAAAGAGAGAGAGAAAGAGCAAAAAGAAAGAGAGAAAGAAAAGAGAGAGACAGAGACAGACAGAGACAGAGACAGAGACAGAGGGAGACAGAGAGACAGAGAGAGAGGGAGACAAAGATTTTCTCTCCCAGTATGTGGAAGCTGACTGAGAACTGAGTAGGAGTTTTCTTGAAACCAGAATCTGGTGAAAGCTGAAGTTGCTGCTGCCTTAGAGAGAAAGTTTCTCTCCCAGAATCTGGAAGCTGACTGAGAACTGAGTTGGAGTTTTTTCTTGAGACCAGAATCTGGTGAAGGCTGAAGTTTCTGCTGCCTGGAAGGCTGAGATTCCTTCTGGGTCCTAGGGCAAGCCAAACTGCTGGAGGACTGAAGAAACATGACCAGGATAAGCCTTTGTTTGTTTGTGGCTTGGTGGATCCTTGGGTTCCCGGCAACAGAAGTGGTGAAGGGTTTGAGATGTGTTGGACCCTGTGAGCTTCAGTGTGTAACAAGAACTGCCTAGAAGACTAGATGAGAACTTGGGAGCTGTCTGCCTCTGAATCCAGGTGACTGTTTGGTGGGTTCAGGTAGGAGTTGGGATCATGGAAGGGGATCCAGGGAATCTGAGAGACCACCCTGAGTCAAGATGAAGAAAAAGCCTCCTCTTGGACGCATGATGAAATTGAAGTGTACTGGACACCAAGGGGTGGAGAGTTTGTGTGGTTTTCTAATGATTGTATTTAGTGATTAATGATACTTAGTAATTGTGAATCTATATAAGTGACTGATCAATTTAATGTATAATTGCCCCATGAGTGGAAGATTGATTATTGTATTGTGAAATGACTGAATGATTAAGTAAGGAGGGTTCCCTCCCCTTGGGGAAACCAGATGATTATTCTTTTGTTCTTTGTTCTAAATACTGTGGCCACTGTTGTGAAAACTATGTGGCCATTCTAATGTTAGGCTGTTGTGAACAGACACTATATTATGATTCTTTGTGATAAGATGTTATGTTGTGAATATTATATTGTGATTTGTTGTGAATGTTTGTCTTGATTTGTAATGGAATAAATGGAGTGTTCATTATACTGTGTAATCCAAACCTTAAAGCTGTTCACAGTAGCTTTCTTTCGGGAAACTGCTTGTGCATGGTGTTACAAGAAACTGATGAAGTAAGGGATGGAAAAATAAGTGTATAATATGCTTGATGATTTAGAAGTAAGAAGGACATATGGAAAGAATAGGAAGGAGAGAAATAAAGTGATGTGGAGGCATATATGGTATGTGTGCATATGTATATGTATATATGCACACACATATTTTTTAAAAACAAGGGTTTTCATTAACAGACATTTTTGAAATGGTGAATACTGGGTTCAAGGCTTGATTAAGTACCAGAAAACTTAATGATTTGCTCAAAACAGTTCCAGATAAGATTAAAAATGTTTGAGGGAGCACAAGATGAATGATTTTATATTTAGTGGATTTCACTCTTAATATTTTAAGCATCTACAGGTCCAAATAGAATAGATTCTCCCCCTATCCTTAGGAAGAGAGGGAGCATAGAGAAGCCAAGAAGGCTTAGATTTAAATCCTGCCTCTCACACATCCTGGCTGTGAGACCCTAGTCAAATCCCTTAAAATCTCAATGCTTTAAGCAGTTTTCTAAGACTGCAGTTTGTGGAGATGGTACCGAACTTCATTGGTAGAGATTTCCTAACTAAGTGAAATCTTAGGTCCAGGCTCTATCCTTATGACAATGTCTAGATTGAATGAAATGGTTAAATATGAAAGCAAAAAGGCAGCAAGAATTAAGATTGTTCTAAAGTCAAATCCACAAGTTCTCTGCAAACAAACAGACCTCTGATTAATGTTTTAAAATTGGTCAAAAAAGGCAATGCATTCAATAATAAAAGGTACAGTAAATATTATCTAAGCAGTATATAGAAACAGAAGGGATCCATGCCCCAAGTGAAGCAACATCTATTTTTTCTTACCACAAAATCATCAGGTAAAATAAAAAGAAAGCTTTTTAGAATATGTCAGCATCCTTTCAATCATGAAACACAACTATTCTCCAGTGCTGAGCACTTAAAATAACAGCAGTTGACAAATGATTTTTTTCATTGAGTTTTGATTCTACTCTAAGACCAACAGATAATTTGTTGATTTATGTGGGCATCACTGCCAAGAGGGTTCTTGGAGTGCAACTTTTCCATTATTGGAGGGTAGTAGATTTCATTTGTTTGCGAGTAGGCCAAGATACACATTACTGTGGGGGAAAAGGAGGCTACCAACAGAGAACTATAAAAGTGACCAATCTATCATGCTTAATAATGCTAATGTCTGCTTTGTGTCCCCTTCTCTTTGCTCAAATGTGATAGACTATTTTCTATCATTCTTTTATAGGTAATACTACTGAGACTAAACTATAGATGCCAATTTCAGAGTAGTGGGATAAGGACTGAGAAGAAAATAGAAAGAAAAAATGTGTATCTATATATCTATCTATCTGTCTGTCTATCTATCTATCTATCTATCTATCTATCTAATCTATCTGTTTTTCCCCAGGGTCAAGAGTAGAGTAGAATGGAAATGCCACATGCAAACTACTTAACCTTGGGGCAGTCATGTGATCTGAGACTAAATTTTCTCACAACTGTAAAATGGAGAAATAAGAGAACTTAGATCATAGAATCCTAGAGTAGGAAATTGCCTCAGAGATCTTTTGGTTCAAACTTAAAAATGATCCCTGCGAAGTGACTATCTCTCCTTTGGTCAAAAAAAAAAATCTCCCCAAATGGGGGACACATAGAGCAGTATGTGCTTCATTTTTGAAAAGTTGTTAATTAAAAAAAAACCAGTATCTAGATATTTGCCTTTATTCTGTCTATCATCCATCTATCTATCTATCTATCTGTCTGTCTATCTATCTATCTATCATCTTTCTATCTGAATGTTTAAAGGGGGAAAGAAATTGCCAGTAAAGAGACAGAAATAGATATCTAGATGGACAGGAAGAGGTATTTAAGAGATACAGACAGAAGAAGGGCCTAGACAGACAGACAGAGGCATAGACAGAAACAGAGAGAGAGAGAAACAGAGGGAGACAGAGACAGAGAAACAAAGATAGAGAAAGAAAGAGAGGGACAGAGACACTCACATAGAGAACAGAGAGAGAGAGAGAGATAGATTACATAACTGTTCTTGACAGAATTATGAGGATCACATGAAGTAGCATACATATATACATGAAGGTGCTATGCTTCTGATTATAAAGCTGTAAAGGAGAAACTGTAAATTAGTGCAAGACAGCTGTACAGCCTCTGTTGGTAGAGCACATGATATCAATTACTTCCCTATGAGATCACAATGAAGTAGCAGTATGGACTAAAGAGTCACTGACTTCTTTCCATATATGCAATCTATTGCCACATCTTATAATTTCTCTCTTCACAGCATTTCTTGTATGAATTCCTTCTCTTCACTAATACAGCCACCACTCTGGTTAGACACTCATCACCTCTCACCGGGACTAATGCAATAGATTTCCAATTAATCTACTATCTAGTGTGGGGAACCTGTGGCCTTGAGGCACATATGACCTTCTAGTTCCTTGGGTGTGGCCTTTTGACTGAGCCCAAGTTTAACAGAACAAATTCTTTAATTAAGGGAATTTCTTCTGTGAAGTTTGGATTCAGTCACAGGGCTGCACTTGGGGATCTAGAGGGCCACATAAGGCCTTGAGGCCACAGGTTCCCCCACCCCGGCCTACCTCCTTCAAGTTTCTTCCCATTTCAATCCATTCATTGTTCAGCTGCCA
This sequence comes from Pseudochirops cupreus, assembly GCA_028627135.1. Lineage (NCBI taxonomy): Eukaryota > Metazoa > Chordata > Mammalia > Diprotodontia > Pseudocheiridae > Pseudochirops > Pseudochirops cupreus. The sequence goes on along the minus strand of CM053580.1, from coordinate 375,959,018 downwards.
GTGATTTTCCTAAAGTATAGGTTTGACCATGTCACTCTCATGCTCAATGAGCTCCAATGCTCCCTATGCCTTCAGGATCAAACATAAAATTATTTTGTTTGAAAAGTAAACTCTTCATAACCTGGCACCTGACTACCCTTCCAGTCTTCCTCCACTTTACTCCCCTCCCCATATTTAGCATAGTGTCTGGTACATATTAAGAATAATTAATTCTTGTTTATTACCAGAAGTTATACCCTGTTGTGTCCAATATATTTTTGTCATCACCACAAATTTTTAGCTATATATCTGTGTGCTTATAACTCAGTTCTAAAAGTAATATAGATGTGTAAATAAATAGATACATCTCTGATGCTCAGGAACTGGAAGTGCTAACATGATTTGCTCCATTTTAAAAATTAGGTGGAAGTTTTATGGGACCATATTGTACAGCAGGGACTTAAATTTTGACAGGAATTCTTTTCAGTTAATTTGACTCTAATTTGTATTGAAACAACTGTATATATAGGAACTCCCACTCGCAGTTGATGGATTGTAGGTTTTTTTTTTTAAATTTAGAAAATATTTTAAGGGTATTTAACAAATTAAAAAATTAATAATCAAATGGAGAAACTTTAGCCCCAACTTGAAATGTTGCATTTGATATATACAGATCAAATATCTATCAAGGGCAATAGGAAGCATACTTTTCCATTATATTAACTTTTATATGATGCAACATTCACACTGCATCTGTCCATTCAATCATCCATCAATCACATATTAACCATCAATTGCATAATATCATTCTGCTACTTATTATTGGAATACAAAATAAAAATGTAACATTTGTTCTTTAGTAGTAATTTTTTATCTAATTTGAAATATATGGCACTCATTAAACTAGAGAATGATTTCTTGGTAAATATATCTGATTTAGACTTCACAGAAAACTGTTCTTAAGACTAAGAAAAGATATGTGATCTATTGTCTGTGTGACCCTGGGTAATCAATTCATCTTTGTCAATTTCAGTTTCCTCTTATATAAAATGGAGCTACTTAATAGAGCTATTATGGGCAAAGTCCTTTATTGAAATAAATATAAGCTATATAGTCTAAATATCTACCTGATTCATGTATACTATTGCTGACAAGTGGTTACTCAAGCTCTTGCTGAATACATCAAGTAACATGAACTTTATTATTTCAGTAACTTTTCCATTTTCAGATAGTTCTTTTAGAAAATCCCTCTTTATAATTAACTAAAAATATGCTTCCTTGTTTCTTCTGTGTATTGATCCTAGTTCTGTTCTTTAGAATGAACCAGAATGTATCCAGTCACTTTTCCAGGTGGCAACTCTTAAGCTGGAAAGCCTCTATGTGTGGGCAACCAAGATGGTAAGTAGCCCCAATATGGATATTGGTGAATACAAATAGGAATGGTATAAAGGCCATATAGTTGTAGGCAAAACAAGAGAAGCAAAAAGGAGATCATTTCAATGTTAAAAATAGCAGAAAATGTAATAGGAATTAAAATATTAAATTGGAAAGGTCTAAAGGATTTAGAATTGGGTAATAGAGACATTAAGGATAACTGATTCATTAGGGAAACTCACCTGTATAAGGATAGAAAGAGAAAATATAATTTACAACAGACAATGGGGCAAGTCAGAAAAATGAAGAAAAAATACCTATATGCACATACATGTGTTTATGTGTCTATACATATATGTTCATCCAGCTCTGGTTTCTTGACTTCTAGTCTCTTACATTACCAACTGCCAGTTTGGACAATCAGAACAGTCTGTCTAAGAGGCTGCCTGTGCAAAAATATGTTGATTAGCTTTCTCCTCTACACTCAATCCTCTTTCAAATTTCCCTATTGTTGCCAAGGGTACTACCATCCTCCCAGTCCCTTAGTGTGGTGACTACTTTTTGTCATTCCTGACTCTTTCCTTTCACTTATCCCACATATCCGACTGGTTGCCAAATTATGTTGTTTCTATCTCCACATCATCTCTCTCATAGGTTCCCTTCTCTCCACTAGCACAGATACGACTTTAGTTTAGGCTCTGCTCCCTTCTTGCTTCTTCTATCTCAACACCCTCAACTCTATTCCCCTTTAATCCACCATCCACATGGCTGACAAAAAGTCACTTTCCCAGTTTTTTTACTGCTCTACTCGATAGACCAGTGGTACCCTGTTACTTCAAAGATTTAATAAAAAATTGTTAGTACATTTAAAGTTCTTCACAACCTGATCCCTTCCTAAATTTCTGGTTTTCTTAGCAATTACTCCTCTCTCAAACTTTGGGATCCAGCTATAGGGGACTATGTGTTTTTTCATGCGTACATCTCTCATCTCCATGCCTTTTACATGTTTGTCCCCAACCCCAACCTCTCCATATTCCTTCCTTTTCTCCATGCTTTTCAAATTCCTGGCTTCCTCCAAGTCAATTCAAATACCACTATCTACAAAATCCATGGAAGCCTTTCCTGTTCTGCCTCACTTCACTTCTGCCAGCTGTTGTTCCCTTCTCTCTCATAAGTACCTTGAAATATTTTTGCATATATTTTATATGTATTTAATATACATAGATGTTTTCTCTTCCTCTAGCTCCTTGATGACACTTTGTCAGTTTTGTCTTTGCATTCCTAGCTCTTAGCAAAGAGCCTCATTAATAGTAGATACTTAATACTTATAAACTTATTGATACATACACATATTTCTCTTTCATTCTACCTTTTTTAATCTTTAAAATATTATGTGTGTGTATATAAAACACACACACATATTTACATTTTTAAGGTAAAAGAAATTCTCTTAAAGCAAAATAACAAATAAATAAGGAGTCATCCAACAGCATAATGATCTATTTTAAGAGATAAGGGGTTCCTCCTCATCAACAGTCTTCATATGTTGTTGCTCAGTTGTGTCTGACTCTTCATGACCCCATTTGGGGTTTTCTTGGCAAAGATACTGGAGTGGTTGGCCATTTCCTTCTCCAACTCATTTTACAGAGACGGATACTGAGGCAAACAGGGTTAAGTGAGTTGACCAGGGTCATACAGCTAGTGTCTGACTCTGGATTTGAATTCAGGGAGATGAGTCTTCCTGACTCTAGCTTCCATGAAGGTATATAACCAAATGTCAAAGATAAAAGAGTTCTTTGCATAGGTGACCTTATGAAATGGTAAGAAGTATGATTACAAGCTTTGCATTTCAAAGCACAAGTGGGAGTGTTCATTCTAGAGAGAAGAGATATTGGGAGACTTTAAGGGAAAGATGCTCAGATAATTATATGTTGGGGTGGAGGCAGGAAACTGGGGAATTAAGAAGATAATTTAGAAAAGACACTGTGATGAATGAGCCAAATTGTTGGTGAAGGATAACTAATAAATAGCAATTTGACCTTGAAATATTTGGCTATATTACAGTATTTTGAAGGGGTTCCTAAAAGATAATATCTGACTTTTATATTTTGACCTCAGCTGTCTAATAAACACATACCCCTTGGTCCATAAAGGAATAAGCATTTATATAGTGTCTACTATATGCAAGGAATAAGCATTTATATAGTGTCTACTATATGCAAGACCCAGGCGCTGAACACTTTTACAAATACCTCCTTTGATCCTTGCAGCAACTCTGGGAGGTAGATGTTATTACCACTCCCATTTTATAGTTGAGGAAATAGAGCAAATTAAAATTAAATGACTTGCCTAGGGTCCCACAGCTGAAGCAGGATATGAACTCAGAACTTCTTGACCTTAGGCCCAACACTCTACCCACTGTGCTTCTTTTTATAAGGATTCCAGGGCATTAAGGAATCTGGGCAATAGTACCCCTATTATAGACCTATTTGTGGCACAGATAAGCCATAGTTTAAAGCAGGCATTCTTAATGTGGTCTGTGAACTTTTTTTTAAAACATATTTTGATAACTGTGTTTTAATATTTTTGTTCCCTTTGTAATTTTATGTATTTTGTTTTATGCATTTAAAAACTGTATTCTGAGAAGGGGAATTTAGGCTTGACTAGATTGCCAAAGGGGTCCATGAAACAAAAAAAAGGTTAAGAACGCTTGGTTTAGCAAAAAAAAAAAATGCAATGACTTTCTCCCTCTAGATTTGTTGCCCTAGGCAAACACCTACTATGTCTATGCTTAAGGCTGCCCCCAGGTCTGAAAAGACTAGGGAATTAGGAATTATTTTCAATCCCCAGCTCTGCCACTTACTCATGTTGTGATCCTGGAAATTTAACTGCTTGGTATTCCAGGTTCTTGTTAATTGGATCATCATTTCTTGACTGCAGTTCAGTGGGATTCAATGATAATGATTTTAAAGTACCTGAAAGATATGAACATCACATAGGTAGAAATCTAATTGAAGTCAAGGTGGATGGTAACCTTGGTTATAGGATCTAGTTCCTAATGGTATTGGCACTATTTGGCACCCACCCCAACTTACATCCACAAATATTTTTTTAGCTGTGTCAGCTATATTACAGCAGTTATTATCATCTAGAGTGAAATGCTATTTCTGATTGGATTTTTAGAAAAAAGGAGAGGTCAAGAATACTACTTTGTGGTGAAGATTGATGATTTGGATTCATTCTTCCTTACTGCTGTTGCTATATTATGTAAATAAAACTGCCCTCGTACCCCCAGTGCCATTGAGCAGTGGTTTAATTAGATTTGGAATTGGGGAAGGGCACAGAAGCTTATCAGTTTTAAAGAAATTAAAAATGGCTTCTAACGACTTAGAACTCTAAAGCGTTCTGTTCAGTTTAAAGTTGAGAAATTAAAATGGACTCCCATCAACCACTTTTCTATTAATTGAGATTCCATTCGCATTAAATGCAACTTTATCTCCTATGTGGAATTAGCAAACAAGTCAGCAAATTGCAGTGTTATGAATTTGACCAAAGAAAATATCTTTACTTAGAAGAGCAAACACATTTCTGAGCGGGATAAGGCATGACTCCTGACCACCTATTATCTGGAATAAATTCGGATACTCTTTTGCAGGACTGGTGCTGTTCAAGGGAAGAAGGGAAGGAAGCTTTCTGAAATTCTCAAGAGTGGTAATATTCGGGGCTCCTGTCCCTGGAAATGTAGCCCTTCAGAATAACCAGCACAACCTAGAGGGTTCTTTCTTTGGCTCCAGTATGGCTCGCTCAGAATTCTTCAGGGTCTCACCCCACTGCTTGGGCATCCCGGTGAACTTGTTGGTGACAGCATCGAAGTCAACGTGGACTGTGTGCTGGAAAGCAGATGGGGAAGAAATTATTGGCTTCTCCCTGCCTTTCTTCTTACTTCCTGTCTCTGTGCCTGAGAACGTGGAGAGGAGTTTATTCTTGGCCCTTTTCTCCTCTGGATCAGAGGACGGAAGCTTCGAACTATAGTTGGACAAAAAAGGGTCTTCGTCTCCGGTGCTAAAAAAAGTGCTGTTTTCTGGGAGCCTGGTTTGCAGCCCAGCTTCATCAGACATTATTGCGAAGGATTATCCAAAAGCCCCAAGTCCTTGAAAAGGATCGAGACCCTGGGTTTAACTTGGCTGCAGGGCTTTCCCTGGAGAACCGTGGTGGCCAAAACAGCAGAGGATAGGGGAAGGAAAGGCAACTGGCTGGATGAAGGAACGTCTGCCCTCGACAATCAATCACTCCCTGCAGGTAGGCTAGGACACCCAGCGCTCTTTAGGGAGCTGCGGGTACAACAGACCTCAGCCGATGGGGAAAGGGCACAACCGCCACAGAACGTGGCTAGGAGGGTGGGGGAGGGGTAGTGCAGCTACGGAGGGGATGGGAATGGGGGCGGGGTCAACAGTAATCCTCCGAGAAGCCTTACATCCAAGAATCATGGCATAAACACCTGGAGGTGACCTTAGCAACTTTAAAGCTATTCCCATGACCCAAAAATTCTGATGAGGAAGAGGCTGATAGTGTATGCTTCCAGTGAGAAATTGAGATCTACCTTCTGAGGACCAACCTACTTGAGTAATTAGAGGTTTTTCACCAAAATGTTAGCCATTTATTGCATTCTTTGGTCATGACACTCACATGAAATAGAAAAAAAAATTGTAAATGACCTATGCTTCTGGAGGGACGTTTTGGGGCCAGCTCAAAGCAAAATAGCTGTTAGTACTCTAAATATAACATCTTTGTATAGTGACCCAAAAGGGCACAAGGGAAAGTGTGCTGGGTTTATATTAAGAAGCCCTTGTATTAAATATGAACTTTTCCGCTAGCTAGCAGAGTGACCTTGTCCAGTCTTTTACAGCTCTAACCCTCAGTTTTCTCATCTTTAAAATGATGGTAACTATGATTGGATTGGATGTCCTCTAAGATTCTATCCGTCTCTAGGTGTCTAAAAATACTACAAGAGGTCTCAAATCATATAGTTACAAAGATTCTTGCTGTAAAAGAAGCTAAAACATATTGCAGTTAAATGAAGGGCAGCCCACAAGTTCTTCTCTAAGAGGCATATTGGTGGATTTTGATTTATCAAGTGTCCAAAAACAGTAAGACATTACTTCATGGAACCTTGGGCCATATTATACTGCAGTGCTCATTCTATGCCTTCAGAAAAAGACTGCTCTTAACATTATTTTCATTTGTTCATCAACAGCTGTTAATAGAGGATTGCGGAGTAAACAAATTTTATACAGAATTTGATGAGGCCTTTTCAGTTAAATCGCCATAAATGTTAATACCCAGTGACTTCATTGCAAAATGTACATAGTCATGGATAATGAAAAATTATGTTGGAAAATACGGATTGAGAGTGGAAAATGGAAGAGACCAAAAGCTTGCAGATCATATAGGAACTTCACAATTATATATGATGAATAATTTGTGAGAAAAAAAAATTCTAGGCACATGGAAACCAAACAAAAATGATGTTGGTTACATTTTAATAGACAAGAAGTGATTACTTACATAAAAATAATTTCCAAATATGAGTGCATTCATATCCTTCATTGACTTACTCGAATGAAGGCAGAAATGAATATACTAAACTAGAAGAATAAAAATGAGAAGAAAATGTGACATGTAATTGAGGCAAATCCAATCTGACCTTTTAGAATATATCATGGTATAGGAGGGAAAAAATTGGATTTGAAATCAGAGGATCGCAACTCTAATTTCAACCCTGCTACTTATTGTTTTTGTGACTTTGGGCAAAAAAATGCCTTAACTTCAATGGGCCTCAGTTAACTCACATGCAAAATGAGTGGCTTGGATTGGTTGTATGTTGGTGGTTGTTGGTTCTTCGTTCTAGAAGAGGACCAAAATGACATCATTGTACTAGAATCAAGTTTTGGTGTGTCCAACTGTGGTTGATCAGACCAATAGGAGCTCAGAATGCTCTACCACATGTCAGGCACAAATAGTCCATGTGAACATTTGGGGTGTATACTCTAAATTTGTGCATCCTGCATTCCCTTTGAGCTGGCTCAGTTCTGCCTTGTTCATAGAGCACAGCACCTTTTGTGATGTGGGCATGCCATCCTGAGCAGTCCTGTGCCAGTGTCTCCTATGTCACACAATCAGTTCCAAAGTTCTTAGGAGAGACCAGTGTCTTTGTCGCTTCTTCTGACTACCATGTGAACCCTCGCCCTGTGTGAGTTCTCCATAAAATAGTCTTTTTGGCAAGCATACATTTTGCATTTGAACAATGTGACCAGACCATTGCAGTTGTGCTCTCTGAAGCAGAGTTTAATGCTTGGCAGTTTAGTTCAAGTAAGGACCTCAGTGTCTGGTACCTATCCTGCCAGGTGATCTTCGCAGTCTTCCTAAGACAATTCAAATGTTAGTGATTCATTTTCCTGGCATGGCACACTGGTAGAGTGTCCAGATTTCACAGGCATACAACAGTGAGGTCAGCACAACAGACCTTTAGTCTGGTAGTCAGTCTAATACCTCTTCTCTCCCATACTTTCCTTTGGAACCTCTCAAATAATGAGCTAGCTCTGGCAAAGTGGGTTTGATAAAATGGTCTCTGAGGACCATTCCAGTTCCAAATATATAATCTTATGATGCTGTTTCCTGATGTAAAGAAGCTTTTGATGTTTAGAAAATTAGAAATGGATAAAAGAGCAGATATTTGAACAGAATATGACCATTTCCCAAGGAAGTTTATCTGACATTAATTCATCACCACCACAAGGAAATTAAAAGTTTCTATTAACGTGTCATTTCAGGTGGCATAGTATTTTTTTTTTGTTTAGTATTTTATTTTCCCCCAGTTACATTAAAAACAATTTTTAACATTTGTTTTTAAAACTTTAAGTTATGAATTCTCTCCCTTCCTCCCTATGTACCACTCTCTTTGAGAAGGTGAACAATTTGATATAGGTTATACTTGTGTAGTCAATGCAAAACATCTTTCCATATTAGTCATGTTGTGAAAGAAAACATAGGCAAAAAATAATACTCACGAAAAATAAAGTAAAAAAAATGTGCTTCAATCTGTATTCAGATGCCATCAGTTCGTTCTCTGGGGATGGATAGCATTTTTCATCACAAGTTCATCAGAGTTTTCTTGGATCCTCATATTGCTGAGAATAAGACATTCACAGTTGAAAGTTTTACAATATTGCTGTTATTTTGTACATAATACATGTTGCTTTGCATCAGCTTCCCTAAGTTTTACTAAGTTTTTCTGATTGCATCCTGTTTGTCATTTTTTATAGCACAATAAAATTCCATCACAATCACATACCACAGTTTGTTTAGCCATGCCCCAATTGTTGGGCATCTCCCTCAGTTTCCAGTTCTTTGGCACCAGAAAAGAGCTGTTATAAATATTTTTGTATATATATGTCCTTTTCCGTTTTTGTTTTTTATCGTTTTGGATACAGACTTAGTTGTGTTATTGCTAGGTGAAAGGGTTAGCACGGTTTTATAGCCCTTTGGGCATAGTTTCAAATTGTTCTATGGTTGAATTAGGTCCAACTCCACCATAGTGCATTTATGTCTCATTTTTCCTATATCCCCTCCAACATTTGTCATTTTCTTTTTCTGTCCTATTAACCAATCTAATACGTATGAGGTAGTACCTCAGAGCTGTTTTAATTTTCATTTCTGCAATCAGTAGTGATTTAGAGCATTTTTTCATATGGCTATAGGTAGCTTTGATTACTTCATCTGAAAACTGCTCGTATTTTCTGATCATTTATCAATTGGGAAATGATTCTTATTATTATAAATTTGATTTAGTTCTCTATATGTTTGAAAAATGAGGCCTTTGTCAAAAAAACTTGCTTCATTTTTTTTTTTAAGTTAAGATTGCTAACTGGATTTCCCTCCACCTTATTTCCTCCTCTGTTTTTTCTATTCTCTCTTTTCACCCTCTGCTTCCTCAGAAATGTTTTGCTTCTGGCTATCCCTTCCCTCAATCTGTCCTCCCTACTCACACCCCCTGGACTCCTTATATCCCCTTCCCCTCCTACTTTCCTGTAGGGTAAGACAAATTTATGTACCCAATTGAATGTGTATGTTATTTCTTCTTTGAGCTCATTCTGAAAAAAATTTCCTTCACCTCCCTCTCACTGCCCCATCTTCTCTTCCACTATAAAAGGTTTTATCATCCCTTCATATTCAACTCACACCTGTGACTTCTGTCTATATATACTCCTAACCGTCCTAATAATGAAAAAGTTCTTGTGAATTACAAGTACCATCTTTCCATGTAGGAATGTGAACAGTTTCTCTTGAGTCTTGTATTTGAAAGTCAAATTATCTATTCTGTTCAGCTCTGATCTTTTTATCAAGGATGCTTCAAAGTCCTCTATTTCATTGAATATCGCCTGAACAATTATACTTAGTTTGCTGGGTAGATGATTCTTGGTTGCAATCCTAGCTCCTTTGCTCTCCTGGATATCATATACCAAACCCCGTGATCTTTTAACGCAAAAGCTGCTAGATTTTGTGTTATCCTGACTGTGGCTGACTGCTTGTAATATTTTCTCCTTGACCTGTGAACTCTGGAATTTGGCTATAATATTCCTGGGAGTTTTTATTTTGGTATCTTTTTCATGAGGTGATTGGTGGATTCTTTCAATTTCTATTTTACCTTCTGGTTCTAGAATATCAGAACTAAATATACATATATATATATATATATATATATATATATATATATATATATATATATACATGGAGAAAGAGAGAGAGAGAGAGAGGGAGAGAGATCATTAAAAAGGTCTTGATACTTTCTTGAAAGATATCTAGGCTTCTTTTTTTTATGATGGCTTTCAGATAGTCCAATAATTTATCTCTCCTATATCTATTTTCCAGGTCACTTATTTTTCCAATAAGATATTTTGCATTGTCTTATATTTTTTCATTCTTTTGATTTTGTTTTATTAATTCTTGATTTCTTATAAAGTCATTAGCTTCCATTTGCTCAATTCTAATTTTTAAGGAATTATTTTTTACAGTGAGCCTTTACAACTTCTTTTCCTTTTGGCCAATTATACTTTTTAAAGAGATGTGTTTTTTTTTTATTCACTGAATTTTTGTGCCTCCTTTTTTCCATTTGGCCGATTCTGCTTTTCAATGTTCTCTTCTCCTCATTGGTGTTTTTATTCCTCTTCTGCGATTTGACCTAGTCTGTTGTTTAAGGCATTCTTTTCTTCAGTATTTTTGTGTCTCCTCTACCAAGCTGTTGACTCTTGTTTTATGGTTTTCTTGCATCACTCTCATTTCTCTTCCAAATTTTTCCTCTCCCTCTCTTATTTGATTTTCAAAATCCTTTTTGTGTCATTCCATGGCCTGAGGCCAATTCATGTTTTTCTTGGAGTCTTTGGATTTAGAAGCTTTGACTTTGTTATCTTCTTCTGAGTTTGTGTTTTCATCTTCCTTGCCAGAATAATAACTTTCTATGGTCAGAATTTTTTTTTGGTTGTTTGCTCACTTTTCCAGTCTATTTATTGAGTTTTAGTTTTATGCTTCATGAGGAAATATAAATAGTAATGAAGAAAACAAATATAGAACAATGAGATGAGACCTAATATATACACATAAAGTCCATTTTTGAGACAACACAATTTTGAGAGAATTAGGGGATTATTTTTAAGATAAATGAAAGTATAGAGGTTACTAAAGATTTGAAAAAATTATGTTTTAGTCTTACCAAAAACAAAAAGAGTATCAAGAAAATATCAGTAAGTATTGTCTATAAGTCACCTTCCAAATCTCTACATAATTTTCATGAGAATTATCTTCATGGAAACTAAAGATATTCTTACTATAGGAATGAAAATGATACCCTACAGAACACAATCATATAATTGAATGAATGGCATACAGAAAACAAAATCCTGATTTATTAACTAAAAAAAATTCCATAAAGTAAAATGTCACCCTCAAGAAGGTTTTTCCTATGCGTAGGTTAAAATCATACATGACTCCTTGATAGAAGTAACAATAGAGGTAACTTTATTCAAAGGCCATCTGATGAATAATGTCAAGTGAAACACAAAAGAAAGAATTCTAAGCATGCTGAAGGCATTTGCCTTGTTTGCCACTGTCAGAGATGATGTCCAATATTGCTCAAAAGAAGTGTGATTCGCTATCAATGGGAAGGTTCTCCAGATGCTCCTTTCTGGGGATGGCTTTGTGCTGACTGTATCAAAGCCAGGAAGACAACAAAGCTTCCTGAGATCTAAACAAATTCAACCTGACTGTCCACACAGGAATTCAAAATCCAGATCAACTTAACAAACATTTATTAGGAACTTATGTGCAAGGGGCAGGGCTAGAAGCTGGGCACACAAAGACAAACACCAACTAGTCCTTTGCCTTAAGGAGCTTATGTCCTGCTACATACAAATAAGTGAATACTATATGCATTTGATATATAGTATTTATTCTCTAGTATGTGTGTGGGGGTAAATATATATAATGTATATACATGTATATATAATGTGTACATATATCCATTCATACGTGTGTGTGTATATATATATATATATACATATATATCCATTCATACGTGTGTGTGTGTATATATATATATATATATACATATATATATATACATACATTTATATGTGTGTGTGTGTATGTATTTATATAGAGGAAGAGAGAGGATTAAAAGTGTCTCACTTTATTAATCCTGACTGGTTTCATATTGGTCACAACTTTTATACTTGTCTAGTATTTGCAACTTTTATATTTTTGTCTCAAATGGGACACTTTCCTAACTGCTCATAAATTATAAAGTCAGATCTTATAACCCAGATATTAACTAAAAAACCAAAAAAACAAAAAACCCACCTTTACTTTTATATAAAAATAAAGCCTCATGATGTGAGAAAGAAACTTTTCAAATTGACATTTCTTTTTTCTATCATAACAATTTTTAATAATATGTAAGACTAAATATTTAACTAACTTACTAACCAAATTATACAAAAATTACAAATAATGACACATATATTCTGTTTGAATTAGAAATAGAAGCATAATAGTCCATAATGAAATTGGTATTATTTAGGCCACAAATATTCAGTACAGGCTAGAAATACATATAGAGTAATATTTAAACTCAACACAGCAAGCATGTCAAACACTGGGCAAAAATGCCAAGTGACAGGATATGATGTACATAGAGTAAAACACTGAAAATGTAAAAATATTGTGAAAATAAATTTTAAACAGGTTGAAAATTGAAATACTATTCTTATAAAAAAATTATATAGAAATTGCCACAATTTCATTAAACTATTTCTAATTACTTCAATAAAGTATTTATGCTATCCACATGAATACTTACATCATCCATACAGATCACAAGTCATCCAACCACACTTTCTCATCTTGTGCATATCTTGTTCATATTCTCCTATAAATCCTCCATAGGGTTCTATCCAATGTGTTAGTGGCCATTTTCTAAGTTTCTTGACTTTGGGTGCCAGGGATAACACAGTTATCCCTTGCTCTCAATACATTTCCAAACCATCTTCTTTTCCACTCATATGTATTTTTGTCAGTATATTTCATGCCAATTATGCGCAGTTCTCCTTAGGAATATATTAGACTCTTCTAATACCCCCATAGACTTCCCTGTTGCCTTTTGGGTGACACATATTTATTCTATAGAGATGATGGTATTCTATGACTAGCAATCAGAAAACATAAAGGGAAGAATACTGTTGCTAAAAGATGGACCTCTATTTCACTGAAAAGCTTGAGGTCATTAAAAAACATTGTATAGTCTATTAAAAGCAATTCAGGACATTCTCTTCTGATCATCAAGTTTTAAACACATCATATTGTCCATGAACTCTTTCTGCCTAAAATATATATGTATTGATGGAGTAGCTTTTTTAACTTGTTCCTCCAGTTGTGTGTCCTAGACTGGGTAAAGGCATTCTTCTTTCATTATTTTTCTTTATTGTCCTTTTTGTAGTGTTTGACCCTCTTAACCACCCCCTGCACTTACATAGTCTTAGATTTTTTTTTTCTTAAACACTACTTTCCTGGTTTTCCAGGAAGTTGCAGAGAGGCAAATTTATCCTTCATATTGTCAGCAGAGTACAACTTTCTAATAATTACATATGTATATGTATATTTATAAATTATGATTTCTAATAATTATATATTCACATATTAATATACATACATATATAAGTTTTACATATGTATGCATAAATGCGTGTGTATATCAACATGTGTGTTTATCTATGTGTGTATATATATGTATACACACAGACATACAAACACACACATACACATAAAAGTGGTAAATGGGCTCTATTTTATTGAAGGTATTCAAAGAGAGCCTGAAAAATCACTAATTGAATATTTCCTAATGCAGATTTGGGATCAGGGTAGGATAGAGTAAGGGCAGTTAGGTGGTGCAATGGATAAAGTACTGGGCCTGAAGTCAGGAAGACTTACCTTCCTCAGTTCAAAACTGGTCTCAGACACTCACTAACTGTATGGCCCCAGGCAAGTCACTTAATGCTCTTTGCCTCAGTTCCTCATCTGAAAATAAGCTGGAGAAGGAAATAGTAAACCACTCTAATATCTTTGCCAAGAAAACCCCATCTGGGGGGTCACAAAATGTTGGACACAACTGAAAATGAGTTAACACCAAAGGATAGAGTGAAAGAGATTCCTGCTGAGGTACTTAAAGTATGAAATAGTATATAGATCCTTGGAGAGATGGGTTCACAAGAGAGGGAAAGAAAGTAGTTTTGGGGAACCAAATAAGAACTTTGTATTTTGTTTTGTGTGTGTTTTCTTTCAGGTAAACAAAGCCTATTCTGTATTCGGTATATTATTTGCCTAAATGCTTGCGTGAGAGATGAAGACCCATTTACCTTTTCTGTGGCCTATTGGGTAGAGGACAAATTCTGTTGTTCCAAGGGAAGATCTTTAGTAGAACAAAAATAACCCATAATGATTTATAAAAATGCATCAATCTCCTCCCATATACCCCGCCCCCACCCCAGGTTGAACTTAATCAGCGTTAATCTAGAGTTTTGATTTGGGGCTACTAATTAGACAAAAGATATTATGGCATTTAGATTATGGAAATCTTGACTTAATCCATGTTTCTATATATGTCTAATAAAACTGAATAATTGATAAACTAATTAAGTTTATAAATAATATTATGCATTAATACCACAAAGACATTGGAATCTATTGTCAGTTACATCAAGCCGGGAATTCCTGATTTATGTAAATGAGATACCTCTCTATAAAAAAATAATGGCTGTTGTTTGTCCTGAAATGAACCAAAGTTAACTGGTCCCCTATATTTTTGTATTTTCTGGATTATTGAGAATGCAGGACAATGGAGGAAAAGAAAGAGTGGCATGTTTACATATTTTTCCTTCCTAAAAGACTTTTCCTTCATGTTAGGCCACATTATATGAGGTTCTCCATTTATAATTTAACTACAGCACACTGATATCTTTATAACATCATCCAGTGGTCCTTCATGACTTTCTTATAGTCTGAGGTGGAATATGAAAAAAAGAAACACATAATTATATAACAAAACTCTTATATACAGAAAAATTTCCATATATCCATATATATATATATATATATATACACACATACACACACATATACATGCATGCTATATCTATATCTCTCTATTTAGCTATCTAGCTAGCTATAGTAATATAGTATGCAGTGGGGACCTGGGGCCAACATGAAACAGATCTCAAAAGCAGATTGTTAAATTTTCATTGTGAGAATTGACACTTTGGAAATCAGCAAAATCTAAAAGTTGGGGCTTAATTTATTGTTTTATTGATTGCCTAGACTTGAGAGTGATTAAAAATGTTAATAATGCAGATTGAACATAAAAATGTGGCACGTGTATATTTTCCCCCAGAGAACTGGTTGTTAAACATTTACCAGAACATTCTTGGTAGTACCTGATAAAGCAAAATAATAGATTCCAATTATATAAATTGTAATTTTTCAAAGTTTTTAACTGAATGATGAATTGCAAAAACTAGCAATGGTACAAGATTAAATGTTGGATATATACAATGTGGCAGTTCTGTTTTGAAGAAAGTAATAATATGGTGACTGTCATTTTTTTTTTTAATAAAATGCCCTGGGTAAATTTAAATTGTTGACTACAGAACCCAACCTTAGTTAAGCAAATAAAAAGTTTCTCAGCTTTCACACATTTCTACTTTAAAATTTCTTTGCAGAAATATATACACCACAAAGTTCTCTCACTTATAATGTTTCATATGTAGGGTCAAGAGTGGCAACCATGCTACAACTCAGATATTAATTATTCATCATATAAATTTGATTATATGTATTTACAAATAAATTTATATTACATGTATTTACAAATACACATAAATTAAATGTGTCTATATGTAGGATATCCATGAGGTAAATCATAATAATTACTCCATTTATCTAAATATTGAAGATGGGAAAAATCAATATGGTATGATTTCACTATATACATATTAAAACCCCTTTAATGCAGATTTTTGCATGATGTATCTACAGTAGGGCATATTGTTTTCTCTGTTCCTCAGAATGGTCCCAATTAACAGAAGGGTAATAAACATTTTCATATTATATTCTACCATGTTAACTTGATGCATTAGAAGGTTTTTGTTTCTATATTTCGAGGAAAAAAATGATCAAGTAGTTCCTCATGCAATAACATTTCAGTATATAAGACTATATTTAAATGTTGTGGCTTTATGAAGTAGGATCTTTACAAATTCCTGATTACTTAGGCCACCAAATAAGATAGCTTGTTATAAGTGCATATTTTGCATACATCAAGTAACAGTCTGGGCTATTCTTTTTTTTTTTTTAAAGAAAGCAGCTATAACCTAGGAATATAACATAAGAGTGAAAAATACAAGTCAATTCTGATTTGATTACCAAGCAATATTCACCTAGCTCTGCAGCTGATGTAAAGAAATAACAATTTGCAAAGAGAAGTGTGATACAGTGTAGGAGCGACATAAGGAAAGTTAATTTTAGTAATCTAGCATTTATTCTGAAACTCTGACACATTGAGCTTTGTTTTTCTATAATTCTAGTCATAGCTGTTCAGAACATACTTTAAATATTTAATATTACAATGTCCACATGATGTTTGTATCGAAAAGATTTAGCTTTACTTATCCCAATCTCTGTAAAGCTATTATCCGAAGCAGCCCATTTCTAATATGCATATTAAGCCCAATTGTGCAAATCTAAAAGACAAAATGAGATCTCTGAGTCTTTGGTTTTTTTTTTGAGTTTCCAACATCAGTCGGCATTATATTTTAAAAAATCACTTTCTCAAAAAATAAATATTTTACTAGCTACAGGCCTACCCCTCCCCAAATGAAATAATTTTGTTGATAAAAAATATTTCTGTGCACCAGCATTGAGAGGATAAGATGTATTGGAGCTTCAAGGAGCTGTTTCAAAGCCGATACAAAGAACGCAGTAGACCTTCTGTGTTTGCGTGACACATTTACTGAGGAAACGTTAGGTTTCTTGTCCTTGCTTTTACTGCCTCTCTAACTCACTTTGTGGGGGCATTGTTTATTGTTACTTTAGTTGCAATTTGTATTTCATTTTTGCTGATGAAGGTAGAAAATAGTAAAGAATATCTTTCTACAGTCTATCGTCAATGGAATATTTTTAGTGTCGTTGATTTGACAAACCAGGAAGGTGCCAAGAAGGAAGAAGCTGCTCAAGGTGGCTTATTTTTGCCAATAATTTATCTGATATTCATAATCAGATCACATATTGTCTATAATTCATAGTCACATCTCTTTAAAAAAAATTCTGAGTCTAAAAGTCATGGATGAAAAAAAGAAAGTTAAAAAAAATAGGAAGTAACAAAACTGTGTTGAACTGGTTCTGTGATAAATTCATGTAAGCTTATGTCAACTGGGCCTTCAGTTCTGCATGCCAATTCTTAGATTACCTTCCTATCATACTCCCCACAGCTTATGATCAAAATGTGTTCCTCTCCAAGTCCTCTATACTATCCCTATTCTTTCAGCAGATGACCTCATTTTCTCTGTTATTGATAAAATTCAGGCCATCCAATGTAGGATTCCTAAACTCTTCCCTTCTAATTCAGCAAAATTCTGCACATCAGAGAATCCCATAATTTCATAGTTGGATGGGACCTCTCAAACCATCTACTACAAATCATAACCGTGTAAGAATCTTTCCCTACAATCTACCTGATAAGTGATTACCTAATATACTGTAAGATCTCTAATCAATCCTGTTTATCTCTTTGCAGCTTCTACCCATTGTACTTAATTTTTAGTAAAGAAAGCAAATATAATTTCCTTTTCCTATGATAGATTTCTAAATACTTGAAGCCTGCTCCTCAGCTGTTCTCCCTTTCCTGCTATGAGCCCCTCACAGTCTTAATGACTGTAGCCTAATTGGTTCTACTTCCTATACCATTTATCCCTTTTAAAACCTTCTTAAATTGATTATTCCCTCATTCTTGCACTCTCAATCTCATCTCCTGTATTGGCCCTTTGCTCTCTCATGCTAATCCTGCAAAGAACTTTTCTTTGACCTTTCTCTGTCTTTAAGGTATTATCCTGTTTTTTCTTTTCCTTTATATTTCCTACCTCCATTTTATACTACCACTCACTTTCCAAATACTTCCCCAAATTCCATTTCATTTTAATGTCACTGATGATTTCCCAATTGCTAAATTTGATGCCCTTTTCTCAGTACTCATGCTTTTCTTGATCTTTCCATTGTAGCTCATATACTTTATTCTTAGATTCTGGGACACTGCTAAGCCTTGGTTCTACTTCAGTGGTGTAACAGCAATCAATTTAGCAGATACTTAGCACTTAGTAACTTAGGGCTAAGTATGGAAGGTGTGCCCCGTTGAGAGGGTTTGAACTCCCCTGTTGATATGCAAGAAGGGGATTGGCTGAGATAGGAGGCCAATGTGTGGATATAAAGAAGAATTCTAGAGACAGAGAAACAGAATCAGAAATGGCTCCTGCTGGAGGAAACAGGATTGTCCCAGCATCTGGGAGCTGGACTGAAGAAGTGAGTTGGAGTTTTCTTGAGAGAGAGAGAGAGAGAGAGAGAGAGAGAGAGAGAGAGAGAGAGAGTTTCTCTCCCAGCATCTGGAAGCTGACTGAGAACTGAGATGGAGTTTTCCTGAGACCAGAATCTGGTGAAGGCCGCCTGGAAGATTGAGAGGGCTTGCTTGGAAGGCCTCTTGGAAGGCCAAGATTCTCCTAGGTCCTAGTGCCAGCCAAACTGCTGGAGGACTAAAGAATCAGACTGGGATAAGCCTTTGTTCCTTTGTGGTTTGGCTGATCAAAGAATTCTTCTTTATATACACACACTGGCCTCCCTGCCTCAGCCAATCTTCTTCTTGCACGTCAACAGGGGAGTTCACACCCTATCAACAGGGTTCAGAGTTCACACCTTCCATACTTAGCCCTAAGTTACTAAGTGCTAAGTATCTGCTAAATTGATTGCTGTTACAAATGGCTATTAATTTTTAGTCTCCTTTGAAATTCTCAGGATTTCTACTCAATTCTGGGTCCTTGTTATAGTCTCTTAGTATACTCTTCCTCTTAGAAATCACAACCACCCCTATGATTTCAGTTGTGGATACTGGCATTCCTAACTTTTCCCTGAATTGTACTCTAGGATTTCCAGATGCCATCCCTACTTAGATATACTGCTGTAGCTTTAAACTCAATGTATCTAAAGAGAACTCATCATCTTTCCCTTCCCATAACCCTGGCCCCCTGCCATGTCTTTCCTTCTTCTTTCCCATTCCTTTTTGATGATATCACTGACTATCCAGTTATCCAGATCTCAAATCTGGAAATAATCTTTGATGTTTGAATCTGCTTAAACAATGCCACCAACCATTTGTAACCTCTCCTCTATCCTTTCTTTCTACTTATACTGCCACCACCCTTATACAGGCCCCCATTATTACCCATCTGCCTACTGTAATTACTTCCTTCTAAGTCTTCCAATTTTCACTCTCATTTCCAGACAATCCATTATTTGTGCTGCTGCCAGAATAATCTTCTTATACATTGATTCAGTCATGTGACTATTCTGCTCAAAAATCTTCAGTGGATCCTTGTTGCCTACTAAATAAAATTCATTATTCTCTGTCTGGTATTCACAGTTCTTTAATGTCAGTGCCTTGACTTTCTGGTTTAATGTCATAACATTGTTTTGCACACATTATTTTCTCTAGCCAAACTGGACAACTATATGCCTCCTAGTTAAGCTCCACAATATCTTGCCTCCATATCTTTGATCACACTGTTCCCCATCATTGGAATTTCCTTTTCATCCACTGGATTCATATTTAGTTTTTGACCCCCCCCCCCCAAAAAATGCAACTTCACCCAGGAAGCCACCTCTCAGAGACACATAGGCTTTTCTTTGTAACTCTCTAATGCACTAATTATTTAATATATTTTATAATTGTTTGTAAGATACACAACAACAAATTCTTTGAAGGTGTGTGTATAAGGTGGTCCAGGGGTATATTCCCTATCTCCTTGAACAATGCTTTGCATACAATGCATATAATTTTTATTGGAGAAGCTGGTCAACAGAAAACTGGACAGCAGGTAGTAATTGTTCTTGGTTGGTTATATCTCAGCTCTGCTACTTACTCGTATGGCAATAAACAACAGTGACTTCAAAAAACTGTTTATGAATCATACTTCCCACCACTTGACACAGTGGAAATGGGTCATTTGTGTGTGTGTGTGTGTGTGTGTGTGTGTGTGTGTGTGTGTGTGTGTGTAAAGCAAAGGCTTCTAGAGAAGAAGGGAGAAGAACAGGTGAACTGAAGTGAGAGATTCACCAAAAAAGATGTAGAAATAAAAACATTTTTTGATATGAAGAAAAAAAACAAAAAAGATAGAATGGGACAGAAATAGAACAGTTTTGTTACTGCTTTGTCTTTCTCAGTTAGCTACAGCTTTCTTTAATCAGCTGTGAGCCCAGACATCTCTTCACTTTGACCATAAGTCCCAGAGAGACTTTGTTAAATGCCTTGCTGAAATCTCAGTAAGCTGAAGTACACTGCCTGTTTAGCAGGAAAAAAAAAGCATTGAATTTGTACTGAGAGCTGTGTCTGTGTGTCTATATTTCAAAGAAGTATTTGACCTAGTAGAATAACATTCAGCTTTAAAGAGTTTCCTTAAACTAGGCACCTGACAAGGGCATGCTAAGTTTGTAGGATTCTGATATGCTCTCATCACTTTTCAAAGATCACTGATGGTGATATAATGATCCAATCTACAAGCGATAACAGGACAGAACTCATCTGTGTCACATGACTTGTACCCTTTGAGGCCACCTAGGAGCTCTCTTATTGTCTCTTAACTCATGTTTCTATTATCTCTTC
Source organism: Pseudochirops cupreus (assembly GCA_028627135.1). Taxonomy (NCBI): domain Eukaryota; kingdom Metazoa; phylum Chordata; class Mammalia; order Diprotodontia; family Pseudocheiridae; genus Pseudochirops; species Pseudochirops cupreus. Next base: position 375,938,143 of record CM053580.1, on the reverse strand, counting down.
AATCTTGTTATTTCTTTTTCTCTGGTTTCATTAAACAAATCTCTCCCCCTTTATTTTTCAGTTGAGAATGCCTTTGCCCTCAACATAGGGCTTTTTTGTTGATGTCCACAGTTTTATAAGGTGCCATTCATTCTGAGCTTTACCAATTCTGATGTTTTTCTCATAAGTCTATGACACTTGTTTGAATCTGCCCTCAGTAGCATTCCTTAGCTTCAGTACTTTGAAAACACCTTTTGACAACTGAGCTCATCAGAGACCTCCTTGTAGTCATACTATGCCTTTTTGGACACCTCTCTCTTTTTCTCCTCATCAGAATCACTTGCAGTTGTGTTCTCAGTGATCCTTTCTTCATAGCTTCCCTCCTTCTTTAACTGACTTTCTTTTGAAGATTTTATCCTATCAATTAAAGTTCACCTATTTTTTCTAAACTTTTTGAAATTCACTTTTTTTCTAGCCTAGGGTCTATGTAAGATTACATTTAACACTCGCTGTTTATCCATAATAATCTTGAAGTTGATGTGACTGTTTTCTCCTAAGACTTTAATTTATACCATTTCATTCTTTAGTTCCTTCTTGCTGGTCAGAATCAATCCCAAAATAACAGTTTTCCCCTCTACCTACTATTAATTAAAGTGATCAAGCAGAGAAAAAAGGACTTGCGTGCAGCTCCGGCTTCCACCTCCTCCAAATATATGTAAAAAATTATTCTAAAAAAACTTTAGAGCTACAGAACCCACAAAGTGACAGAGAGAAACAAATCTCCTGCTGAAGAAAGCTGGCAGGCCATTAGGAAGGTCCATTGCAGCACATTGGAAGCTGTGAACAGTCCTGACTGAGCTGCAGTTTTAGCCCTAGGACAGCCTCGACCAGCCATGGCTGGAGCAGACTTCACTAAAGTAAATCACCAGCAGCTGTAGTGGTTTTCAGACTTCTCAATCCACAAATGCCAAAGACAGAGTAAAAAGTAAGTGCGGAACTTTGTTGGAATAGGGGGAGCATGGTTCAGCTGCTACCCCCAGACTGAGAAGCAGAGGAGGCATGGTGGCTGCAGCTGCTGACATGTGGTTGCTTCCAGAGCTCCTGGCCTGCAGATTGTAGGGGAATAAAGTGACCATTCAGAGGGTAATAATTCTTGCTTTGACCTGCTCAGATCCAGATTGCAGTCTTGGGTGGTGGTCTTGGGATATGTGACCAGTGAGCCAGAGTGTGTGAGGGCTGTAAAGAGGGTACCCATCTAATAGCTCTGGCAGCTGCAAAAACTCCAGCAATTTGGGACATAGCTTTCTACATTCTGGAAGCAGAGTTCTACTGTGGCAAAGAGCTCAAAAGTCAAGTAATTGGCTTCCAATATGAGCAAGCAATGGAAGCACAAACAGACAATAGAATCCTTTTTGGGGGACAAAAAGGATCAAGGAATGGAGTGGGAGGAAGACATCAAATCCAGAACTCCTGCATCAAAAGCCTCCAAGAAAAATATGAATTGATTACAAGCCACGGAGAAGCTCAAGAAAGATTTTGAAAATCAAGTAAGAGAAGTGGAGGAAAAATTGGGAAGAGAAATGAGAATGTTGCAAAAAAATCATGAAAAGCAAGTCAACAGCCTGCTAAAGGAGACCCAAAAATACACTGAAGAAAATATCTCCTTAAAAAAATAGACTAACTCAAATGGCAAAAGGGGTCCAAAGCCAATGAGGAGAAGAATGCCTTAAAAAGCTGAATTTGCCAAATGGAAAAGGAATTTCAAAAACTCACTGAAGAGAATAACTCCTTCAAAATTAGACTGGAGCAATTGGAAGCTAATGACTTTATGAGAAATCAAGATACTATAAAATATATCCAAACAAATGAAAAAAATAGAAGGCAATGTGAAATATCTCATTGGAAAAACCACTGGCCTGGAAAATAGATCCAGGAGAGATCATTTAAAAATTATTGGACTATCTGAAAGCCATAATCAAAAAAAGAATTTAGAAAGCATCCTTCAAGAAATTCTCAAGGAAAATTGCCCTGATATTTTTAGAACCAGAGGGCAAAATAGAACTTGAAAGAATTCACCAATCACATCTTGAAAAAGATGCCCAAAAGAAAACTCCTAGAAATGTTATAACCAGGTTCTGGAATCTGCAGATCAAGGAGAAAATATTACAAGCTGCCAAGAAGAAACAATTTGAATACTGTGGAAACACAGTTAGGATAACCCAGGATCTAGCAGCTTCTACATTAAGGGATCAAAGGGCCTGGAATATGATATTCTGGAGATCAAAGGAGCTAGGATTAAAACCAAGAATCACCTACCCAGCAAAATTGAGTATTATGTTCCAGAGGAAAATATGGTCATTCAGTGAGGTGGAGGACTTTCAAATATTCTTGCTGAAAAAACCAGAACTGAAAAGAAAATTTGACACTCAAATACAAGAAGCGTGAGAAGATAAACAT
>CM053580.1:375902999-375935207 GCA_028627135.1 Pseudochirops cupreus | reverse complement strand
ACTGTGCTTGTTTTACCCAGGAATACCAATACTAGGTCTGTATCCAAAGAGATCATAAAAAAGGGAAAAGGACCCACATGTACAAAAATATTTATAGCAGCTCTTTTTGTGAGAAGTTGAAATTGAGGGGATGCTCCTTAATTGGGGAATGACTGAACAAGTTTTGGTATATGAATGTAATGGAATACTGTTGTTTTATAAGAAATGATGAACAAGCAGACTTCATAAAAACCTGGAAAGCCTTACATGAACTGATGCTGAGTAAAGTGAGCAGAAATAGGAGTGTACATAGTAACTGCCACACTGTGGGATAACCAACTCTGATAGACTTAGCTCTTCTCAGCAATACAATGATCTAAGAAAATTCCAGAAGACTCAAGATGGAATATTCTGTCCATATGCAGAGAAAAAAAAACTATGGAGCCTGAATGCAGATAGAAGCACACTATTTTTTTTTCTTTCTCATGTTTTTTTTTTTCGCTTTTATTCTGATTGTTCTTAACTGATGTGGAAATGTGTTTAATATAATTGTTCATATATAGCCTGTATCAGATTGCTTGCTGTCTTGGGGAGGTGGAAGAGGAAGAAGAAAGAAAAAAAAATTGGAACTCAAAACCTTATAAAAGTGAACATTGAAAACTATCTTTACATATAATGGGAAAATATTAAATACTGTTGAGGAACAAAACAAAACAAAACAGAATAGTTGAACAAATTCACAGATGTACCCACCCTGAATTTGCATAACTGTTCCTCTGATTAGCTTTCCCATATTTTATCATCCACATTTTGTATCTTGATGGGTGTTAATGATGTTTCATGGTTATTTTAGTTTTAATTTCCATTATTATTAGTGATTTTGACTTTTTAAAGTTGTTTTTGATCTTTGTATTTCTTCTGAGGGCAGCTCGGTGGTACAGAGGACAGAGTGCTGGCCTGATGTCAGGAAGATTCATCTTCCTGAATTCAAAATGAGTAGCAGATATTGATTAGCTCCGTGACCCTGGACAAGTTACTTAACCCTCTTCGTCTCAGTTTCCTCATCTATAAAATGAGCTGGAGAAGGAAATGGCAAACCATTGTAGTATATCCACCAAGAAAACTCTAAATGGGGTCACGAAGGGTCAGATATGATTTAAAGAACTGAACAAAAGCATTTCTTCTAAAAAATTGTTCATACTCTTACATATTTGAAAAAAAATAATATCCATTTTGTTTATTTAATTAAATAAGCACTTATGAAATTGCTACAATGTACTAGGTGCTGTGCTAATAAGCACTAGGAAAATAAAGAAACAAATGATTGCCACCCTCAGTACACTTACATTCACAATAGTGGTAGTAGGAGGAAAAATAATATGTGTATAGAAAATTTTAATACAAAATGTGTACAACAGGACTTCCAGGGGATAGCACTAGTAACCAAGGGGATGGGCTATCCTGTAGCAAGTGGAACTTGACTAGAGCTTTGAAGGAAAATAAAGGTTCCATGAGTTTAGCCAGAAGTAGGTTGCAGGAATGCTAAACCACCTAAACTTTCTTTATGATAGGAAATGAAACACTGAGTAAGAAGAATAGTAAGTAGGTAATTTTAGCTGGACCATCAAAAAAGTAAAAGCAAATAATGTAAAATAAGTCTGGAGCCACATTATAAAGCATCTAAAAAGTTAAATAGAGGAGGTGATTTTACCTAAGTGGTAAGAGGGATCCACTGGATCATCTGGAGCTGAGAAATAAAATAATCAGACCTTAATGTTAAGCAAATAAATTTGGCAGATCTGTGGGGGGTGAATTACAGAAAGGACTGGCTGGAGAAAGGATACTAGATTGGGAAGGTCCAAGTAATAGTTATAATAGTCCAAGTAAGAAATTATAAGGACCTGAACTGGGGTCATAGCCATGCACATGAAGAAAAAGGGATGGATTCAGAAATCTATCTCAGGTTGAACTGTTCAGACTTGGCAGCTGGTTCAATATGTGGTTTGAGGGGAGTGAAATGACAAGGCAAAAAGCATTTATTATGCCTTTTTGTGTGCCAAATATTATACAAAGTGCTGGGGACAGAAATGCAATTAAAAAAAACAGTCTTTGCTCTCGAGGTACTTACAGTTTAAAGGAGAAACACCACACACGCACACACACACACACCCTAAAAATCTGCTCCAAGGGAAGAAGGTAAAGAAGACAGAGGATGGAGGAGCAATACCTCATTAAGGTGTTGTGTCAGAGTTTTAAAAAGTCAGAAGCAGAACTGGGAGGGAAATGATGGTTAGCTGGCCTGGGACCCTTCACAAAATGGAGAACGCAGAAGGAAATCAACAATGGAAAAAAAAGGGACATCACGCTGGAGAGATGTTCCAATGAGAGGGGGCTTCAGGGACCAGTGGATATTCCAGGGCAAGAAGATCCAGGATAAGACAGAAAATGAGGCATTATGTCAAAGTTCAGAGAATGGGTAACAGAGCCAGAAGATTCAGAGATTGAGGAGAACAGAGATCAAAGATTGCCTGGCCAATCTTCTTTGTAGGATAACTCCAAAACTACAAATCTAGGTGACTGAAAGGATGGTGGTCCACTCACAGGCAAAAGGAAGTGAAGAATAAGGGAGGATTTTAGGTTAAAAAAAATGTATTTACCATCAAATTTTAGATACCAATGTGACATCTATTTGGAAATGTATAATATGCAGTTGATGCTGTTGAACAGAAATTCACAAATGAAAATGCAGCTGAATATTTTAATTTGGTAGTCATTTGCATAGGGATGATAGCTAAGCTGAAGGGAGCTTATGAGGGCAAGAAAAAAGAGCATGTTTAGGGAAGAGGAGAACATCTAAAACAGAGACTTAGTGTATTCCCATGGGGATGGAACAAGAATGAGAATTCTGGAAAGAGACTGAGAAGAAATGGCCAAATAGGTATGAAAAGAAACAGAAGTGTTTTGAAAATCAAGGTGGGAGATGTCTAGTAGAAGAGAATGGGGGAAAAAGTTGTTAAATGATGCAAAGAATTTATTGTATTTAACAAAGACATGCACTTTAAAAAGTCATGGTATTTATCTATTAATAGTTATAATTTTTTATTAATATATTTGGCAATTTCGCAGAGAATAGATCTTAATATTAATGTAGTAAATCTCTGATTTAGGATATCAGATTTTTATTAATGATAATTACCACAATTATTCTTCCCAATTTGTCATTTTAATTTTACTTTTAGGTGCATTGATTTTAATTTGTGCAAAATAATCAAGATTAACTATCTGCTCTTTTATGTATTCTTCTATCACTTATCTGGTTATAGAATCATAGATTTCAGGTTGGGAGGAAATTTTGAGGCCATTAATACCAATTCCCTCAAATTAGTGAAGAGAAACTGAGGTCTAGAGAGACTAAGAGACTTGCCCAAAGTCACACAGAAAATAAGTATCAGAAGTGGGATTTGGATCCAACTTCTGTGACATCTGATCAGTTGGTGCTCTTTTTACTGAACTTCACTGCTTTTTCATTCCAAAATGTGAAAGCTATATCTTTCCATTGTTCTCTTTTAATTATTTTAAGGCTGTGATTGAAAATGAAAATATGAAATATAATCAAATATAGTAATTAATACATAATTAATTATACATAATTATTATATTATGTCATTAATTGTGTAATTAATATATATTTAGTATAATATATGTCATATAAAATATAGATATTTAGATACTTTATTGTGGATTTATTATCAGACATCATTTAAGAAGATGATATAAATATATTTTCACCATGCTATTTCTAGTTTTGTCAACAGTTCTTGTTGAACATGTTTTCCTTTCTCAATAGTTTGGTTTTCTGGATTTACTGGATATGAGACTGCTGTGTAGAGTATGTAAAAGGTAGTTAAGTGTTAAGAAACAAACAAAAAATCCAAAAACTGGAATGATAGGAAGAGGCTAGGTGATGAAGGCTTTAAAAGCCAAATAGAAGATTTTATATTGGATTGTACAGTAATTGGGAGCCACTGGATCTTTTTTAGTAGGATGGTGGTGTGGTCTCACCTGTGTCTTAGAAAGATCACTTTGGTGAAATGGTTAAACCTGTGCTTTAGGAAGATCATATTGCTGGCTACCTGGAAAATGCAATAGAATGGAGAGGGATTTGAGGGAGGGATGTAGGGATGTATGAGTAAGGGCAAATCTAATGCCTATTTTTTGAAAAAAAAGATAAGCTGAAAAACTGAAAAATAAGAATAAAGTCAACAATCTTGAAATAACATATATTTCAAAATCTTCAGAAAAAGTAGCTGACTTTATATTTTTTAATACTTTCATTTAGCACTTAGGAACTTTTTTTTTAAAAAGTATTTAATGAAAATAAAGGGAAATCAATCAGGATGACGATGGTATGCAAAATCATATCACATGAGAGATAGTTTAAGCATCTAGAGATATTTTGCCTAGGGACAAGGTGACCACTAGACATTTAAAACTGATGTTGATTGGACTTGTGGCATATGCATGCATTTCTTGCCACTGGGGTAGCTGAAGTTAGTGAATTGCTTAAATACAGGAGTTCTGCTCTGGAAGTAGGGCTGAAACAGACCAGGTATTTGAAAGAGAGAACCACAAAACTGCCTAATGAGAGGCCAACTTGTTCGGACCAGAAAAACAGAGCAAAATAAATGTTATTGCATCACTATTGGGGGTAGGACCATGGAAGGGAGATCATTTAAAAGATTTTTGCAATAGTCTAGAGAAGAAAATGAAGAGGACCTGACCCAGAGTAATAATCTTCTGAGTACAGAGAAGAGGTGGGAGGTGAGAGATGTGATGGGTGCAGAAATAAGATTTGACAGCTGATTACATATGTAGGATGACAGAGAGATCAAAGATCTCTCAAAGATAACTTGAGGCCAAACCTGGGAGACAAGAATGGTAATGGAATCCTTGACAGAAATTGGTAAATTAAAAATCAGGGTGGATTTGAGTGAGGGGGAGATACAAGTTATTGCCTTGAACATCTAAGTTTGAGATGCCTATGCAACACCCAGGATTGTTTTGTGTTATGCTTTTTTTTCATTGTTTTTTTTTTTTTGAAACTGGGTCTCCTCAATCCTCTTTAAACAGACTCAAGAATTTTGAAGAAGAGCAAACTTTCGCATAAGGTAACATGGAGTTCAGAAGAAGGTAAAGTAAGCCAGCTTTGTTGAGGAGAGATATTCACAAAATGAAGGACAGTCAGGAAAAATTATGGGAACAGGTCCACTGGGTACCCAGATGCAATTGGACACACAACTAAAGGTTCTAGAGGGACTATGCAGTCCTCTCCTTTCCAACCAATAGTTTGGGTTCTTATCTAGGTCTAGCACAGGCATGTGCTAGTAAATATTTGGCAATGTCTCTCAAAGGGAATATATTTATGTGTGTATGTATTTATGGATGGATGGATGTGTGTACACACATGCACACATATATGCACAACGCACTGTTACTTATAATCTGTAAAAGTAACATTTTCTCTATAATATTCTTAAATTTATACAATTATTATGCATTCTTTTCTTCTTTTTCTTTTTTTTTTTTTGGCAAGGCAATTTAGGTTAAGTGACTTGCCAAAGGTCACACAGCTAGTAAGTGTGGTCAAGTGTCTGAGGTCAAATTTGAACTCATGTCCTCCTGATTCCAGGACCAGTGCTCTATTCATTGCGCCACCTAGCTGCCCCAGTTCTTACACATTCTTAAATCTATACATATGCACAATCCACTTTAAAGTGTATTCCGTAAAACTAACATTTTCTCCATCTTATTCTTAAATCTACATAGTCAACAAATGATAAATCAAGCCTTGATTTGTAGTTTGATGATTTCCAAGGTGTATATGCTCATACTTAAAATTTAACATTTGGTTCTTGTGAACCAGTAAGAGCTGGTTTCATCAAACCTCCAGACTGGTGGGACCACGCAATTGTTCAAGGAAATAAGGAGACTGTACCTGAAGACTAGTGCTGTTTCATGCTAGTGGGAGGAGGGGAGACTCCTAGGGAACTGGTGGCCAGTTGATATTCCAAATACCCCATTGGTGGGAAAAAGGGGTTTGGATTGTTCTTCCCGGTCTTTCTCCAATAGCATGGCTCAGCTTCCTTGTTCTGAGGTTTGTGAGCTTCCTCAGGGCTTCTTTGCTTATCTGGTCAGAGAAGCGACTATATATCTTACACTATTTCATCCAGGCTGGAAGTGCATTGGCCACTAAGTACTCATAGCCTAATCCCAATATCCTCTAATGTTCTTCATGATCTGAACCCATATATATTTTCTACCTTATTATGTATTTCTACCTTCCAATGGCCTTTTTGCTATTCATCATCCGCAACAGCCTATCTCCCATCTTTATGCCTTTGCACTCACTCCTCACCTTCAGCTGCTAATGCCTTGCTCTCTAAGGTTTCCGTTGACCTGCCTTAAGCATTTTTTTTTATGGTTGGTTGTTTTTTGTCCTTTGTTCTTAAAGAAAAATAAAATGATATCATTATGCTCGAGTCAAGGTATAGTTTCCCATTATGACTGATCAAACCAATATGAGTTTGGAACACTCTTCCGCAGGTTGGGCACAAATATTCCACACAAACATTTAGAGTAGAGATATCTCTAATTTTGTGCATGTCACGTTTCTTCAGAGCTACTGCAATTCTGCTTCACTCATAAAGCATGGCACCTTCCCTGAAGCAGGCACACCATACTGTGTGGTCTTTTCCAGTGTCTGCCTTGTCATCAATTGATTCCAAAGTTATTCAGCAAGACCTTAAAAGTGTCCTTGTATCTTTTCTTCTGACTCCCTTTTAAGTTCTTGCCTTGTGTATTTATATATGCCTGTCTGTGTGTCTCTCTGTTTGTCTATCTATCTATCTCCCCCTGGGGTCAGGTCTTAAAGTCCCACTCACTTTGTCAGGAGGGTTCCAAGAAGGCATCTGACTGCTGTTCTCCTCAGGAATTTAGGTGCAACTCTGAGCGTCTATAGCATAAAAATGTTACTATAGGGCAAGGGAACTTGCTTCTCAGGTAAAAGTTGGTTATGAGACTGAAAGTAGATGGTAAAGAACAAAGTATACATGTATACTTATGTAGTATGTTTATATAATATATATTATATATATGTTTGTATATTTTATATATATACATACATATATATATATATATATATATATATATATATATATATATATATATATGTATAGGGGTAGGCAACATGTGGCCCTCTAGCACCTAAAGTGCAGCCGTTTGATGTAATCCACTATGAGATGTTTATATATGTATATACATATATAAATATATGTACTTTTTATCACTTTCGTTATCATCCAAGTACCTTGGAGGCCACTACTTTTCTACTTTTGTCTTTGTATCCCAGTACTAAGTAGGCATTTCATAATTATTGTTGATTGATAAGGGGGTATATATAAATTATTATCAAGTACCTGAAGGTCAATAAAATTAGATAATTATATCAATATATGGAGATAAATATTTTGGCAAAATGAAGCACACATTCACCTTGAAAACCATAAAAATCATTAAATGCCAGTAATCTTTTACTTAAGGTCAGTTATGACATGTAGAATTTAAGGGGAAAGAGTTAGAACCAACAGGCAAAATTTATCAGAAAGCCTAAGTTCAATAATACAAAGAACTTCCCGTATAAATTGGAGCTATATGAAAGTGGGATGAGTTTCCTTATAAGAAGTAGAGTCTCAAAACTGGTGCTATTTAAACATAGTCCACTTGCCACATGTGTTTTGTGGTCCACTGATGACTGTGACTGTTTATTAGGAGTACTTAGGAGATGATTTAAAGTTTGGATAATTATTGAACTAGATAATAGCTAAGGTATCTCCAATTCTGGGATTCTATGACATTTCATACATTATAAACAACACATAGAATGTATCAGTTGTGACTGTATGTGGAAAGTTTTTTTCTTTTTTCCACAAACATAGACTCTTATCAATATAAATGACTAGTATCCCTGAAAAAGAGCCTCTTTGATCATTTATAAATCCATGTCATCATCACTTAAAACATGTTTGGGATGCCTTTTTTGGAATTACCTTCAGACCCAATGGGTCGTTCTTATGGGTATCCTAAGTAGTAGTAAAACTGATTGCTTTGAAATTACATTTGAGGTCTCTAGGCTTTGTCTGCACCTATTGAACAATCGAGATGAGTTCACACTCCATTAAGGGATCAGGACATAGCATAATGTCACTTATTTTCAGTGAGGTGAAGGTAATAGTCAAAGTGGATATCCACTTTTGTTTAGTATTATTTGGAATCTACTATATAATTGGTATATTTTTTATTAAAATGGCATGTTCCAACCAATGGCAATTAGTCTCCTTTTACATATTCCTTTATTTCTGAAGAAAGGGATTTGTAACTGAATATACTTTCTATTTCTGTCAGGGTACATGTACTCCTAAATATTTTATACTTTATATAGTTATATTGTCTAAAATTCTTTTTAGCATCCTTTCCTTTTTTAGGTAATATATAGAAAACTAATGATTTTGTGGGTTTATTTTATATGCTTCTGCTTTACTGAAAATATTAATGGTCTCAATTAAATTTTAATTGACTCCTTGGTATTCTCTAAGTATACCATGTGTAATGAAGGAGACTATTGTTTCTTATTTGCCTCTTGTTATTCACTCAATTATTTTTGAGTCACATTTGAGGCACAAAATAAGTCACATTTCTTATAACCATATCAGGTAATAGTGGTAATAATTGACATCCATGCTTTACCCGATGTAATTTGAGTGGGCTCTGGAGGTTTTCCAGGACTGATAATGCTAGCTCTTCAATTTAGATAGATAGTACTTACTTTTTAAGTAAAAGACTACTGGCTTTTAATGATTTTTATGGTTTTCAAGATGAATCTGTGTTTCATTTTGCCAAAACATTTATCTCCATATATTGATATAATTACCTAGTTTTATTGTTTTAGTTATTAAAATAGTGTATTTCACATTTTCCTGATATCCAAATAATCCTGTATTCCTGTGTTAAATTCAACTTTGTCCTAGTGTATAATTCTTTAATATCCTACTGTAAAAACTTTTCTAAATGTTTTAACTCACATTTTTGGACTGAGACTCATTAGTGATGATGGTATAATTTTTCCACTCAGTTTTCTCTCTTCCTGCTGTAGGTATCACAACCATGTTGGTTTCATCGTGATTTCTGTGTCTCCAATTTTTTGCTTAATTTTTAAAATAATTTATTTAATGATGGCATCAATTATTTCAGTGCTTGAGAGAATTCGCTTGTAAATTCCTCTGGTCTGAGATATTTCTTTTTCCTTTAGGTATTTTCCTTTATGGTTTGTTAAACATCCTTTTCCTGAGATTGAGTTATTTAAATTCCCTGTTTGTTATGTTGAATTGAACATTTTATATTTAAAAATGTGAATCCATTTAATTTATCTACTTGGAACACACAAAAGAATTGGACAAAATATTTTTTTAAAATATCTTTCATTTCTTCATTTTTTGTGAATTCTATTTTTTCATTACTAACTTTGAAATTTTCATTTTCCTCTCTTTAAAACCAGGTTATTCAAAGATTTTTTCTTTTTTTTTATTCATCTTTAATCTCCTTCCTTCATATTTGCTTATAAGAAGTAAAAAGTTTGTTTTCCATTTCCCCTCATTTCTGTCCCACTGCATAACTTTTCACCTCCCTTTAATATGTCTTTTAAAACCCACAAAACATAACAATATATCAACCAAGGTTTGTGCTTGTATTTTTAATCCCTATGTGATTCTTAAAGTGAAATTTCAAAGGGGGTACTTGAATCTTCTACTTTAGCACTTCTTCATCATTTAATCTTTTAAATTGCTAAAATACATTTACCTTATGGTGTTTTTCTTGATTTGTGTTTAATTTTTAAAATTCTATTCAGCTCCGATCTTTTTATTACATGCAGTTAATAATTCTCTAGTCTCTATTGCACTTTTTCTCCTTATAAGAGGATACTTTTTCAGGATAAGCTACTCTTTGTTGTTGTAGTACATTATCTTTTTTGCCTTTTGGAATGTTGTTTCCCAAGATTTTCTCTTCTTTGGAGTAGTTGCAGCATAATCTTGTGTGAGCCTGTGGTTCATTTGTGTGTATATGTATATGTATGTGTGTATGTATATATGCATGTATATACGTGTGCGTATATGTGTATATATACAAACAATGCTTATATTTGTGTCCGTGTGTGTACATATTTAATTATAGAAGCTATGAATTTTGACCATGACATTTTTGTGTGTTTCAAATTTCGGATTATCTTAGTAGATGACAACTGGATTTTTTATGTTTTCATATTTCCTCTTGGTTCTAATATATTTGGGCTGTTTTATGTTTTTTTCAAATATGGCACTTAATTTTATTTGTGTTTACTTAGGTTTTTAGCAATTCTTACTATTATTTAACTGTTTCTCTTTGACCTGTTTTCCAGGTCAGTTTTTTTATTTGTTTGTTTAATAGTAGATACTTTTATGTTCATTTTTTTCAGTCTTTTCATGTGATTAAAATATTTCAGGTTGTTTTGTGAACGTATTTAGTTTTCTTTTGTCCATTTTATTTTTCTTGGCATTCACTACTTTTGCAAGCTTTTCACACTCTTCTTCCTTGTGGATTCTAATTTCATTTTTAATCCCTTGCTTTATTTGTTCTAGTTATATTTGGAATATCTGTGACTGAAACATTTTTTTTTCTTGAGCCCCTAATTTGTAATTGATGTGGAGTTACTTTCTCCTGTGTTAACATCTTATTTTTTGTTAATACCATGTCTTCTTTGTGTTCTGTGTTTTATTCTACTTGCTCTTATGTCCTGCCTCACTTTCTGAATTGAGAATTTTTTCTAGAGCCAATCTCTTCTCCCTCTGAGTGTGGGGCAGATCCTATTTGGTTCTCTAACCTCTATAGTCTGTTGTAATTCTGTATTGTGTATTTAAAACAATGTTCTACCTGCCACACTCCTTGGCTTCTGCCTCCTCTACTTGTACATAATTGAAGGTATTGTCATTGGCCTTTCTTTGTGTCCCTGTATAATCTCTATTGGGAATTGGTTCCATTCCCCACTGTTATTTTAACAGGCAACAATCAGATGTTGGAAATCCTGCTGGTCAGAAGATTCTTGCAAATGTAAGGAGAAGACACAGACAGGATGTGAGAGTGATGAAGATAATGTGTGACACAGAGTGATGGAATGATCATAGACTTATTCTCTCCAAGTTAAATATCTTCACTGAACAAAAGTGGTGGCCCTAAGGCAAAATAACTACCAGAAGACTTAATGTTAACAGATGAGAGTGCTTCTTTGAGCAGGAACAGTTAGTTTGTTGCTAACTTGGAGGGAAAGTTCAGCCAACACATGGTTGGCAACAGCAGAGTAGAAAAGGAGGGGGCAGCTTTCAGAAATTTGGTGTGCAGAACTGCATTTGTTCATCTGGGTCAGAATATACACTAAGACCAGGATTGTTTTGATGGAAATAATGGGGAAATTCAGAAGTTGCTAAATGAAAAACAAGAACTCCACACGTTTTACCAGCAGGGTAGTTCATCCATCTCTAAAAATGCAACATCAAAAGTTAGAATTTTTTTTTTTTGCTTTTTTGGAGGGGGCAATGCAGGGCAGTTGGGGTTAAGTGACTTGCCCAAGGTCACATGGCTAGTAAGCGTTAAGTGTCTGAGGTCAAATTTGAACTCAAGTCCTCCCAACTCTAAGGCTGGTGCTCTATTCACGGTACCACCTAGCCACCCCTGGCAACCTCTAAAGTAAAGTACAATTGAAGCTCAGAGAGATGCAGGATTCTTGACTCGGTAAGAAGGTAGAGGAAATTCATTTTTATGCTGATAGTAACAATCCAAAGTGCTTTTATGATGCCCTGAAGGCTATTTATGGACCAAAGACACATGATGCATCTCGATTACTCTGTGCTGATGGAGCCACATTGATAATGATAAGGACATGGTCCTGGAGAGACAGGCTAAATACTTCCACAATGTTCTCCATAGACCATCATAAATCAATGCTGAAGCCATTGATTGTTTATCTCAAGTTGAAGTCAATACCTCTCTACACAAATCTCCAACTAAAGGAGAGGTTTTGAATGTCATTAGGCTTCTCTCCTGTGACAACTCATCTACTTCTGATTCTATTCCAACTAGATTTACAAGGTGGAGAGGCAGGGGCATTGCTTATACTAAAGCTGGTTGAAATTTTCTGGCAAGAGGAGGTTATATCACAGGAGTTTAAGGATGTCTCCATTGTCCATCTCTATAAAAGTAAAGGAAATAGATTGTGCTGTGGTAATAACAGAGGGGTCTCTCAGTCATTGCTGGCAAGGTTCTTGCCAGAGTTCTCCTTAATAGACTGATCCTTCACCTGGAGCATGGTCACTTACCTGAAAGCCAGTGGGCTTCAGAAATAGCTAAGAAATGGTCAGTATGGTATTTCTTGCCAGACAACTCCAGGAGAAATGCCAGGAGCAGAACCAAGGTGTGTGCACAGTCAGTTAATGGGACTGAGACCTTTGATACTCTCATTCATGAAGGTTTATGTAAAATTGTGTCAAAATTTAGTTGCTGAGAGAAGTTCATCAGTATTGTGTGTCATTTTCATGACAGCATGCTTACTGGGGTTCTGGATAACGGATGCTGCTCTTGTGCTTTCCAGTTACCAATGGAGTGAAACCAGGCTGTGTGCTTCTTCTCATGTTTTGTAGCATGATATTTTTAGCCATGTTGTCAAGTACTGTCAATGAGGACAAACTTGGAATCAAGATTAGCTACTACATCACACTGATGGTAAATTTTTTAACTTGAAAAGGCTACGAGTCAAGAGTGAAGTAGCTCAAAAGAAATGAGAGATGCAAAATTTAGAGAATCTATTCCCAAATGTTCACGTGGACTATTTGCACCCTACCTATGATAGAGCTTTCCAAACTCATATTGGTCTGATTAGTCATAGTCAGACACACTGTAATGTAACTCTAACATAGTGATGTTATTTTGGTCCTCTTTGAGAATGGACAATAAGTACCACTATATGCAGGAAAGCTGTTCTCCTTTATGCCTTTTCATGTTGCCATCTTAATGAGAAACCCTGGTACAGATAAATAAAAGGTAGAATTCTCTTCTTTTTTTCTGTGTCTCATAAAGTGACTCTAAAAGGAAATTCAAAAGCTGAACTTTAGAAAAGTTTTGAGAAATGATGTCACAGTTGGAACAAATAAATGCATATACTCTTCTAAAAGAATTACTTGAAATAGGTCAGTGGTTCTCAGTGTTCCTAATGCTGGGACCCTTTAATAGTCGTATGTGGGTGTGTCTGCATGTGGGCAGACCCACCTGGAGATGGATAGAGGAGGTTCCCAAGACCATATGTGTTTTCTGATGGTCTTGAGCGACCCCTGTGACCCCTGTGAAAGGGTCATTTGACCCCAAAGGGGTCAAGACCCACAGGTTGAGAACTGCTGAAATAGATGATTCATTTGGATTGTAAGTTCTAACATATTTCTTAGTTATTTTACCTGATTAAAAAAAACATATCTTGCAATATCTTCATATTCTACAATCATTTTGACTCACTTTTCATATGGTTTGAATACTACTACAAATAACCATTCTTCATGATTAGAAGTAATTGCTAATAATATTACAAATGTAGTTTTTTTATCTGTGTATATATGACCTTGATGTGGTGTTTTTGTTCTTCAGTCACTTATCAGTCATGTTTGACACTTTGCCACCCCATTTGAGTTTTCCTAACAAAGATACTGGAGTGATTTGCCATTTCCTCCTCTGGCTCATGTTACAGGAGAGGAAACGGAGGCAAAGAGAGTTAAATGACTTACCCAGGGTCATGTAGCTGAGACCATCTGAGACCAGATATCATTGCAAGTAAAAAGAGGTAACTATGAAAATTATTTTTTACAATATACTTTTCTGATAAGGATATATAGACACCTATGTACTCTATATTTATGTATATATATATACTCATATGTATATATTTACATATATACATATACATACACACATATGAGGAAAACACCATTTCAAATCTGTAAACCTAAGATTCACTCCCAAACAGAAAAATGGTTCCAACAGGCAGTTTTCAAAGAAAGCTATTAAGTTATCAGTGACCATATTACAAAATGTTTTAAATCGTTAATTAATTAGAAAAATGCAAATGAAAGCAATATTAAAATTATACCTTGTACCCATTTGTAAGAGCAAGCACCCTAGCATACCCAGGATGGCTGCTAGCAAAGGTTCTTTGATCTGCTTTTCTAAAGGAAAGCAACTCAATGGGGCTAACAATCTTACTTTATTCAAACACATATATCAGTGACTTAGTTCAGGAGAAAAAGACAGCACCCTGAACTTCAGAGAAAATACAAATAAAGATTACAAGCGCACAAAAAATACAGACAGAGAAAACAATTCAATTCAACAGACCAACAGACAGGGATTCTAGCTGTCTGATGATTACATACATACATAGTTAGTTACCAGAGAGAGGAGCAGCAACATCTGGGTTTTCAAAGCTGGGGGGCTCAATGGCTGCCCAGAGTCACATCTGGACAAATCACAGAGCTCTTCCCATAAATGAGCCCCAAAAGCAAAACCTCATAAGCCTCCCCTAAGTAAGCTTCTCTTGCTGGGCTCCAAGTGAGGCCCATTAAAGGGGCAGGGAAGATCTTCAAATCCCCTTCCATTATTCCATTGGACTGCCAAATATGACAAAATGGCAAATGCTGGAGAGTGTTAGGGAAAATAGGAACACTAGTACACTGTCACTGGAGCTGTGATTTGGGTCAACCATTCTGGAAAGCAATTTGAAACTATTTCCCCAAAGTTACTAAACTGTGTATATATTTCAGTCCCTCTATAACACTACTAAACCTTAAAGAGAGTAAAAAAAAAAAAGCAGGTCATGGAGCTATGTGTAAAACATTTATAGAGGCTTTTTTTATAGTAGCCAAAAATTGGAATCTAAGGATTTCATCATCTTCCTTTGGTGAACTGCTAAACAAATTATATAATATGAAAGTAATTAAAAGATATTGCAAAATAAATATAGCAAAATGGAGACTTTCAGAGGAAATTCGGAAGACTTTTATGAACTTATGCTAGGTGAAGGGACAAGAACTAGAGCAACTTTTGCAATGAAAACATTATATAGAAAAACAATTTCCAAGAACTTTGGAACTTTGATTAGTGCAATGACAAACAATGGATCCAGATAACTGAAGATTAAAGACAATATTTACTTCCTGTCTGAGAGGTGATGAGCTTAAAACAGAGAGAGAGGCATCTGTTTTTGGTCATGACTAGTGTGGGAAGTTGTTTTTGTTTTTTGAGGGGGACTATACATATTTATGATGGTTATATCTTTCATTTGTAGCTGTTCATTGAGATTGAGCAATAGGAGGGACATTATAAATGTATAAAATACGTTAATCTTAAAAGGAAAAAAAACAAATCCTCATTAACTAGAATTAATTAGATGAAGCTATAACAACTAGCAAGGAGTCAGAGTTATTAAATACTTCATTAATTTGTCTTATTATTGCTGTTAGTATTCTTTCCATATGTGCTGATCATAATTCACGCATGAGTTCTCATTCTATGTGTTTTTGTTCATGCTTTCACCATCTTCCACAAAAGAACCATCTAAGATGATGAAGACCTTCTCTTGGATATTTCCATTTTTTATGTTTATTCATATAGCAGGATCTTCAGAATATTCCACTCTCATTCCATTGAATCAGAGTTCAAATGGCTGAATCGTTTAATTTTCTAAGCATATATTCATTGGGTAATATATTTTATTCTATTTCTTGTGTATAATCATCATTGTTACTTTCAACTGAGATATATATTTATCTATTATTTTCTTCTTCATAACTTCAGGACAGTGCAAGTTTCCACCATTCTAATAACAAAAACAAAAACTATACTTTTCATTGGTTTCCATAATCCCCTCAAGTTACGATTTTCTTCTCCCTTTCTCAGACTCCTAAAAAAGGTTATTTATGCTTGTATCCAGTGCTTCCTCTATTTTCATTTACATTTTAACTCTGAAAAATTCCTTCTAACCTCATTGAAATTGAAACTTTTATCTCCAAATTACCAAGGATCTCTGAATGAACAAATCTGATGGTCTTCCCTGATTTCTCATTCTTTATTTCTGCCACATTTGCTACTATTGGTCACTCTGTTCTCTTGGATGCACTTTACTGTTTCAGTATTTGTGACATCACTTTCCCTTGGTTCTTGTTCTCTCTTCCTGACTGCTGCTTCTAAGTCTCCATTTTTGTCTCCTAATCTATATTATTTTATAGCCACAGGTAGGCTCTGTCCTGGAACTGCTTCAGTTTTCTCTCTACATTCACTTGCACAGTGGCTTCCTCATCTTCCCTTTGTTTAATTGGTTATCTTTGTTCACATGATTCACATATCCATATATACAGCCCCAATACAACACCAATCTCCTTTTGGTCATTTCAGACTGTATTTCCCAGAGGCATCTCAAGTTCTATGTGACTAAAATATTAATGATGATCTTTCTCCCCCCAAAACAACCCTTGTACTAAACTTTTAAAAAAATCTTTTGACGGTACCACCATTCTTTCAGTGTTAGTTTTATAAACTTGGTGTTCTCCTTGACTCCCTCTCCCACTCTTCCTCACACGAAATATCCAGCTCGTTGCCAAATCTTACTACTTCTGCATCAAAAACATCTCTCACATCTGACTCACACAGCCATGACTTTCGTTCAGTCACTCATCACCCTCACCTGGACTATTGCCATAGCTATCTAATTTTTCTCTCTCTCTTAAGTGTGACCACATTCTAATCCATTCTCCACGGAATTGCTTTTAAGTGATTATACTGAAACACAGATCTGACCAGAGGTTCTGACCCATCTTCAATAAACTTCAGTGGTTTCATTATAACTCTAAGATAAAATAAAAATTCATTTTTTGTTGGTTTTTAAAACACTTCACAAACTGGTCCCAACCTATCTTGCTAACCTCATTATACATTCCACCCCTTTCCATACTCTGCAGTTTAAACTATTCAGCTTCTGTGTTCCTTACACATAATGTCCTGTATTCATTATTCTCCACTGAAATATTCTCCTTCTTCCTCTCTGCCTTGTAAAATCTGTTACCTCAAGATGAGCTCAAATACCAGCTTCTCCACGGTACATTTTCTGATCCGCCCAATTGCTGGTGCCCTTCCTTCTTAAGTCTCTTTTATTTAGATTATATGTACTCTGGATGTGCTTATATGCATACACGTTGTCTCCTCTGATAGAACGTATATTCCTGGAAAGTAGGAATTGTTTTTGCTTTCATATTTGTCATCTCTCACGATTAGTAGAGTGTTTGGTACACAACAAGTGCATAATAAATTCATGCGGATTGATTAGCAATATGCTTTAGCACAGTAATACACATCATGCATTTCTCTACTGTCTTTTGGGCTACTTAACATTTTGATTCCTTGGAGATTGTGGAATTCTGTGATTTTCAACTATATAGCAATTCTGTCAGGCTTTTATTGCTTTTGTTTTATTTTGTAAGACACATGAATGTGGTAGGATATAGCTGCAGATATTTGAAAATGAATAGTGTGCAGTTTCCTGGAGCTAATAAGGCCTACTGTCCTACTGTTCAGTTCTGGAATTTGCTATTGCTCATCTTCAGTGTTTGCCCAAGATGTGGGTGTATATACACATATGTGTGTATGTACACGTACATACATACACATACTCATATGGGTGTATACATACACATACATATGCAGAGAAAAAAGAGGGGCAGTTAGGTGGCACAATAGATAGAATGCCCAGCCTGGAGTTAGGAAGACTCCTCTTACTGAGTTCAAATCTAGGCTCAGACACTTAGTAACTGTGTGCCCCTGGGCAAGTCACTTATCCCTCTTTGCTTTAGTTCCTCATCTGTAAAATGAGCTGAAGAACAGCAAAGCACTTGGGGATCTTTGTCAAGAAAATCCTTTATGGGATCAGACACAACTGAAATGACTGAAAAACAACAATGGGCTTTACACACATCTATCTACATCTTATAATCTCACTAATCTGTGTTATCTATACATTTGATTATTCCAGTGTGCCTTATTAGGATTATATTTTGAACGGCTATGAATTTCACTAAGGAGATGCTGATGAATTCTCAAACTTCACAATATCATCAGTAAATTGGAGCATATGGAGATTGCAGAATGTCTTTTTAAAATAATTCTATTGCATTCAGATGTGAATAGCAACTTGACTCAATGCCAAAAGTTTTTTTTCTTAGTAGAGGTCCTGCTTTAACAATAAATAATACTTTTCAAGGCTAGTCAAAATCTAGCCAGGTCTTCCACCTTGATTTCAGGGTAGGCTTGAGCCCATAAAAACAAGAAAACAGGTTCTGACCAGATACTCTAAATAATTAATCTGCCATTGCATTACCCAGGATAGCCTGATATTTCGTTTAGTTAAGATATTTAATTGACCATCATCTCAGTTAATATAGAGTCATTTTTGAGAACATCTTTGAGTGTGTCCATGAAAGAAGAGAGAATCTAGGTTATGGTAATGAATTGCTAAAGTAAAGAAAGGTGTTGATGCTAAGGGAGAGGTCTAGTAATAATTATTCAATAAATGATTACTTTCCAGCTTAGGCTATGAAATCGCTTTTCTTCCACTGTGTCCTCTTTTACATTTGTTAGCACTCTGGAAGCAATGAGATTCTATTCCATTTGATCCAGCAAGATGAGATGGAGTATGGGGATTGATTAGGATTATGGAACCCAGATATTCCCACGTCCAGGCACTAGGATTGCATGAAAAAGGTTATTGGATAGATTGTCTTTTTATATAAGATATCCATTTGGTAAGAATATGTTCTAGAATGACAAGATTCACTAGGCCTCCAAAGGTCTAATTCATATGAAAATAGACAAAAGCACAGAAGTTGAGTCAACAAAAATTAAGTTCTTCATGTCTACCAGGAAATATGCTAAATTCTGGGGATATAAAGAAAGGTAAAACCCAGTTCCTGTCCTGCAGGAGCTCACATTCTAATAGAGAGACAATATGCATACAACTGTGTTCAGACAAGGTATAAATAGGAAAAAAATTGAGGTCTTTTCAGAGAGAAAGCACAAGTATTAGGGGGAACCAAGAAAGAGTCTTGCAAAAGTGGGATTTTATCTGAGTCTTGAAGCCAGCAAGTAGAGACAAAAAGGGGAAGCATTCTAAAACAGCTATTGAAAATATATGGAGTTGGGAAATGGAATGTTTTGTTCAAGAAACATCAAGGAGGCCAGTATCACTATATTATATGATATAGGGCAAAGAATACAGTGTAATAATATTTGAAAGGTAAAATGGGCTTGGTTAAGAAGGGGTTTAAAAACTACACAGAAAATTTTATGTTTCATCTCGAAGGTAGTAAGGGGCCAGGTATGCCACTTGTTCTCCAAGTGGCATACATAGAGCTAGGCTTTAGGGAGGTCACTTTCACAGCTGAGTAAGGATGAAGTGGAATGGGGAGAGACTTGAGGCAAGGAGAACAACCAGAAAAGCTATTGCAGTAGTCCAGGTGTGAGGTAATAAGGGCTTGTACCAGAGTGGTGACAATATGAGAAGAGAGAAGGCAGTGAATATAATATGAAAAGGTAGAAGTTATAGGACTTGGAAACAGATTGGACAGGGGGAGTAAAGAGTAAGGAGTCAAGGACAACAGAACAGAACAATCTTTTGGTTCTTTAATTCTGTTCTCTTGAGAAGAGCCGTTATACCTCTAATTGTGTCTATCACGGGTAAGGCAGGTGGCTGGAAAACACACTGTGATGTAAGTGAGGAAGTAGTTTGCTCTCACCATGACTCCCTGTTTGACCTTGGCTAAGTCATGTCATTGATCTGTGACTGACTGTCTTTAAAGTAGGGATAATGGGATAATATTTTCCTACTGTGCAGGGATATTGGGAACACTTTTGAGAGAAGCCTTTAAAGGCATTTTAGGAATGTGAAACTAAGATCCTTACAAAAAATGTGACTATTCCATATTACCAATGCAAATCATACATAGTTCATGTGCTTATGTGTTTTCTTTCATGTGTTCTGTATGTGAAAAATGAGCCTTGCTTTATTTAAATATATTCATAACTCTATGACAAACAGATACATAGACCATGAAAAAGAAAATCTTAATAGCTGGACTAACAAAACATTAGTACCAACAAGGAACTTTCCTGTGTTTTTATAATTTGTTTGTTTTTGTAATTGTTTTTAAAGTCTTCTATTTAAACACCAATAATTAAATGCATCTAATTCTAAAAAGTTCATTGATTTTAACACTTTCTTTGCTACTCTGACCATGACTTCTCCATGGAAGAGCGAGAATGAATGAATATTCACACTTAACTTTTAGCTCCAGGCTAAAATGTATTATGCACAGTATTTTGGTTTTTAAAAATAATCACCTTGTCACAGTTCAATGGCAAGGTGAAGTCAACTCTGTCAATAGAGACAATTGGAAGAAACCACCCCCCATCTCCTTGAGGATCATTTCATTTGAGTACTCCTGATTTTTACCTGCTTCTTTGGGGGAAAGGGTGGAGGGATAGATGCTCCTTGGGATAATATAATGAAGTCTAAAATACCACACTGAAAATTCAGCCTTGCTGACAGCACATAGCTGACAAGTACTAATGTTTTCAGTGCATTGTCCTTTTTTGAATGCTCTATCTTAGGTACATAAAATGCATGTCTAGAAGTTCTTTGAACATTCAAGCACATGAAGAAACCTGGATAGCCCATATGTCTGACAATATATTGCATAAATACACCAACACCAACTGCTTTCATTATTTTTTTCTTTCTGTAAATGGATACACCATCAGAATATATAAACTTGGCTAAAACTGAATCCTCAAACACAGGCCAAAGAAAAATGAAACTTTAAAAAAATATTACTTAGAGAAAATGAAAAAAGGCAAATTTTTAATGCAGAAGGGAACCTTGATATTTCAAATGTACCTGTCTTTTATTTTTTTTTCTATTCCAGATAAAGTTAGGGTATTTATATTAAA
Organism: Pseudochirops cupreus; assembly: GCA_028627135.1. Classification (NCBI taxonomy): domain Eukaryota; kingdom Metazoa; phylum Chordata; class Mammalia; order Diprotodontia; family Pseudocheiridae; genus Pseudochirops; species Pseudochirops cupreus. Next base: position 375,914,054 of record CM053580.1, on the reverse strand, counting down.
AGAAAATATTCCCTTCACAAAGGCTAAAAGCTTTAGATAAAGCAGTATTGGCATTTCATTTGCCAAGCATATTCAAGTTTACTTACACAAAGAACAGATTTAGAGAAAACTAAAATGACTGCCTATTGTGGGCATACTTAACATGAATGTTTTTGATTTTTCCATTGGCTCCCTGAGAAAATCTCTTAATCTCAGGTTTAGGATTATAAAAATGACAACAACAACAATAATGCTGTCCTTTAGCTTTCCTTACACAGAGATGTTCTGAGGTTGGATGAGATTTGCAAATTCTTTGGGTCTTTCAAAAGAGAGATACAATGACAATTCTAGATGAAAATCGTGAATAAGACTTAAATGTCCAGAACCTAACACTATATCAGCCCTATTATCTAAACTTGAGGAAATACATTGCATGGCATATGTCACAAGAAGTTAGTTTTAATTCAAAATAGTTAATTTAGGAGAACAACCAAAAATAGACACAAGCAGAATAAATTCAGGAGATTTTACAACAATTAAAATATCATCTTTTCACTCAAGATTACCTTTAATGTCTAAACTCGGTATGAAAATTATTCTGAGTTCTCAAAGGTGTGCCACTGGAGGATAAGAATAAGTAGCTCCTACAGATTAGTAAATGTTTTTGGGTATGGTCTTGAACATAGATTATATGTGTGTTGTCCTGCACCAGAACTGATCCACCAAGTGATGATTTTGTTTTTAATTTTGGCAATAGTAATCCATAAAGATGGTCTACCAAACTGTTGAGAAGCCATGATCTGTGTTCAGTTAGTGCAGATCAACAAAATAACAGGTCTCATAATCACCAGTGAAAAATCATAATTGAAAAATTCCATGTTATTCATAACAAATTTGATGTTAAGGTTAAATGGATATAGGTCCTTAGGAACTTAGAGCATAATTTATGCCAACATCATTGGTGAAGATAAACATAAAAAATGATAAATAGCACGCACAGAAATCAATGGAAACATCATATACAAATGAGAAGTGGTTACAATTATAATGTCCTTTTGGTCTTTAGGAGAACACAAGCAATATGAAAAACCTATTCTACCTACTTTCTTGTGGCTGTGGGAAAATATTATAAATATTGTGAAAGCATAAATTGAAATAAATTACTATATTATTTCCAATATAAACAAAATTTTCCCCCATGACCTTGTTTGTATTTTTTTAAATTACCTTAAATGTTGCCTATAATTAATGAGCTTTATTGTGAGTGTGTGTGTGTGTGCATATGTCTTTTTTATTTTTTTCCAAAGAGAGCTCACTGTAAGAGTGTGGTCTATATACTGGGTGATCTTAGGGCCCATATGATAATGAATTAACCAAAGTATTACTTACTATGAGATAGTATTTGTAAACAGGACTTAACACAGTATCTGGCACATAGTGCTATATAAATGCTTATTCTCTTCCTCACCTTATTTAATGTATAGTCAATGTGAATTTTATTTATTTTTATCTTTTTAAGGAAGCTGATTAAAAAATAACTTGGAAATGAATGGCAGCTATACATTAAAGGGTTGTGAATAGATTAGGTGCTCAATCAAAATTTTTATATGAAATAAAGAAATTAATGATTCTTATGAAATCAACAAGATTAAAAGGCATCATCTTGGATTTTGGCACATGACATTGTTTCAGAAGTCCAATAATGTTTGGGTGAGGGAGAAAACAATAATTGTTAGAGTCCCTTTTGGGCTAACTAGGTGGCACAGTGGATAGAGTGCCAACCCTGCTGTGGTCAGGAGGACCCTCTTTTCAGTGCTGTGGAGTCCTTGACTCCAGCCTGCGCAAGTTTGCTCAGGCTTCCACAACCAGTTTGGCCATGCTACATCCACTGTTTTGCTGGGTTTAACTCCATGGAACAAGTTGCTTCCTTTCCAGGTTAAACTTGTCGTTGCATCACCATCTCATCACCATGCAGCTAACTGAAGCCTTTCCCCCTCTTTCCTGCTTCCTTTTGTATGTTATCTCCCTGCCCCCACCCCCATTCAATTGTAAGTCTTTGAGGGCAAGGACTATATTTTTATTGTACCACCAGCCTTAGCACAGTGCCTCCCTGGACCATAGTAGGAGCTTAATTAATGTTGATTGGATTGGATTGGATTGGATTGGATTGACCACAGCCCTTCAGGAGCAAAAGCCTGCCAGAGGGCTGCAATCTGGAAGCACCAAGAAAACATAAAATCAAAATGGTGGTGACTGCAAAACTTTTCACCATTGGTGCTAGGGAAAACAGGCTCTGAACTGCTGTTGTTGGGCCAGAGAAATGAAGAACAAAAGGAATAGGAAGGTCACCAGGACAGTGCACCATGCATTTGAGGAGCTGTGCAGCACTCCACCCTATCTGAGGGAAAGAGCACAGTATCCAATTGGGGCCAGTTCTGACCACCCCAAAATCAGTGGGAAAATGATCTAAGCTGTCTTTATATGAATTGCCCAGTGTGGGAGGAGGCTGAGATGCTTTGAGATCCAGCCCCAACAGAAACTACAACAAGAGACAAGGAGTCGGAAGTAAGTGATATGGAAAATAAGGGAGGACAAAAGACTAAGAGTACCAAATATTTCAGGAAAAAGAAAAATCAGAGACCTTGACATTAACAGATGAACCAAAAGAAAAACAATAAAAAAGAAGGAAATATGGCCAGATCTAGTCAATAACTTCAGATGTCTATGAACAAATACAACAAAATAAAGGAAAGTGATCCCACTTTTGATGAGAAAGGACTCTGCGGAATTTGAGGAGAATGTGGAATCATTTTTGATGCTCCTGAGTAGTTTTAAAGAAAAATAAGAGTTATAAGGGCAGAATGTATGTACTGTGCTGCAAAAATAATGAGCAAAATAGAAAAAAAATAAATCTGCAATTACAAGCCTCACAAAGAAACAATAGATTAGGAATGCAAATATACAGAAATTAAGGATAGCTAGAAGACAAGAAGCAAGGGAAAAAAATCCAACAATGTTACACAGATCATATACATAATAAATTATATCTGTGTGTATGTACATATCTATCTATCTATCTATCTATCTATCTATCTATATATATAAGTACACATACAGATGGCTAACCTCATTCTGAACTCAAAGGCATGATTCACATAGACAACCTGATCATCATAGGCATTCCAGAATAACACAACAGGGTAAAAATCTTAATATCGCAGTGAAGGAAATAATAGAAGGGAACTGCCCAGAACTTCTGAACAGAGAAAATGAAATTCCAATTCAAAGAATTCACAGATTGCCTCTAGAAGACACTCATGGCTAGGCTAATTCTTAAAATAAGCCAAGGTATGTGAAAAGTGTCAAAGATAAAAATGTCACAAATACACACACAAACACACATGTTTAGTAGGTAGATGAATGAGAGAGACAGAGACAGAGACAGAAAGAGAGAGAAAGGACAGAACTACTCATTTTTTATTTTCTTTTATTTTCCTTACAAAGACATCTACCTTCATCAACAATAATAACTATATTATCCTCAGTGTCCTCAAACTGAAATGGATATAGCACACTTTCTAAAAGGGGGATTGAAACAATAGTTGAGAAGATAGGTACCTGAGAGCTTTAAATAAATTCTCTATCAAGAACCTGAAAGAACTTTACATACATAATTGTATTGACTTCTCACAGTATTCCTCTGAGGTAGATGCTAATCCCTAAACTCTCTAATCCCTGTTTGCAACCTTCAGAGAAGTTAAATGTTTTGTCCATAGGCACATAGCTAGAAAATCTCAGATATTAAATTCAAGTCTTTTTTGTCTCCGTGTCTGTTATACTTTCCCCGATACCATGAATAAGGCATATCAGTCAATTTATTAAGCACCTTCAATGTGCCACGTACTATAGTAAGTATACAGCAAATATGAATAGTTGTTAGTTAGGCATAAAAGTAGGAAATTGCACAATATGTAAAAGGAAATGATAAACAGTACAGCATGGTTATGTGGAGCGGAGGATTCTAAGACAATGCTGGGAACTTTAAGTGGCTCCAAATTGCAGAAGATCTTGAAATTCCTGATTAAAGACCTTCAACATTTTTTTTCCAAAGGTAATAGGGAGACTTGGGCATGGGGGTGATGTTGAAGAGAAAAGTAAAATTACTAGAGTTTTACTTAAGGGAAGTTAATTTGGCAACAGTGTGAAAGAGAGATTCCAAAGGGGGGAGCACAGAGACAAGAAGACCTTTTTGACAGTATTATGATCATCTTAGATAGGTGGTAAGGCAGAGTTCTGAAAAGTAGAATAATAAATAGATGTGAGGAAAAGTGAATTTGGAAAGGTAAATTTGCCAAGACAGTAATAATATTCCTATTTTATAAATGAGGAAACAAAAATTCAGAGAAGTGACTTGCTTGCTTGAATTGAATTGAAAAAAATATAATTGATTTGAAAAATCTCATGAAAGAAAATAGAAATAATCTAGTATAAAGTAGCTTCTGGGGATGAAGTAAGCTAAAAAAAAATCAAGATTCTGGTATCAAAGACAAAGTTTGAGAAAGAACATTGTTTAAACCTACAAATAAGGATGGATATCCATAGGGTAAATATGGATTTGTTCAATAAATTCCAGAATATCAAATATATAGATCATCCTTTAAAGCTCAAAAATAAATTTGAAAATAAAATGATAAATGCTAGAATTCGTTACTCCAACTCTTCATAAAAGATGAAAAAATATATACTGAAAGTGCATAGAATAACAGAATTTGAGATTTTATGAGGGTATCAATAGCTGTAATTGTAATGGGAATTTGAAGATCTTCCCTGCACCTTAATAAGCCTAAAGGAGTTTGAAGACCTTCCCTGCTTTGAAAATATACTCTACCTTCTAATAGGCAGAATGTAATCACATGGAACCTGTGGTGGGCAGAGTTTGCTGAAGGGTAGAGCAGAGCTCACAGGAAACTGGGAGTCAGAACAACTAGACAGTGAGAGTATAGAGGACACCAGGCCAAGCAGACAGTTAGGCTTGTGAGTAAATATGGGTTTGTGGGAAGGCTAAAGAATCTGTGGCTCTCTGTGCTGTTGTGGCTTATTAACTTCTTTGCTACTATGATGGAATCAGTTTACTGGTTTTGGGATGTGGTTTTCTGGTGTCTGAATAAATGTTTTGCTTCTGTCTTCTATATGGAGAATCTGTTATAGTTTGTGATTGAGCACCATGCAGGTATATTTATAGTGATTGTAGGCACTATGAATAGTACATTGGTGCTATAGTAGCCATCTAGTCTGACCCATACATGGTCTTCACTATAAAATACCTGTTAAATGGTCATTGAGTTTTTGCTTGAAATCTCTAAGGAGGGGAACCTACATTCTCTATGTATAAAATTCCATCTTTGGATATATCTAATTATTAGGAGGTTCTCTCTGACATTTAGCCCACATTTACCTCTTTGCCACTTATGCCCATTGGTCTTTTTGCACTCTGGGGCCTAAAAGAACAAGTCTAAATGCTTTTCAAAAAAAACCTCAAACAAACAGCCTTTGAAATACATAAAGCTGTCTTATACCTACTGAGTATTCTCTCTGAATAGAGAGGATAGCAGATCAACATTGGAAGGCACCTGTCAAATCTTCCACTATTTAAATATGATATCAAGGGGATTCCTCTCATCATTTCCCATTATTTTCTATTGGCTTGCTTCTCTGAACTTCATTGACTCATTCTGCAAGATGAATTTAACTCTCAAACTCTCACCTCCTTAGCACCCTATCCCTGGGATCCCTCTCTCCCTCTGATCAGAGAATGTAGTGAGTAGAAATCTGGGAGCTCTTCCATGATCCCTCACTATTTAAAGATGACACCCAAGGAATTCTTCTCATTAATTCTCACTTAACTTCTTGGACTTTATTATCTCCAAAAACTCAACATTCTGTTAAATGAAATCAGTTTTGAAACTCATACCTCCACAGATAATTTCCCATATTATGCTCCTACACCAGGTAACTCTCTTTTCAGTTTTTTTTATATGTTGTTTCCTAATTAAAATGTGAACTCTTTGAGGGCAGGGACTGAACTATACCATTCTTTGTAGTACTTAGCACAGTGTCTGGCACATAATAAATAAAGAAATACAACTGAGTCTGACTCTAACTTTCCTCTAAAAAAAAAAAAATCCCTAGTTCTTTCAGCTGATTCTCGTATAACATGATTTCAAGGATGGTCACCATTCTGGCTATCCTCCTCTATATGATCCAGCTGATTAATGTCCTTAAACTGTGACACTCTGAAGAGATCACAATAATCTCAATGATGTCTGTCTGACAAGGGTAGAGAGGAGGAAGCCTATCAAGTCTGTATTCATGGCCGCTATATTTGTTTAGATGTAGTCAAAGTTCCCTTTAGATTTTTTGTGGGACCACATTTTACTGTTTAAAATTCACTAAAATCCTGATATCTTTTTAAAAAAATCTCTGTCTATTCATGTTTACTCCATTTTGTACTTGTAAAGTAGTTGTAAAGTCGCAAACATGCAGTTTTCAGGAGAAGAAATCAAAGTCATCTATAGTCATATGAAGAAATGCTATAAATCATTTTAGATAAATTCAAGAAAACAACTATGAGATGCCACCTCAGATTTATTAAATTGACTAATATGACAAAAAAGGAAAATATTAAATGTTGAAAGTGATGTGGGGAAAAAAAAAACTAATGCATTGTTGGTAGAATTGTGAACTGATCCAATCATTCTGGAAAACATTCTGGAACTATACCCAGAGGGCTATGCAACCTAGCATAGCTATTTGTTATTGATGTTCAGTCTTTTCTGACTCTTCTGGACCTTATTTGGCGTTTTCTTGGCAATGATACTGGAGTGATTTGCCATTTCCTTCTCCAGCTTATTTCACAGATAAGGAACTGAGGTAAAGGGATTAAGTGACTTGGCCAGGGTCACACAGCTAGTAAGTGTCTGGTACCAGATTTGAACTCAGGAAAATTAGTCTTTCTGACTTCAGGCCCAGTGCTCTATCCACTGCACCACCTAATTGCACCTTACTGCTGTTTAGGTATTCTTAATCACTGTGGGACTGATGTGATAGAGTTAAATGTGATGGTACTGCCTGTCACTGATGGTGAGAACAGATCCTATAAAAATGATAAAGATAAGTCCCATTTATGTAGTGGCTCAAGTTTTGCAAGTTGCTTTACCTGCATTATTTTATTTCCTTCTCATGAGAACCCAGAGAAATAGGTGTTCTCATGATCCCCATTTTATTACAGATGATGACTCTGAGGCGGAGAGAGGATAAATACTAGCCCAGGGTCACAGAGCTAGTAAGGGTCAGGAGCAAACTTTGAACCCATCTTCATGACTCTGAGTCCAGCATTCTATACACTGTTTCTCCTAGTTTCATGAAGCAGATCTCTCTTCTGTAGAGTCTTCTTTGTTACTCTCCCTCAAATTTTATCATATAAATGTTCTTGGAATAAACTGATTTGCATTTCACATCAAGCTTTTGCCCTTTCCTCTTTCACTTCACTCTCTTTTCCATCAATACTGCCAATAGTCTTCTACCACATCTTGTATAATGTTGGATAAATTAGATTGTACTCTGAAATGGATAGTTTTTGTCTACCTTATCTCTGTGCGTGGCAAGAATATCAAATGTCTGAAGGCTGTGTGTGTGTGTGTGTGTGTGTGTGTGTGTGTGTGTGTGTTGTTTGTCCTTCATTCTCAAAGAGGATCATGACATCAGGAAGGTGATAACATGACTTGCAATTGAATTGGATTTGAGTGGGGCACAGCTGTGCAAAGTCATCAACCTCACTTTCTCCTCCACAGACATTTGGGTCCAGTGTCCAGCTATAGATAAGGATGACTGTAGATGGGCCAGGATGCAGTAGGATACTTTGACTTTCTTAAGCTAAGGTCTTGTCAGTTTCCCACTTGGAGTGAGGTGGCACTCATTCATTGTATAGGCCTGTTTAAGAAGTGAGTCAAGGGATGGCCTCTTTAATCAAAAGGGAAAAATATCAACTGGGAGGGGAAGACAAACATTTATTCAGTACTTATTTTGCTCAAGGCACTATGCTAGATACTGAGGATATAAGATAGATATAATACAGACTGCACAATAAATAAGTTTATAGTCTAATTAGGTAGAAGGGAAGAGGTCTATGTACACACATTATTATAAAAGGGAGGGTGAGATATGTGCAAGGAGAGATTCAGGCAAAATGCATTTGACAGGGGGGTAAAAGGAGGTAAGGAAGGTATGGCGAAAGAAATGGCCTTCTGAATTGAACCTTGAAGGAAGGAGACTATTGCTAGAGATGGTGATGAGGCAGTTTACGGAAAAAGGACATGTTTATTGTAGGAAAAAAATAAGAGTAAATGTACAGAGATGGAAAGGGGCCTACTTATTTGTATATAGATGATATTTTGACTACTGTGACTTTTTTTAGTAGGAAAATTCTTTCATTGATTTTGTTTGATATTGGGGAAATCACTTAATCTTTTTGGATTTTAGTTTTCCTCTAAGGTTTCTTCCAAAATAAATCGATGAATGCCAAAAACCAAAGGATTGAATTCATGCCTTATTATGGGCTACTTTGCTGTATGTCTCAGTCCTCAAAGAGTTGCACCAATGGACTGATGAGAACTCTGTAGAGGGGTACAAAGAGAAAGAATCTGAAGGGTGAAATAGTTTCTGGACCTTCTTCTTTTGACCTCTTCATGACTGACATGTGGAGGCCTTTAAATATGAGGCTGAGGAGTTTTTAATTTATTGTTTAATCAATAGAGAGTCATTGCAGATTTTTTATAAGAAGAGTGACATAATAAATTTGCTTTTTGGAGCATTAACTAGGCAAATATTGAGTATAGATTGTAGAGGAGATAGACTGAAAAAAGGAAGACGCCATTAAGGATTTATCGCATGATTCTAGACAAGGATTTGATGAGTTTCTAAACCCAGGAACTGTGTAGGTAAATGAAGAGAAGAGACTAGATTGAGAGGTAGCTAGGGAGATAGATAAAGTATTTATTAAATGATTAAGTATACAAACACAAACACAAAAATACAACCAAGTGAAGATCAATTTCTTCCTTCAAGAAGCTAAAATTCCAGTCAGGGAAATCAACAACCAAAGGAAAGTTGCAAAGGGGAGGGGGATTCACACCAGTAGCATATTGTGGAGGGGAATGGGGAATTGACCCAGTAGTCTGAGCTTCTACAAAACAAAACAAAAACATAAAATGAAACAACAACAAAACTCTTACCTAATCAAGCAGAAATTCACATGACTTATAAACTTATTGGCTATTGGGGCTGAGGAAAAGGGAAGAGTAAAAGATTAAGGAATGAATGAAACACCATTTATTAAGTGCTTACTATGTGCCAAGCACTATGTTGTGTACTCAGATATAAATACACAAATCAAAAACAATCTCCACTTGCAAGGAGATAGAGGGAGAAAACACATTATAGTGTGCAGGGAGTGGGCAGGGAGAAGCTTCTTGGTCCTGAAAAGTGCAACGATTATGAGTAGGGCCATAGACGAGTAGATTGGTATACTTCTTCCAAGAACAATGCCAGAGCTAGTTTTCATAAGGTTCAAAATCTGGAGATATTTATGAAACAAAGCTGCTGGTAAGGCTGTAGAAATTATGGAAAGAGAATAGGGGATTTCATGAAAAATGGATGAGGTCAGCCCAGATTAGCATGTCAGATGAAGAAGTCACCAATCAAGACAAGGGAGCCTGCAGATAGAATTTCCAAAGTTGAAAGAGTTAAAACCTCCCAAACATGGTTTTATGTGTAGAGAAGAGTGGGATAGCCTACAAGTGAAGCTAGATGAGTAGGGAGTTAAAAAGTAACTTCAGGATTGAGAATCCAGGGAAATGGTAGAATGGTGATGCCTTTAACAGAGTTAAGGAAAGATTGGATTTCAGGTTTTTTGTAATAGTCCAAATTACAAATGTTTTATTTTTTCTCATTCACAAATCAGAAAAAAACCCAACAACTTTGTCTGGCCTTGTGTTTCAGTTTTTGAATCCAGAAAATATGGTTACTAGAGCTTTGGGGTGAGTTGCATAAGTGTAGAGGATGCATAAGAACCCCTTGCATCCTCATTCCCTGCACCACTGCTGGGCTCACTGTCTAGTTCAAAGTAGATTGCAATAATCTTGACCTAAAATTCAGGGCAGTAATTTTCATATCTGAGGACTAGCAATCTACAACTAAATACTTTTAACTGATAAGTATTGAAGAATGTGTTATCAATATTTTTAAAAGCACTTTGCAGTTTAAAATTATCTCAAGTTCATAACATTTAATACAATCACTTCTATATCCAATTGTACCTAAAAGATCCATTTAACTTATTATTCCACTTTTCAAAAGCGCATTCATTGCCTCAGTCTCATGTAATATTGACTGTATGCTTCATTTCAATAAGACAAAGATGAGACTTACTTAAAAGGACTGAAGGTCAACAGCCTTGGGATCATTTGAACATGAAATATATGTCTTATTATTACTTTTCTGTTCTGTAATTTTTAATTTTTTTCATTTTCAACATTCATTTCCACATTTTCTCCCATTCTTTCCCCTCCCCCCACCCCAAGATGGCAAGCATACTTATTACACTTCCCCCCAGTCTTCCTTCTCTTCTATTCCCCCATATTTCCCTCTTACCACCTTTCCCCTTACTTTCTTGTAGGGCAAGATGGATTTCTATACTCCATTACCTGTATATCTTATTTCCAGGTTGCATGTAGAAAAAAGTTTTTAACATTTGTTTTTAGGGAAGGGAGAAGGAAGACACAAAGGTATAAATAGGGGAGGGAATAAAATGGAGGGAAAGTCACAGATAGTAATCATAACTGTGAATGTAAATGGGATGAATTCCCATATAAAACAGAGGCAGATAGCAGAATGGATTAAAAACCACAATCCTACAATATACTGTCTACAAGAAACACATTTGAAACAAGGGGAAACGCACAGGGTTAAGGTAAAATGATGGAGCAGAATATATTATGCCTCAGTGAAAATTAAAAAAGC
>CM053580.1:375886814-375902499 GCA_028627135.1 Pseudochirops cupreus | reverse complement strand
TTACCCACCCTCACTGGGAAGAGAAGCAATTCAATATAGGTTATACATGTGTAGTTATGCAAAACATCTCCATACTAGTCATATTGTGAAAGACTAACTATATTTCCATCCATCCTATCCCACCCCTCATTTATTCTATTTTCTCCTTTGAGTCTACCTTTTCAAAAATGTTTGCTTCTGATTACCCTTTCCTTTAATATACTCTCTGTCCTCTACCCTTCTTACACATTTCCCTCCTATGGTCCTATACAGTAAGAAACTCAATTGAGTGTGTATGTTATTCCCTCCATAAGCCAAGTCCAATGAAAGTAAGGTTGACAGCAAAGAAATGAGAAACAAAAAAGATCTGCAAAGATCACCATAATCAATTATTATCATCTTCATTTTACAGAACATATTTTTAAGTTTAATCAGAATTAACATTTTCTCCATCACTTTTTTGAGATAGTCAATGAAACAATAAATCAAGAAAATAAAAAGAAAGTAAGATTGACTCATTCCCTTTTACCTCCCTGTTCTTCCCCTCCATTGTAACAGCTTTCTCTTGCCACTTTTTGCATGAGATAATTTACCCTATTCTATCTCTCCCTTTCTCCTTCTCACCTCTTAATTTTATTTTTTAGATATCATCTCTTCATGTTTAGTTCACCCTGTGCCCTCTGGTCTTTTCATCAAAAATCTTGAAAATCCTCTATTTCCCTGAATATTCATATTTTCCCTTAAAGGAGGATATTTGGTTTTGCTGCAGAGATGATTCTTGTCTTAATCCTAGCTCCTTTGATGTCCAGAATATCATATTCCAAGGCTTTCAATCCCTTAATGTAGAAGCTGCAAGATCTTGTGTTATCCTGATTATATTTCCACAACACTCAAATTGTTCTTTCCTGCTGATTGTAACATTTTCTCCTTAACCTGGGAACTCTGGAATTTGGCTATAATATTCCTAGGAGTTTTCTTTTGGGGGTCTTTTTCAAGAGGTAATCAGTGAATTCTTTCAATTTCTATTTTGCCCTCTGGTTCTAGAATATCAGGGCAGTTTCCCTTGATAATTTCTTAAAAGATGATGTCTAAACTCTTTTTTTTTTGATCATGGTTTTGAGGTAGTCCAGTAATTTTTAAATGATCTCTCCTGGATCTATTTTCCAGGTCAGTTGTTTTTCCAATAAGACATGTTATATTGTCTTCTATTTTTTCATTCTTTTTGATCTATTTTATAAAATTTTGATTTCTCATAAGGTCATTAGCTTCCATTTGCTCCATTCTAATTCTGAAGGAATTATTTTCTACAGTGAGCTTTTGGACTTCCTTTTCCATTTTGCCAGTTCTGCTTTTTAAGGCATTCTTCTCCTCATTGGCTCTTTGAACCTCTTTTGCCATTTGAGTTTCCTCTATTTTTTAAGGTGTTATTTTCTTCAGTATTTTTGGGGTCTCCTTTAGCAAGCTGCTGATTCATTTTTCATGATTTTCTTGCATCACTTTCATTTCTCTTCCCAGTTTTTCATCTACTTCTCTTATTTAATTTTCAAAATCCTACTTGAGCTCCTCCATGACCTATAACCAATTCGTATTTTTCTTGGAGGCTTTTGATGCAGGGGTTTTTACTTTTTTTTTCCTCTCCTGGTTCTATGCTTTGAACCTCTTTGTCACCACAAAAGATTCTCTGGTCTGACTTCTCTTCCTCTCTGTGCTCATCTTGCCAGTCAAATACTTGACTTTTGAGCTCTTTGACATGGTTGAACTCTGCTTCCAGAGTGGAGAGATCTGCATCCCAAATTTCTGGGGTTTGCACAGTTGTTGTCAGAGCTACTTTTAGACACTTGCCTCGGAACTGTGAGGAGGACTGCCTTTCCATAGCCTTAACAAACTCTGCCATGCCAGTGCTCCTAATCTCAGGACTGCCACCCAAGACTGCAACCCAGATCCAAGTAGGGCAAATAAAGAGAATCCTGTCTCAGTGCCAGCAAAGAGATCCATGCTATTGCCCTCTGGTCATCTGCTTGGTCCCCCCACTATCTGTGGCCCTGAAACCCCAGAAGCAGCCACCCTGCTGCCACAGCTGCAGCCACAGCCAGCTCCACCACCCCAGGGGCAGGGACTGGACCATGCTTTTCTCTCACCCAGATCCAATAGAGTTTCCCCACTGATCTTTTACTTTCTCTTTGGTGTTTTTGGGTTGAGAAGTCTGGAAACCACCACAGCTGCCAGTGATTCAGTCCCCTGAGGTCTGCTCCAGCCCAGTCTATGCCTCCAGTCTGTGCTGCTGTGGCCCACATGGGACTGTGCTCCACTCCCAGCCTGGTGTGATAGACCCTTCATTTTTGGCTTGCCAGGCTGACTTCAGCTGGAGGTATATTTCACTCTGTCGTTTTGTGGGTTCTGTAGCTCTAAAATTTGTTTAGAGTCATTTTTTACAGGGATTGGAGGTAGTTGGGGCAAGTTCCTGCTTTTACTCTGTTGGCTTGACTCTGCTTCTACTTTTTTATTTGAATAATTTCTTTCCTTCTTTTTTTTTTTCCTTTTTTTGCAGGAGGAAAGATAAGGCAATTGGGGTGAAGTGACTTGCCCTAGGTCACATGGCTAGTTTTGTGTTAAGTGTCTGAGGCTGGATTTGAGCTCAGGTCCTCCTGACTCCAAGGCCAGTGCTCTATTCACTGCACCACCTAGTCACCCCTATTTAAATAATTTCTATGGCATTATTATCTGTGCATTATCTGCACAGCAGAAATATAGCTGTGAAATCTAATTCCTAGTCCTTTCCTCAGTGCTAACAACTGAACTTTCTCTTCTGGTTAGTATCAGAATTCCAAAGCCCTCATCCTATTCCCTCTTCTTATACAAAGATTCATAACACACATGCCCTAATATTAAACACACACACACACACACACACACACACACACACACACACATACACACACACCAATTTTAGTTGCTACTGGTTAAGGTGGTCTATTCAACTGCAAAATATTTTTTTGGAAGTCTCAGCTGCAGAGCTCCCAATCCATTGTGAATATGATTACATTTCATAGAGCTATAAGTTCTATGGGAAATAAATAGTAAATATAGCAGAACCACCCTTCAAACCATTAAATGCTGTAGTGTAAAGCACTTTACATATGTTCTCTCATCTGATTCTCAAAACTATTCCATGAAGAAAGTGCTATTTATAATCCCTTGTTACAGATGAGGAAACTGAGGCACAAAGAGTTTACATGACCTGTCCAGAGTCATGTAGCTAGTAAGCAGCTAAGTCAGGATATGTGCTCAGTTCTCTACTCCAGTCCAGCATTCTATTCACGGTGTCACCCATTTGCAATATTTCATAGACTCAGTTGTATCCTGGGTCAAGTCATCTCTTTGAGTGCATACACATTTATACATACACACACACACACACACACACACACACACACATATATATATATATAATTACATGTATCTGCATATACATATATGCACATATGTGTACATATATTCTCTCATTCTTATATGGAGAGCAAGTGCTAACATTGTGCCCTAAAAAACGTCATGTTAGTCATTCTATAAACTGTTTTCTTTGAGTTAAGGAAAAATCAGTAGCAATACATAATTTGTTAGTGACTTATCAAAGTCTATACTGTGACAGTATCTGAAATAGATTTCTTAACTCAAAGGCCAGTTTATTGTCAGAAGACCCTGTTTCCAAATTTTGTTTAAGTCTTCTCAAAACCTTCAGTGTCTGAATTATTTCATTGTTTTTTTTTTTTTAGATGCTGCATTTTAGCTGTACCATACCACTCAGGAATGAATGACCAAAATTAATATGAAGCAGAGCAGCCCATTGGTGAATACTACCTTGTATTCAGAAAGAACATCTGGGTGATTTCCATAGGTTGTCACTAGACATTTCTGACAGTTTAAGTAAAAGCCAAAAAAGAGAGAGGAAAATTGAAAAAAGGTTTTAAAGATAAAACATTTTCAAAGTAAGAGTTTGAAAAATACATACTGGCTTTCATCTTCAAAAAAAAAAATCATTACTTCTGAGGTCTGATGTTGGCTGACGTGTAGGTTGAGTATTGTTTTTAAAAAGCCAAAAACAATAGTACATTGTCGCCTACAGAAGGATCCCAAATTCAACCATGTCAAGAGCTGAGTTAGGTTGCAAAACAGATTTTGTTGAATTTCAACATCGTAAAATAAAGCAACTCCTATAAAAATAATTAGAAAAATAGGTTTAAAAGTCAGTTTTCTTTTCTGTGAATGCCCACTTCTCATGGGAATTCCACCTAGACTTAATTTCATTTACTCTTTAGAAATTTTTCTACATTTTGAGAAGTTGAAATATTATGGAATACCTATGTGGGGTTATTAAGTTGATCAGTTCTAGACTAAGAGCCGGAAAGAGATTTAGAGACCAGTTAGAGACCAACTCTTCATTTAAGATGAGGAAATCAAGGCTTTGAGAGGTTAACTGGCTTTCCCAGACACACAGTTAATAAGTGTCTTGGACAGAATTTGAACCAAGATCTTCTTGACTTCAGGTTTAGTACCTTACCCACTAAGGCTAAACCATTATACATGTCTTACTAAAACTCCTACAAACACCACTTGATTTTTTTAGCTGTAGATTCCACAAAATTGTTCCTTTTTCTCTTATAATGTTTCTGAGTTCAAACTTCAAATATGGCTTAGCCTGTGACTCTTCAGACTACTTCTTCATATTTGCCCTAGAGATTGTGTCATGTTAGAAACACCTCTTCTCCTTTAGCCTCTTCATCCAAGTCATTAGTGAATTCTTTCTCAACACTTCCATTAGAGCAGTGGTTCTCAACCTGTGGGTGTGACCCTTTTGGGGGTCGAATGGGGTCACCCAAGACCATCGGAAAACACATATTTCTGATGGTCTTAGGAACTGAGACACCACTCCTCTACCTGTCTCCAGGCGGATCTGCCCACGTGCAAATGTACTCACATATGAGTATTAAAGGGTTGTGGCATTAGGGAGGTTGAGAACCACTGAGGAAGTACCCCTGCTGGCCAGGATACTAACTTCATGCCTGGCTCAGTCCATGACTCCCTGCACTACTGTTCCTTCTTTATCCTCTCACAGGTACCTTCTCCCCTCTCCTTGCTTTTTAGTTCCCTTTTATGTGGTTTTTTTCATTGTTGAAATGTCAGCTCTTTGAGGACTTGGGATTATCTTTTTGATGGTATTTATATTCCTAGAATTTAGCAAAATGCTTGTTACATACATAATGATCACTTAATGAATGAATTTTCTATCTATCTATCTATCTATCATCTATCTTAATTTATATTACGCTGTAGGTCAAAAGAAATGAAGGAAGGAAATAAGCATTTATTAGTCACCTATTATATATCAGGTTTTGTGCTACATTTTGCAAATATAATCACACTTAATCCTCACAGTTCTGGGAGGTAAGTGCTATTATTATCGCTATTTTGAGGAAACTGAGGCAGATGAAAGTTAAGTGACTTAGCCAGGGGCATATAACTAATAAGTGTTTCAGGTTAGATTTGAACTCAGGTCTTCCTGCCTCCAGAACCAGTGCTCTATCTTCTGTGCCACCTAACTGCCAAGAAGAAATGGATTGTCATATCAGTAGAGTAATAGGGAAAGATTATATGAAAGTCTTATGAGAAGAATGAAAATGAAAATCTAAGTGATAATACTTTCTGGACAAGGTAACAGGAAAAGATATGTTAATAAGAATTTCCCATTATGCCTAATGCCCTAAAGAGGATAAATCTGAGCTGTCAAAGAGGCAGGATATAATGAAAAGAGATGGCAGAATAATATGTGCACAGTATTACAGAGAAGAAAGCACTGGGTCAGCCGACAATTTCCAATAAGAGAAGAAATGAGAAAAAAGGTAGCTTCTGCCTTACTGGAACAATCTGAGAAGAGAATTTTGTTCCACTCTTTCAATCTACCAATCAACAGGCATTTATTAGGCACCACCAGGCGCTGTGCTATATACTGGGGCATATACATACATATATGTATATATCTACATATATGTATATGTAGGTATGTGTGTGTATATGTGTGTATGTATATATGTATGTGTATGTATGTGTATGTGTATATATATATATATATATATATATATATATACACACACACACAGATACATGTATGCATATTATATGCATATCTGATCTCCAGGATCCTACTCTCCAGAAGCTTATGGTTTATCAGGGGCAAAAATAAGCAGTTATTAAGTGTTTACTACATTCCATGCATTCTGGTAAGATTTGGAGACTCAAGAGCAAGGGAGGACTAACAACTCTTGTGTGAAGGCCTGCCAAGCCTTTTAGTGGATGCTCATCTACCTTTAGTGTCTGCCTACACCCAACTCTCACCTATGGCTCCAAGAAGCTATAGCATGTGGAGTGACCATACCCTGGCAAAACCATCCTGGAAGATGTGCTAAACCAGGTTGAGAGTAACTGATAGGCCTCAAATTCAATGATGATTTAAAGGGATATCTACTCCAAGCACGTGAAGACTTCCTCCAGTGCAATAGGAAGATGAGAACAATTTGTTCCAATGGCCATGAAGGGGGCTGAAGTGGGTGCTGTGGCATATTTAGAGCTTGGTCAGACATTGAAGACACCAAGATCATCCACTGCATCCCAAGCAGCAGTTAAATGACCTGTCTGGGATCACATTGTTAGTAAGTGTCTGAGTCAGAATTTTAACTCAGTTCTAGTTTCTTTTTAACTGAATCACGGTCTGTCCTCCCTCCCCGAATATCCCCATTCCCTCCAAAAAGCACAAGGTAGTAAAAAATAAATATTTCTTCGAGGAAATCAGAAAAGATTTTGTGTCAAAGGTGGTGTTTGGACTGTATCTTGAAGAAAGTGATCAACTCTCTGAGGCAGAAGTGCATTCCAGAAATGGTGACCAGAGAGTGCAAAGGTTTGGAGACAGGAGATTTAGTGTTGTGTGTGCAGAAAAGAGGGAAAACCAGTGTGGCTAGATTGTAAAGGTCAGGAAGAAGCAGAACATAGAATGAGGCTGTGAAGAGGAGGGCGTAGATGATGAAGGACTTTATCTGGTAAACATAGTTTATCTGAGTCAGTGGGGAACCACTAGAACTTATTGAGTAGAGGAATGATGTGGTTAGAGCAAAACTTAAGGAAAATCATTTTGGCAGCTGTATGGAGAATGCATGGAAGAGGAAAAAGATTTATGGCATCAAGGACAATTAGAAGTACAGTGTGATAGTCTAAGCCAAAAAGGATGTGTGTGAGCTAAGGTGGGAGCTCTACAAGTATAGAGAAAGAGATGGGCATGAGACATACAAAGGTAGAAACAGAATATTTGGCAACGGATGGGACACGTAGTGAAAGAGAGAGGGAGGAGTCAAGCTTAACTCCAGGACTGTAAACCTAGAGATTGGAGTGATTGTGATGCCCAGATGGAAATAAGGCAGTAGAAGACAATCTGCTTTCTTTAGTTATATGCTGAATTTGAGAGTCCTTTGTGATAATCTAACTGGAAATGTTTAATAGGCAGCTGGTGATTTGAGACTAGAGCTCAGGACAGAAATTTGGGTGAGAATTTATTTATCCAGAAGTTATTTGCACAGAGATGATAATTAAACCTATATGAACTGATGGTATTGGCAAGAGAGAGGGTGACCATAGAAAAGAAAATCCAAGGTAGAGATTTAATTAGGAAAATGATGTGGATGATGAGCAAATAAAGGAGACTGAGGAAGGAACAATCAAAAAGTAGAAGGAAAACCAAGGCAGAATTAAGGAGTGAATGAGAGGAGTGAAAGTGGAAACAATACATGTACCCAGTTTCTTCTAGCTGTTTAGCACAGTTAAAGGGAAGTATGATGATAGCTTGAGGGGGAGGTAAGATATAATCAAAGTTTTTAAAGAGAGGAGACTGGTTGAGTTTTTCAGCATTTGGGAATTAACCAGTAGGTAGGGAGAGATTCTCAACCTTAGTAACATAAGACCAGAAAATATTGTACTTTCAGAGTGGAAAGGAAACTTGGAGGTTGTGGTATAGTGGCAGGCTCTGAGGTAGTTTCAAATCTCATCATTGACACGTACAACCTATGTAACATTGAACTAAAATTGAATACTCTCCACTAGCCAACATTTCTTCATCTCTACACGAGGAATTGGGCTAGATGGCCTCCAGAGTCATTTCTGACCCTATACCTTCTTTCTTCAGTTCATCTTAGGCCTCATTCCACCTCATAACCAAGACAGAATCTTCTGTACAATATCCCTAACAAGTAGTCATCCACCATTTCCTCAAAAACTTCACAAGATAACTCATTGTATTGTTGTAGACCTCTGATTGTTAGGTGTTTTCCCCCCTTACATCAATTTGCCCCTCTGTAATGTTTGCTCATTGTTCCACATCCTGTCTTTTGGGGCCTAGCTCTTCCAAGCTACAGATCTTCAGCTAACCCAAAAAAGCCATCACACCCAACCTCCTTGCCACCAAGCATTCTCTTTTTCAAATAAAATATGCTTAAATACTGAACAAAATGAATTTTAGTTTCAAAATCTAAAATCTCTGCGTTTTCTTCGGGTTTGGTACCTGAAGGGTACCAAAGGGTTCTTATGGCCTGAATAGACCTCAAGGATCTACATTTTTACCTTTATTGATATTAGTCCAAAGTGAAAATATGCCAAGCCATGGATAGATTAAATCTGGAGATTAACATACCTAGCAAGGTTTCCTTTCAGATTGAGTTGAAGGGATGATCATATTCCTATTGCTTACCTATTATCCAGTTTCTTTAAGGTTTAGTAAGTTACCCAATTGCCCCTCCAAAAAAAAAGCAAAAAAAAAAACCGTTTGGTAAGTCATATGGAGGTCATAGTGAACCCAATAGGTTTCATTAATACCCACAGCCAAATTAGATGAGAGAAGAAAATTCATATGACTCTTTAAAACATTATTATGCCTCAAATCTCATTGTTTCATTATGGGACTATTAGAAAGAAGTTGGATGAAATCAATTGTATATCTGGTCCTTTTCTATCTCAAAGCATAGGTCTGTTCTCTCAATCATGTGTGTATGTGGTAATGGAAGGAAGGGGGAGGAATTCATTGTCTTTGTGTCCTGAACATTTCCTGGACCTTCTCTTCAAATTT
Source organism: Pseudochirops cupreus (assembly GCA_028627135.1). Taxonomy (NCBI): domain Eukaryota; kingdom Metazoa; phylum Chordata; class Mammalia; order Diprotodontia; family Pseudocheiridae; genus Pseudochirops; species Pseudochirops cupreus. The sequence goes on along the minus strand of CM053580.1, from coordinate 375,893,363 downwards.
ATTATAGTGAGAAGAGGTACTGGGGTATGGTACCAACTTTAAATGTACCTTGTTTACAGGAGGCTTGGTTGTCTGTCAAGTCACATTATCTCAGTTTGTTATAACTGGAAATGACATGGCCTCTTGGCCTGGGGTGTGCCATTTCCTTTATGGGGAACTATCAAATCAGATTTTAAGGCAGATCTTCCATAAGGTTCCTTACCAGGTTCTTCCTTCCTACTTGAAACTAGAATAATTGAAAGAGAAAACTCCAAAAAGAAGTTAATTTTTCTATTGGTGGCAGCATATGTAATAGCATGTGAAAACAAGGGATTACATCATTAAAAGATTTCTGTAAGTGATTTCAAAAGTCAGTAGCCTTGTTCACATGCAATTATATGTCTCCTCTGAACCAGATCATGTGACCATCTAGATTCTGCAATTTGAAGAGTTGTACCAATGCTTAAATCCAAATACTCAGCTGCAGAAACTACATGCGCGTGCACACGCACGCACACACACACACACACATTAACCTGGAAAAAAATTATTCAGCATTAGTGAATAACTTCAAACTGTCTTCTGCCCTTCCTTTACAAGAACAGACTATGGTTTGTTAACTTGATATCAGCTGATAATGAGTTTGAAGTGCATAAACTATCTAATTTGGATAATTAGTCATATGTATTTCATTGGCAATAATAATTCCAATTTAAAATTATAATTTTCATGTTGATTCAAGTTATCTGACCTAGGATTATGGTTAAATATAGCCTTGCTGGTTAAAACTTTGCAACTAGATTTTTTTTTTCACCCAGGAATTACTGTAATTGAAATGAAATCTGCATTCAATTTCTATTCTGTGTACTGATCATAGAAAGAAGCTTTCTTGTCTTAGATATAATTAATGTTATCCTTTATTGATTATATATCCTCTCCAGAGCAGTGTGGCACTTGTGATCTCATGGAACATTTTCAACGGGACAAAGTTTATGATCACTTTGCATGCTACTTTTTGTGTCTGTATTTTAATATGCTGCATAAAGATTGTCTATGGAATAGAGGGAGAGAGAAAATATAGACCCTAGCTTTTAGAAATGTCACCACAAACAAAATAAGATACTGTTTGTGATCTGTTAAAACTCTTTATTTGAGACCTGGGGAGACATTAAAATGACCACCCCACTCATTTGTCATTATTTCAAAAAGGTCCAATTCCCTGGCCTGGAGGTCTGGTCGACCAAACTTGAATCCTTGAAATAAACAATAGGTTTAGGGTGTGAGAATGGGTGGAAATTGACCTCTTTTACAAGGGTTCCTGTGATGTGCTCTATTTGGTTGGAGAGGATGCCCACTAGAAAGGTCAGTAGGGCTTGTCTACCTCTGTATTTCTGCAGCACCAACCATTAGTTAAGTGCTCAGAGATACTGCGTGCTGTAATTGTCCAACACAAAGATTCTGATTAATAAGGCCTCTGAAAAATCTGTTATTTAAATAAAGCACTGTCTTCTGTGTCCAGTGCTGGTTTGAGGTGGAAAAAAAAATTAAATTGAAGAAGCATGGAAGAGATCAATATAAAGTTAACTTTTCCCCCTAAGTGTTCACACATTCCAATTCACTAGTTAGTGTGGTGGAGCACTCCATAAATGGCACAGTAACAAGTGAGAAACTAGTCACACAAGGGATGAATATTGCAGGAACTGTGTGTTTGTGTATGTGTGTGTGTGTGTGTAAACAATGCAATTAAATATCTGAGTTTTGATGAGGAAAATAATCAAAAACATTTTCAAAACTAGGTATTCTTGAGAAGCTCAACTGAATGAATGCTTTAAAGGACATTTTCTTATGTCATGTTCTTTGAGGCACATAGTTCATTAAAGTATTTAGCGTAGATTATTATAATGATATTCAGCATCACTACTTCATCTGAAGATCTGTTAATTTGTTACAAGGCTTCATTTTAAAATGTCTATAATGCATCTGTTTAATTTGTTTTGAATTCATAGCATCCAAGTTATCCCATGGATTATTTTCCCTGAGAAATCCATTTAAATCTGTCTAGTATACTTTAACATTTTCATGTATAATTTTGGTCTCTCTCTACATATTAGTCTGGTCCATCCATATGAGAAAAAAACAACAAAAGTCTGTACAGTCTCTTTATCTCTGCAGCAATTTGTCATTTGTGTGTCTTAAAGAGGGACAATTGATGTATAGAAAAGGAGGTGGTTTCTTTCCCAACAAATTAGACTCAAATCTTAGAGCATGTATTACTCTAATTAATCTTTGGAATTTTTTTCATAAGAAAGGAAGAATGGAGGAAAGATGAAAGAAAAAGGAAGGAAAGAGGGAGGGAGGAAAGGAAGAAAGGAAGAAAGGAGAGGTCAGGAAGGAAGAGTTAAATGAGAAAAGGAGAAGAAGAATAGAAGAAAAACCCTACTAACTTAATGTTGAAAAAATTAAGTAGTAGCATTTTGGAGCACTCATGTAAACAAACAAAAAAAAAAAAAGATGTGAGCCCTGGTGCCCTGCTTGACCCATTTTCTGCCTTTACACAGTGTAGGTGTTTCAGAAATGTTCATTAAGTTGAATTGAATTGACTTGACATTACTCAGTGGCCCTGGTAATGTAAAGACACATAACAAATAAATGCCACAGTGGTGGCTTTAACTTGCTAGCCTAGCACAGTGCATTGCACACAGTGGGTGGTCAACACATGTGTTCTTTGATAAAGATGATTGATGATAACTTTACTGTTCTTTCAGTGTATTTAAAAACATAAGATGCAAAAGGAGAAATAGAACTCCCGTAATGGGTAATGCATTAAAAGTTTTCTTTAGGTCAAAGCTCTTAGCAAATACTTAAGATCAGCTTAATTTTTTACAGTTTCAACTCTTTTTTTTTTAAATCTTCAGTAATGAATTCTATGTGAGATTTAAGACGTGTATTGCATTGACATATGAGCTAGTAATACTGCACTGAGTAGCTGCTCTTCTAGCTTTTCATTATCCATACTTCAGAGAATATAGTAAAAATTTCATCTAATTGGCTTGCAAATAAATAAAGGTTAGGGTAACACAGTACAGTATAGAGTGTGCACTAGACATACATTATGCATGTATGTAACCTTTGTGCAAAATTGTTATTTGTGTCTTTTTTCAGCTCTTAGTATGTGCTCAAAGTATCCCTTTGATTATGACCTTTTGTATCTTTTTTTTCAATTTTCTATTTAGCAGCTGCTTTAAATATATTTCAAATAGAGCTATTTAATATAGCCCATTACAATTTGTTAAACTCATCATAATCTATTTTTCTAAGAGGGTCACCTTTAGCATATGAGCAAATGAAGATACTTTATTAGCACCAGTTTTTTTAAAATAAGAATATCTTATTTGGAATCAGAATCAAAAAGACTGCATCTTGTATTTTATAGGAAAAATGTGTAAATAGCTAAGTAATAAAAATGGAATAGAAAAATAGGTTACTTAGGATATAAATATATCCTATTTTCCCTAAAGTCTTCTATATGGAATAACATTTTTTCATCTCTCACTGACAACTGACATTGAAAGACTTCTGTCCTGAGACATTGTAGCTTATAACTAGGGTGTGCACTATATCTGTTCCTGCTGAAAGAAGCACTTAAAAATAATTCCTACATCATTTAAAATTTACTTTATAGTGAGACCATTTGGGGTGGGAGCAGGGGAGAATACAGGCAAAGCAGTGCTGAGTTCCATGACTTCAATATTTAGAATATCTGTTGATCTTATTTCATTATCCTGTTTAAATGGTCTTTTAAAGCCTTAATTGAATTATATAGAAAGATACACACATATACATTTACATAAACATATATAAATATGCAGACATACAAACACGTTTGTATGTGTATGTATATGTCTTTTAGTATCAAGCCTCAGAAACAACTTGGATGTCAAGAATTGCCCTAATTCTCCCTCTTTTACTGTCCCCTTTCCTCTCCCTCAAAAAAAAATGTTTCCAAAATGTTTATTCACTTTCAGCCTCATTTGCTTTCGTTCAAAAATATAAGACACTCATCAAATGCAATTCTGAACAAATTGTGCTTTATTTTTAATCTGTTAGAAGGTTTATTCTGGGTTTGTCTGACATAAGGGTGATAGGTTTCTATCTCTTGGACTAATTAATACCTTTAATCTTTTTTAATGGTTAAATAGTCTCTCTTTGGTTTCCAGGCAGACTAGAGATAAAAGCACATAAGGCTGGAGGTTAATCCCCCATACTTTATTTCTTAATTTCTGCCACAGGGATTCCCTTTCCATCATTGCTATTTACTCAGAAGCAGTGTTAAGATGCTTTGAGAAAGAGACAACAGAAAGTTGGATTAGGACTATCATTCAAGATTAGTCAGACATTAAACTTTGAAGGATTTAATAAACAATAACTGTGAGCCTAACATAGCTCCCATTGCTTAAGAGTGTGTGTCCGTATTTGATTATCTTGTTTATAATAAGTAAAAACAATGCTTTTAGAAGCATTATTGGGAATAGATGGCACTATGCCTAGAATTATTCAAACAAAAGGCAATCATTTTGGAAAGACGATAACAGAAAACAGCTCGATTCTACTAATGCAAGAAATAGCTGGTTGGTTGCCACCAGCATCCTACCTAATACTAACTGGTTGAAGTGTATTGAATTTTCCTCTCCTGTACAAGGACTATTGTATGTCCATTTCTTGAGTTGACAGCAAACTGATTGTTAGTTTAAATGTGAGATAAACCAAGCTAGAGAAATTCGATGGTGTTTCATAGAAAGAGTCCAACAAACAGAATGGGCTTTGCAATAAATGCTTTCTTTCAACACTACAGGGATTATAAATGTGTACGTAAGTCAGTCCTGGAAAATATTGTCCTGATTCTTTTGCCTCAGTACTCTGCCATATATTTGAGGCTGATGTGGTTCTTTGAGGTTGTAAGAAACTTAAGGAAGGTTTTTATTGATAAAATTGATTTTTTTCAGCTTCCTCCATTTTGAATTTAATGTCTTTAAGTGAATTGTAGATTTGAGAGAGTCTTCTCGGTAATGTTAGGGACATTGATGTAAACCCCTTCAAATAGATTTTTTTTTAAACTTAAGAGTCTCAGCTCAGACAAAGGTATGCATCTATCCTCAAGAAATATAATTTGAGCTAGCTAGTTTTAACTTTAATGGAACTTGCATCCATAAAGTACACTCTAATAATCTCTTTTCTGGAGAATTAAAATGTAACTGTTGGTAATAGAATGAAAAATTTTTATCAGTGTAAGCATTTTTAAAGAAAAATTTTAAGTGCTTAAGCATAACAAATTTAAAAAATAACCCAGAGATCTCTGTGGTACCTAAGGTATAAAATCAGATCTAGAAATTAAAGTTTTAGAAATGAGCTAATTTACTGGGAAAATGCCAATCCAAATTCATAAATTGAATTAATAAGCTAGCATTGATCATTTATATTAAGTAGTTTGGTTTTGAGTATTTACTGAAGTAGATTTTACATACTATGCTACAGATTAAAAAAGAAAAATAATAAAGTCCACTGTTCTATTTTCCCTAATATGGGCATTACTCTCCTTCTGCATATGAAGATATGTCATGTGAAAATGAGACAGGCAAAAAGAAAATTAGTTTTCTTCCCAAAAGACAGTCATGACACATTTGTAAGAAGGACTAAGAACAAATAATTTAATGGTCTGGTGAGTAAACTTAAATATTACTTGCTTTGTTCCTTGTCAAGACTAACTTTCATAGCAGCAAAAACAAATATACAAACAAAAACAAGAAAAGCCTAATGATAGAGTTATCAATGAATTGATATAAATTTATACCCTATTTGATGAGGTGGGAAGACTGAATTGTGGATCAGAAAGGAGCTTTTCAGTATGCTGATAGCAGTTGGCCCAATCAAATATCCTTGGATTCTAGAATCCTGAAGGAGAGGGACAGTTTTTCCTTTGTATGGTGACATCTTCAATGGGTGATAAGGGGATTAGCATCAAATACATATTATGGCAGCAATTGTTTCTTGGGATTTGACAGGTTGGGCCTTTTTACGACTAATACCACTATATATATATATATATATATATATATATAATAAATTAATTTATTTATTTTCTTGTTTACATCATTCATTTCCATGAGATTTAGAGTTACAAATTTTCTCCCAATCTTTCCCCTACCCAACATCTCAAAACAGCCATCCCACTGTATAACCCCTCCCCCAGTCTGCTCTCTCCTATGTCTTCCCCCTCACCCCTCTGACTTTCCAGTGGGGCAGGTTGGATCTCCCTACCACAGTGCCTGTGTATCTTAATTCCCAGTTGGATGTAGTTAATAATAATAATTGTATATAAATATATATATATATACATATATATTTTTAACATTTGATTATAGAACTTTAAATTCTAGATTCTTTCCCTTCCTCCCTCATCACCCATCCCCACTGGAAGGACAAGCAATTAAATACAGGCTGTACATGTGTAATTACGCAGAACCTCTCCACACTGGGCATATTGTGAGAGACTGATTATATGTCCCTCCTTCC
>CM053580.1:375833512-375886314 GCA_028627135.1 Pseudochirops cupreus | reverse complement strand
TTTTTTTTTTTCTTTTCCCAGTGATCACTCATTGGTTACAACCCTTCTATATGACCAAACTATTGTACAATGTGAAAGTATTTGCAGATCTTATACATGATTGCAAGCCACTATGGTGGGGGGGGGGAGGAAGGGAGGGGAGAAAATCTGAAACTCAAGTGATTGTGGAACTGAATCTTGTAAATTAAAAGTAAATGAGTAAATTAAAAAAAAAATAAAATGAAATAAAAATAATAGTCGTTCCTTTTCCACTCCCAGGTAAATAAAGCGTGTATCAGTCACCTTTTTGACAGGTAAAGATAATGAGGAATAGTTAGGCTGTGTTATTTACACAAGAGCATATAGATAATTAGTTACATTCAGGCTTGATGCCTTGGCATCTTTCACATGTTCCTATTTTTTATTATCTATATTGATTCATTCATTACAATCTATTGATCCTTTCTTTGAAATGTTTCAGTAAAACAAACAACGATGAAAGATTTAAGAATTCAGTGAACAACTATTTAAGAATTCAGTGACTCCAGAGGAACAATGCTGAAAAATGCTACCTGCTTCCTGACACAGTGGCAATGGACTACGTTGGGGGACATGGGTAAAATGGGGTTTTGTTCTGTACATCTTTAAGGGGTTTATTTCTCTTTCTTTTGGGCAGTGGGGTATGGGAACGATAGGGAATAAATATATTTTCATTGAACATTTAAAATTTGCTTTTTTCTTAGCCATTTTTTCTTCTTTGGAATTATTCCCCCATCTTGATATCCCTTAAGTCATTCTACTGTGATGTTCTAGGGACATTACACTTGTTTAGGTTCTCAATACTTTATACCTAAATTTCTATAACCTACCTGGTTATCCTTTTTTAGGTTCTCAATATGTTTTCGCCTAAATTACTATAACAGCTTCCCAGCTGGCTACTCTAACAGAAAGTAAGGAGAGAACTACATAAAGCATAAATGAGTATTTGGATAATATATAATATTTTAAAATGCTGTTTCTTTGTAAAGGGAAGGTATTTGGTCAGGGGATTTCCTGATCAATTCAATGAGTTTCCCAGTCAATTTGGTGAAATTCAAAGGCATGAGTCTTGTGTTTTTAGAGACATCTCAAGGGCATTTTCTTATCAAGAGTATGGACATGTCCACTAGCCTTGAGGGAACACAATTCCTGATAGGTTTTTTTAGTGGACAGGGCTGCCTCCAAGCTCATTGCCTGACTGGAACTAAGTAAGATGACTCTTATGGGAAAAGCTGTAAGCTGCCAGATTAATTCAACTCTCTTTTGTACTTCTTGTCTGTCTTTTCTCTAATGAGGAAAAAGATCAGCTAGTAACAAAACATGCCTCTGTTAGGTATACAGGATTCGGGGAGAGGGTTGGGGAGTATGAGGAATGAATTCATTTAACTCTCTACTCCTATGAAGCTAAAATAGCTATTTTGGGCCAAAAGCATGTGAGACTAGTATGCTCTTATAGATGAACTGAGAGAAGTTCTATACTAGACTTTCCTATTTCAAGAGCAAGTGTAATCACTTGCAGATTGCCTGCAGAAAAACGTGACAAATGCTTACATAGGCATGCTTACATGTCACAGAAAGATGGTTCAGAACAATATTGAGGGAATACTCTTCCAGTTCAATCCACTTTGGAGGAGGTGGGTGGAGTTCTGAATTTCTTAGGCAGCATGCTCTTAGAATCAAGTTTTCCTCACAGAGAACAGAGATTTCTTGGGCAATGTAAATGCTGAACTTTGTCTTACAAGTAATCCCAAATTTGAAAATTTGAAGACTAGACATTCTAGAAAAAGTAATGGATTTTCTCATACAATGTGCTACTTGGATAAAAAGCATGATCTTTCTTGAAGTACAAAGCTATCAAGTAATTAATTTACTTCATGACTAATAAAAAGGGAGTTACTTAAAGAGTAGCCCCAATGCCCTATGGAAGAAATTCTTACATCATAGACTCACTGTGAGTCAGAGAGGGACTGTGTAAAACCTTAAGGGAGATCTAGGGATCTACTGGCATATCAAAAGTCTTCCATGATGATGAACCCAAGTTTAGTTCCCTTCCTATGAGAGCTGATAAGTTATTTGAATGCTTTATGCGATTCTAGAGTTTTTTTGACTTGTATTTTTTTGCATCTTTGTCATTTTTTTTGAGATAAAATAAAATCCTTCTTACCCTTATATACTGCAGCCTTGAAGGGTTTTTAAGCCTGGACTTTATTGCCTTCATTTAAAGAAACTACTCTTCTATTAATTCTTTGCAGTCTCATTTTAAACATCATCATTTAAATGAACTGTGAGCATTGAAACTACTCTCTCCAAAGTTACCAATGATCTTTTAAGCATCAAACCTAATAGCCTTTTCACATTTCTCATCTTTCTTTGGCTCTCTGCAGCCTCTGACACTGTCAACAACCCTCTCTTTACCTTGATCTCCTTCTCTCTCTAGTTTTTGTTTTTGTTTTTTGCTATGGTATTCTCTCCTGGTTCTCTTCCTACCTATCTGGTCAATCCTTTCTGGTTCCCTGTGTTACATCTTCATCAGGGGCACGTGTGCTAATGGTGAGTGTCTGCCAAGCCTCTGTGTTGGGCCCTCTTCTTTTCTGCCTAAATATTGTTTCACTTGGTGATCTCATGAGCTCCCACGAATTTGACTGTTATCTCTGCAGATTATTCTCAGATGTATTTGTCTAGGCATAACCACTTGCTTGATCTCTAGGTTTACATCTCCAATTGCCTACTGGACATCTCAAATTGGATTTCCTAAAGACACCTTAAACTCATATCTATATTTGAAGTCATTATCTTTCCTCCTAAGCCCTTACTTCTTAACTTCCCTATGACTGGGAGAACATCTTACCAGTCACCCTAGTTCCCACTTTAGGTGTCATCTTTGATTCTTCCTTTTCTTGTACTCCCCATAATTCATCAATTGCCCAGTCAGCTAGTTTCCATCTTTGTAACATCTCTCATTTATGTTCCCTTCTCTCTTCTAACACTACTGATACCTGGGTGTAGTCCCTCATCTCCTCATGCCTAAACTATTGCAATAGTCTTCTGATTGGTCTCCCTTTCTCATTTCTCTCCAACTCAGTCCATCAGCTAGCAAACTGATTTTCCTATAGTGCAAGTCTGACCATGCCATCCCTTGCTGCATTCAATCAACCCCAGTAGATTCCTGTTACTTCATCCTCTATTTAGCTTATAAAAATCTCTCATACCTGTCCCCTTCCAATTGCCATCCATGTACTCTGCCATCTGGTGACACTAGTCTTGTTGTTCTTTGGACAACACACTCCATCTTCCAACTCCAAGAGTTTTCACTAGTTGTGTTGCATGACTGGAACTCTTTATATCCTCAACACTGTCTCTTAGGTTCCTCCCCCCCACTTTTTTTCCTTCAAGAGTCATCTAAAATCCTGGCTTCAAGAGGAAGCTTTTCCCCAATCCCACTTAATGCTGGTATGTTCCTTGTCAATCACCCTCAATTGATATATTTATCATCTCCAATGTATCATAAATACCTTATTTATATCAAGTTATTTTCATGTTGCCTCCCACATTAGGCCATAAGCCCCTTGAAAGAAGGACTGTGTTTTGCTTCTCTTTGCCTCAGTGCTTAATAAATAGTAGCTAATTGACTTTCTGATATCTAAACACAAGCTAAACACAAGCAAAACTTTAGAGCTTTCTTGGAATAATTCTAGTTGAGGACAATGAGCCAGAGAGATAAAATTATCTTTAGTGGGTCAGCATCCATGATTAGACTTAGTCTTTGTGAGTTCAAAATCTTGCACGACCCTGAACACAGGCCACATCTTCATTTGAAATGTAATCATTACCACTAAATTTGTTAGGGAAAGTGATGATTATTTTTTCTATTATTTCTCTTAACCTCTCTTTCCTTCCTCTGTCCTGAATAATTCAAGATCCAAGGCTAAGAGATCTTAACTATCGAGAATCAAAGCTAGGAAGGAAAATCATGCAAAGTCTGGATTAAAAACCCATTTTCAGCCAGGAAAATTATCCCTTCCTTCCACAATCATTCCTTAGACCATAGAATTTGAAGCTAGCCAAAGGAAAATTGTATTTTTTTAATCATAATTAACTTTTTCAGTGGGACCATAGAAACAATCAACCCATCTGGCAGAACAAAGCTTTCAATTCAACACCATCTATTGTCTGTGTTGTGTTAGGCACTGTTCTAGGAATTGGAGATGCAAAAGCAAAATGAAACAGTGACTTCTCACAAGGTGCTTATATTCTACTAGGGGAAACACCATATAGAGAGATGAAACAGATACTATACACAAAGTCATTTTATCAGGCAGGAAAGCAACTGGGGCAAGCAGGAGAAACTTCTTGTAATAGATAGCACTTAATCTTCTACTTGGAGGTAGCTATAAATGATGAAGAAGACAATTCCAGGTATGGAAGTATGGGGGATAGCCTTTGAAAAACTACAGAGTTAGGGAGAAGAGGGGATGGAGAGATGAAGGAAGGGAGAGATGAATGAAGGCAGGGATGGACAGAGGAAAAGAAAGGCAAGAGGGAGGGAAGCAGGAAATAAAGAAGGGAAGAAGGAACTCAGAGAGTTGGCACAGATGGAAGAACAAAACTGAAAACTAATGGCTATGAAATTTTTGGTCACTTTTTGTTCTGATTATCTAACACACAGGGATTCCTAAAATTTTTGTGTGTCATGGAACTCTTTGGAAGTCTGGTAAAATCTATGGACTCCTCAGAATTATATTGTGAAATTTATAAGAAAAAAATACATGGGATACAAAGAAAACCAATTATATTGAAATTAAGATGCATTTTTTTTTCAAGTACACAGACCCCTGAAGTCTACCCATGGACTCTTTGGAAGTTGCTAGAGTTCAGGTCAAGGATCTCTAATCTAATAGGAGACATAAGGAATTCCTTTTCCAGTCTCCCTATCACAAAGACCATCAAAATAAATCCTGTGATTGCAGACTTTAGCACCTTTTAAAAAGATAACTGATGCTACCAACTAACATATAAAGATGAACTTTATTGTCTTCTTCATGAAATTGAAAATCCAGTATTATAGATATGATAATATTCTAATTTGACTTAGATCCTCACAATGATCTCATAAGACAGGTGGTACAGGTTTTACCATTTCCATTTTAAAGGCAATGAGAAGAAGCCTCAAGTTGTGAATAGAAAACTGGACATGGAGTCAGGAAAACATGGATTTCAATTCTGTGTGCGACACTTAATAGCTTTTCTTTTTTAAATATTTATTTATTTTTAGATTTCATCATTTACATAAGTTTAAAAAAATTTTCTCCCTCACTGTCCCCTCTTTCTCCAAAGATTGCCTGCAATCTAATATAGGCTCTACATATACATTCCTATTAAACATATTTTCACATTAGTCATGTTGTAAAGAAGAATTATAATGAATGAGAGAAACCATGAGAAAAACAAAACATTACAAAAGGCAACACAAAAAAATTAAGAAAATAGTCTGTTCCACTCTACATTCTGACTCCATGGTTCTTTCTCTGTATGTGGCTGGCATTTTCCATCATAAGTCCTTTGGAATTGTTTTAGGTCCTTGCAGTGCTAAGAAGGGCTAAGTCTATCAAAATCAGTCATTGCACGTTGTGGCTATTATTTTGTACAATGTTGTCCTGGTTCTGTTCATTTCACTCAGTATCAGTTCATACAAATCTTTCCAGGTTTTCCTGAAGTCCTCCTATTCATCATTTCTTATAGCACAATAGTATTCCATTATATATTCATATACCACATCTTGATCAGCCATTCCCCAATTGATGGGCATCTCCTCAGTTTCCAGTTCTTGGCTACCACAAAGAGCTGCTATAAACATTTTTGTCCATGTGGATCCTTTTCCCATTTTTATGATCTCTTTGGAATACAGTACTGGAAGTGGTATTGCTGGGTCAAAGAGTATGCATATTTTGACAGCCCTTTGGGCACAGTTCCAATGTGCTCTCCAGAATGGTTGGATCAGCTCACAACTCCACCAACAATGAATTAGTATTCCAACTTTCTCACATCTTCTCCAACATTTATCATTTTCCTGTTTTGTCATGTTAGCTAATCTGATAGATCTGATGTGGTACCTCAGAGTTGTTTTGATTTGCATCTCTTGAATCAATAGTGATTTAGAACATTTTTATATGACTACAGAAAGCTTTAATTTCTTCCTCTGAAAACTGCCTGTTCATTTCCTTTGACCATTTATCAACTGGGGAATGACTTGTATTCTTGTAAATTTGACTCAGTTCTCTATATATTTTAGAAATGAGGCCTTTATCAGAGACACTAGTCACAAAATTCTTCCCAGTTTTCTACTTCCCTCCTAATCTTGCTTGCATTGGCTTTGTACAAAAACTTTTCAAATTAATATAACCAGAATGATCTTTTTTGCATTTCATATTGTTCTCTATCCCTTGTTTGGTCATAAATTCCTCCATTCTCCATAAATCTAACAGATAAACTATTCCTTGCTCTCTTAATTTGTTTAGAGTATCTGTCTTTACATCTAAATTGTATACCCATTTGGACTTTATTTTGGTATACGGTGTTAGATGTTGGTCTGTGCCCACTTTCTGCCATCCTATTTTCCAGTTTTCCCAGCAGTGTTTCTCAAATAGTGAGTTCTTATCCCTGAAGCTAAAGTCTTTGGGTTTATCAAACAGTAGATTGCAATAATCATTGACTACTGTGTCTTGTGTACCTAACCTATTCCACTGATTTACCCTTCTATTTCTTAGCCAGTACAGGCATGTAAAGGCCCTGATCTTTAGGAAACTCTTTAAAATTAATGTATGCAAAGCTCAGAGTGGGTTGTGATCTGTGTTGGAGGAGAGGAGAGATTTCCACACAAGCAAAATCACAGATCCTTAATATTTTGAGGTGCAGATCATGAAACAGGTTCAGGAAAGCTAAGTGACTGATGTTAAGTCCTAAATTTGTTAAGTGACCGAGATAAAGTTTGAATCAGGGTTTTTAGAAGCCAGGTTCCTATCAATCTACTCCTCAAAAATATTTTATGTACTTTGCCAAACATCATTTGAGTAGTATGGTATAAGAACACAAAATCTCAAGCTTCTGATCCCTTTTTCAAAAAAAGGATAAATGCTAATGAATCAGCAAAAGATCCATCATTTTAAAATATCCCATGCAAATCTATACGGATGTCACATTTGGTCATTTACAGAGATGACCAGAACATAATGTTATCTGAAAATATATTTCTAAAAATTGAAGTGTCAGCATCATACCTAAATTTAGTACAAGATAGCACTGGAACACACAGGGCTGGGTCTCCAAAGTGAACAGACATATTTTAGGCCATCCGATGATGCCATGCAATCATTGATTATTCAGAACACGAAGAAATAATACTATTTTTCCCATTAATAACAATAAAATCTTTTCAAGTCTTTTTCTGGGGGAAACAATAGCAAAATCAAGATTTTAATCATTTCACTTCAATTTATACTGCAAAGGATAATTGTAGGTGCAACCAGTCAGTTGAAAATTGTTGATGACAACCAATTTCTATTTTGATGTTTTTCCCTGCTAGTGCTGAAACATAAATATTAAAATAAAGCAAAATCCAAAATCTAAATGGGACATATACATTTGTGTATATGTATACCTGTATACATATAGGCATACGTACATGAATATACACATACATATATATAATATGAACAGCATGTATGTGACATATGTATCTGATGTATGTGTAGATACATAATTACAAAGAGAGACAGAGAAACACATATATGGTAATGACTATATTATCTAAATTGTGCTTCTTTTACATATAGCCTTCCAAAGTTGTCAAGCTTATTGTTGTTTTTTTTTTTTACTGACCCTCCCAAAACACAAACTAAGCTTAAAAACTATTATGACATACTGATATATGGTCTAAGAACAACAAACGCCTAGGGAAACCTTGATCTGAAACAGCTGAATTTTGCATAGATCTACCTATGGGCTTATTAAAAATGGATCAGATTCATGTCCTGCATCATATAACTATGGGAAGATTCCCATAGGATGTGAATCTGGCCCATTATTTCTAGGACTCATGCTGTTAAAGGAATGACTTGTGATTGTAAAGATAAGATACCATCTGGAGCCTCCTTCCCCCACTCTTTTCCTATGTATGGGTCAAACTGGGTGGATATCAGAAGTACCATCTTTTGAATATGCCTGAAGATGAGCGCTAGCAAGTGCTTTCCTTTTCAGTAACTCTTGTTATTATTGTTCCAAGAACTAGCCTAAAGGAAAATATACAAAACAGCTGTTTATATGACTCTGTTTAAATTGGCCATGCCTGTCTTATTTAATTTATTAAAATATTGTATGAATCAGTGATGTGTCTATAACACCATTTAATTTGTTACGTATATGAGAAAATGAAAAATGTTAAGGTTATTAGTCAAATTATTAATTTCCCACATAGCATGAAAAGCAGTGCTGTTAATCCTCTTGAATTCAACAGAATATTTAAAAAATTTCTTTATAATGTACCCATTCATTGGATCACTTCATTTTTACCTGTCACATTAAGTGAGGTCATTAAGATAATTTGAAATTAATTTGCGAAAATTTCTAGCCATTTTATTAAACATGGAGAAAGAAATATGGAGATCTTCAACTCTAACTATTTTTTTCAAGAATTCATATATCCAAGTACACCTACACACACATATATGCATACAGATATGCACACATACATATAATACAAACTGTGTGTGTATATGACATGTTTTAAACAGAAGTTACTCATAAAACGGAACAGGAGAAGCTTGGAGTCCTTTATTATTGGGATTGTAAAATTGGTTGGAAATTTAAAGGTAACATTCCTTGAAAAAAGCATCCCTTAATATGGACTTAACTGTCCATATTCTTTGACCCAGATATTCCATCCACAGTTATGCTCCAACGAGCCATTATCAATAAGAAGAAAGTCTACATGTACAGCAAAATATTTGCAGCAGCAATTTTGTGATAGAAAGACTGAGAAATAAGGTAGATGCCCATTGATGGGAGAATGGCTAAAGAACTTGTGGTACATGAATATAATGTCATATTACTCTGCAATAAGAAATTATTAGAAGCATGGAAAGATCTGTATGAATTGATGCTGAGTGAAATAAGCAAAGGAAAGAAAGCCATATATGCAATGACTACAACAGTATAAATGGTCATAATATTCACACACATACACACGCACAGCAAAAAAGAATAGCGTAAAATTATAAAGCACAAGCATGGCTCAAAAAAAAGAGATTCTTCCTAACCCTTTGCACAAGTAGAAGGTCCACACATGTTATACATTACGTGCATTTTCAGATTTTTGGAAGTATTGATTGGTTATGCTTTTGTTTAACTTTAAAAATACTGTTTGTTATATAGGATGGGTCTCTAGGAGGAGGAATGAGAGGGATACTGGGGAAACCATGGAAATGTAAAAAAAGAAAAAATCAATAAAATTGTATTTTTTTTAAAAAGTATAATTTTGCCTAACCCATTGCAACCAGTTAGAAATCTATCAGGAAGAAGTAGCTAAGACTTATTGACCCAGCCCAAAGAAGACAATATGACAGAAGTGCTTCTCAAAGAAATGGTGAGTAGTATGAAGTGAAATTTGAAGGGAAAAATAGCTTCCAGTCTATGGATCCAGAATGGGGATGACCAGGAGGGATGTCAACAAATGAATGAAATATCATGAAGATCCAATCATTGGGGAACAGAACGAGCAGGGAGAAACACAGAGAGCCAAGCTAAGTAGCTGGGATCGCAGCAGATTGGTGGTGCATCTGAAAAGCATGGCTCAAATTGCTCATTGTATTGCCTTTAAGCTTTGCATTTTATGGGTCATTCGGTCCTGCCCCTCTTGTGAGGACATGGTTGTGCAGCTGCGTGCCCTGCTGCACTTTTGTAAGCTCTTCTGTGTTAATTACATTTGATCATTAACGAAGCTGGGACAACAGAAATACAGTTCCTTATGTTCATTGAAAATCTGATGTTTTCTAGTTTCTGCCACAATGCCTTTTTATATTGTAGGCAGCTCAATAAAAAATAATTGAATAGAGTGCTACAGCTTATACTTGGGAAACAACATTTGAACTGAAATATATATGTGTGTGTGTGTGTGTGTGTATACACACACACACACACACACATATATATATATAATATTGCACAGTAGAACTCGTTACTTTTTTCTATCTTTACCATTATTCAGAAGTAGATAGACTGATGCTAGATAAGATGATAGATACACAGATGATAGAGACAGAAATGATATAGATAACACCAGAACAGCAATTTAATCTATCCAACTATATTATTGACTACTGAGAAAGAAAGATAAGCACCTCAACTTACCTTTCCAAATTTATTATAATTATTTGCTTTCACACACTCTATGGTCCAGCCAAACTGATCTTGTTTCTGTCTCTGAACTTTTGTATAGACTGTTCCCTCTGTTGGGAATGTACTCCTCACTACTGCCTCTTAAAATCCCCAGTGACTCTCAACACTTGAGTAAAATGCTCCCTCTTTCAAGAGGGCTTTCTAGAGGCCTCCAGACAAGCGTGACTGTGCCTATACTTCCTTGTATTTACTTTATATACACTAGAGGCAATGTGGCTTAATGAATAAGCACCTGGTCTCAAAAACAGGAAGAACTTTGTTCATATGACTAAATGTTTGAGTGATGCTGGGGAATGCACTTCACTAACTGTAGGTGCTCTAGATGATTTATTGTGACTAAAAGTTGCAGAGGTGGACATCCTTGAGGAGAGGATGTTCTTTCATGCAGCTGATCCCTATGTCAGCTACATACCTTGGAGCTAGACACTTTCATCACAATCCCATGAAACCTCTTCCCAATACATTCATCATCCTTGTGAGATTGCATAAGTTTTGGCATTCATAACTTTTCCAGTACCCTCCTCACTCTCAGCTCCTTTTATTGAAGGGCTAGAAGGTAGAACAAAGAAATCCTTGGAAAGCCTTCATTTAAATAAGTGTCACAGACCTTCTTTTCCCACCAGCAGTACTCTTTGGACTAGACTCCACCATGCCCTCACATCAGTTATCACCTTCCCTCCTTCCCACTTTTCAGCTTTCTTTTGAGCTTTGTCTTCTCTAGTTCTATTGTGAACTCCTTGAGAGCAAGGAATTTTTTTCATTTGTATCTCCAGCATTTAGCATAGTGCTTGGCAAGACTCTGTCATTACCTAAACAGTGACAAAAAAAAATCAACTCAAAAGAAATTCATAAATCCATAAAATATTACAATTACCTTGTGTCTTTCTGGTTTGGTAGCAGACCATGGTGAGAGAGAGCATAAGATTGCTGATTGTAGCTATGACCTCTCCTATAGTGTTTCCTAAAAAATCTACACTCTTTTATAGATGTTTGTTTCTCTCTAGCCTGAAAATATTTCCTTTATGGTCTTCATAATTTTTCAAACTACTTTCACTCTTTGGTAATTTGATATGAGAAAAATTCCATCCTTCTGACTGAAATCATAGAAAGAGTAGATAGTCACAGATACTACCAAGTGCCTTTGGGGTGTAACCCTCCCTGGTCACAGTGAATGCTTGGGTATTGATCATATTTCATTAAAGAGGGATGATTAATAAATATTTCTTGGAGAAGAATGTTCTATGGGAATTCTACAAATTTAATACAGATCTGTAGCATGAAGAAGAATCAGTATTCACCTGAGTTGAAGCAAACATATCATAGATGACTTTATCCTCTCAGGCAGCTCCCGATATTTTAATCCACGTTAAAAACAAATAAGCAAATTACCACAATATATGATAGCTTTAGCAATCTATGCCTGCTAGTTAATCCTATTTCAGTTAGTTCCAGTTTCCATTCTTCTCTCAACTTGTCCTGTTCAGGCAGGCAAAGATGAGAAAAAGACAGATACAAGATGGTTTACTTCATAACTGATTTTTCTCTATTTTAAAAACTTGTGTGATTTTGAAGAAGTCCTTCCCTTTTCTGAACCTCAGTTTATTGCATATGTGAAAGATGTTTGGGGACTAGATGATCTCTAGAGTCCCTTCTTATGACCCTATTATCCTCTGGTCCTAATGTCTGTGAAATACTACTTTGTTAAATCCACAAGCAATTTACTTTTCTAAAGCCACATGGCAAGACTTCCCTCACCTTTGGACTTGGCTCAGTGATAATTTTATAGAAATACACCATGAACTGCCAAAGTTTGGAAACATGCTTCTCTTTGGCCAATTCCCTTTCTTAAAAGGGGAAAATAATTTTCAATGTGGTCTCTTCCCTCATTAGTTAAAAAAAAAAAAGCTTTTTCTTTCTCCTGCCTTTTTTCCTTTCCTCCTTCCTTCCTTTCTTCCTTCCTTCTATCTTTTTTTCTTTTCTTTCCTTCCTTCCTTCCTTAATTTCTTCCTTCCTTAATTTCCTTCCCTTCCTTCCTCCCTTCCTTCCTTCCTTTCTTCCTTCCTTTCTTTTTTTTTCTGTCACTGAGACCTTTGGGTAAAGAAGCTTGAATTCTTCACAGTCCCTAGCTGGTGCATCTTCTCTGACATCCAAAAGTAAATCTCAGTTCTTCTCAATAGAACTAGAAATTGTCCTTTTGCTCAGTCATATAAGCAATCGATCCTCCCTGTGTGCTCTGAATTAAAATTTTCTCCTTGGAGTGAGTTGCACTATCCTCCAAATCTCCCTACAACTGCTGTTCTCCCTTTAACCATTCTGTCACCATGAGGATTTTTATCAGCTTCCTTTTGAACTATATAACCCTTTTATTTTCTTCTCCACAGTTTATACATATCAGAGAAGCAGCCTTTCTCCTCCCTCACTGATGTGAATAGACACAGTCATCTCAGTGATTTAACTAGGCATGTGTAACTTTTAAAAAAAGGGGACATTTTATGCAATCCTGTGATGGTGCTATGCCATCCGATTCCACAAATATTTATTAAAACCCAAGTATACGGAGAACATTCATTGTCACAAGTGTTGAGGAGAAAAAGACAAAATGAAAATCTGTCCTGCCCTTAAGGTGCTTACATTCTTCCGGGGCAATAATACATAAGGAGATAAACGTATATTTATGGTAAATTCAGAACGGAAAGAGCATTAATTTGAGATCAGGAAAGCTTTCTCATTTGCCATAGAGTTAACGTCAAAGCAGTATTAACTAGGTGGTACACTGGATAAAGCACTGGGCTTGAATTCATAAGACATAAGTTCAAATACAACTTTAGACATGTCCTAGATATATAATCCTGAGAAAGTCACTTTACCTCTTTCTGCCTCAGTTTCCTCAACTGTCAAACAGGGAAAATAATAGCATCTAGTTACCAGGGTAGTCATGAGGATCAAATGAGATATCTGTAAGTCATTTTCTCATAGTGCTTGTCACATAACAAATACTCAATAAGTTTTTCCCTCCCTCCTTCTCTCCTTCAATCCTTCCTTCTTCCTTCCTTCTTTCCTTCTTTCCTTCCTTCCTTCCTTCCTTCCTTCCTTCCTTCCTTCCTTCTCCATAGAACAAGTAGGCCTTTTATACAAGATGGGAGATAGAAGTCATCTAGACTACCTGCACTGTTTTCACAGAAGTTGTAAATGACTTTCATATCATTCTGTGATTTTGTTGAATTGTTAGTCATTCATTCACAAGACCGGTTAAAGCTGATATCCCATCTGTTCTGAGATTCATAGCTACCCTAGGGCAGAACACAAGGAAATCATAGTTCTTCCTTTTTTACATTCTTGTCTCATACTACCCAGTCATGGTGTAAGTGAAACCAAGTGGATCTTGTGATTGTATATTTAGAGTTAGAAAGGACCTAGGTTGTCTGACACAAACTCTCCATTTTGCATACAAAATTCCTAAGGCCTAGAAAGCTTATATAACTTGTCCAAATCTACAGAGGTAGTAAGGTTAGAATATAATCCCTTGAAAGCAGAGGTCATTTCATTCTATCCCTTGTATTCCCAATGCTGTGCAGTGTGCTGTGCTCAGTAAATACTTGTTTACTCTTCTTGTAGATTCTTCTTCTCTTGTCAACTGAACAGAATTGAATAAGGGAGCTTAAACCTAGATGTTCAGACTACAAATTGTGAACTCTTTCCATAACAGAACACTGCCTGCCAATGATGCCAGTACTCACACTCTCCCCTCCCACCATAACTATGAAGCTCAGCCACAGAGAGGTAAGCTCCACTTCTCCATGACATTGATCAAAAAGTTGGAGGGAAACAATGCAACTTACAAGAAAATATAGGGGTTTTTTTTTAGTGATAAAGGCAGAACTACTAAAGTACAGTTTAGGAGAAGGCATTACCCAAAGAGATGCCATCTCTGTCACTACATGATCAAATTTGTGGAGCCAAGAGAGTAGGATAAAAGGAAGCAGTAGAGTAGGTAGCTCCCTACCTGCCAAAACTCTTCTAAACAGATTTAGAAAACACACCAGACAGAATCCTGATGGGAGAATCCAAGAAAATCCCACTGATTGTTGTTGGGGAGGGAAGGAGGAAAGAGAGAGACAGAGACAGAGAGAGAGAAAAAAAACAGAGAGAGAGAGAGAGAGAGAGAGAGAGAGAGAGAGAGAGAGAGAGAGAAACAGAGAAACAGAGGCAGAGAAAAAGAAAAAAAAACGGGGGGGGGGGCAAAGAGAGAGACAGAGAGCCCGGGGACAATGAAGTCTGGTCTAGAGCATACCGGAGTATGAAACACAAAAGCACCCAGGGAGAGGCTGTGCCAAGGGGGTCCCTATATTGGGACACCACAATGGGGACAGGTAAAAACTGGCAGCTTTTTTGCCTACTTCCAAGTTCCAATTCATATATTTAAGGCTTCATGATGAGAGGACCTGTCCCTGCACCTCCTCCAGGTAATCTCAGACCCTGAGTAGTATAACAAAAGAGGAATGAGTTCAGTGGCAAGTAGAGCAGGGTCTCAGTTCCAACCAATAATCCAGTCTGAAGGCTAAAGGATGACTCAGTGCAGCAATATCAGACTTGAAGAAAGCCTGCAATTCTGTATATGAGGCACAAGAACTTTCCAGCTAGCTGGCAGTGGCTATCTAGCAGCAGCCTAATGTTGGTTTGACCCAAACCCCCATATTTGGAACTCACAGAATTCAAACTGGGGTTGAGAACGGGTAGCAGCAATCACAACTTGTCCTGGATAAGACCACTTTAGGAGCACTAAAAGCTTTCAGTTCTCAAGACTGAGCATGACAGCTGGAACAGTCTAACATGAATAACCCCAAGAAAGTAATAACTGGGACTAGTCTTTCCCATCCAGAACTGCTGCAGAGCCCAATATAACATCAAGTCTAAAATCAGAAAGTAGACTGGAAGAATGAAGAGACAAAAAAACAAAAAAAGAATCCTACCATAAAAGTATATTATGGAGATAGAGAACTGAAGACACAAATCCAGGAGAAGAGAATGACTCTAAAACATGAACAAGCAAAGTCTCAAATCAAAAGATAGGCTTGGGTAGAAAGTCAAATTTCTATTAGATGCGAAACCACAGTTTAAAAAAAGTTTAAAATGTTCTCATCAGTGAAATAAGAGTGCTAAAGGAAAAAATTGAAAAAGAAATGAGAGTTATTTAAAAAGAATTAGGAAATTAGGAGCTTGTTCCAGGAAGTATAAAAATTTTCCCATGCAACAAACCCCCTAAAATTTCGAATGGACCAAGTATAAGCTAATGATTCCATGTGCAAAAAAAAAAAACATCAAAACAAAATCTAAAGATAGAAAAATATAACAAAATGCAAGTGTCAAAGCAAAAACTATTGAACTGGAAAACGGATTAAGAAGAAAAACTTTAAATGTAAAAATTCTAAAACTAATCACACCACCCAAATCCCATGAAACAAGAGTATGGATATAACATTTCAAGAAATATTAAAAGAGAACTACCTGATCTCATTGAACTCAAAGGCAATGTAGAAATAGAAAGAATCTACTAATCACCTACTAAAAGAAATCCCAAACTGAAGATTCCCAGGAATATTAAAACCCAAATCCAAGTTTCCAGGTCAAATAAAAATACTGAAAGTAGCCAGAAAGAAAGAGTTTGAGTACTGAGGAATCACAATCAGGATTATATATGATTTAGCGGCCACAACTATAAAGAGGGGAAAGTTTGGCAAATCATATTCCTGAAGCCAAAAATATATCCTCGGCTCACAGTCAAGAGCTACTTAACCAAAAAGTGAGCATAACAATACAAAGGAAAAATGGACCTTTAATTAAATGAAGACTTTCAAGCACTCCTAATGAAAAAAGACTTTGGCTCTTTTCAAGACAGTAAAGTATGGTAATCTGAGGGGATGCCCATAAATTGGTAAATGGTTGAGCAAGATAAAACAAAGAAATGTGACAAAATATTATTGTGGTATAACAAATGATAAAGGGGATAGTTTCAGAGAAACTTGGGATGACATATAAATTGATGCAGAGTAAAGTAAATAAATCAGAAGAATTTATTCAAAAACAATGATTCCAGAAAACGAATGATGAAAAACACAGCACCAACCTCCTTATAGAAAAATGAAAGACTCAGAGCACAGATAGAGAAATATTGTTTTGAAAATGACCAATGCTGAACTTTGTTTTGCCTGACTATACACATTTGTACCAAGAGTTGTTTTTTTTTCCTTCATCTTTAATGAGAGTGGAGGATAAGGTGAGAGAGAAGGCAGATTTTGGTGATTGAAAATATATAATTTTATTAAATAAATTTAAAATGAAGAAAAGAAGGAAGAAAGGAAGGAAGAAAGAAAGGAAGAAAGGAAGGAAGGAAGGAAGGAAAGAAGGAACGAAGGAACGAAGGAAGGAACGAAGGAAGGAACAAAGGAAGGAAAAGTTAAATTAGTTAATTGGTTAAATTAGTTAAATCTTCAGCCTAGGAATAAGAAAAATAAAGATGGTTAACAGAAAAATTCAAGTCAAGTGAAGAGATATCAAGAAAGCCCCGCCCTCACTTAGTTCAGGTATCTTGGCCCAAATTAATGTCATCCCATGGTTAATAACAACAGTAACATTAACAATAATGACAAAATAGCATTTATACAGCACATTTAGGTTTGTGAAACACTTAAATAATCAGCTCATTTTGTAATCGTAACAATGCAGAGAGTTAAGTGTTATAATGGACATTGATGCTGGCAGAGGTTAAGTAACTTTTCCAGGGTCACACAGCTAGTAAATGTCAAGGCTGGATTTTAACTCAGATCTTCTCAATTCCATGATGAGTTAATCTGATCAACTTTGAAAAAGTGTGGAGAATAATAGAGATAGCCTAGTGCTCAGCATGGACAAAAATGTCCTCAATTTTCAAAACAGGGAAGAAAGTAGATTCTCAGGTTCGCCAAGAATAGAACATGCCTGTTTCATACTATGTACATATACATATAGCTACATACACATGTGCAAATACATGCATGCATGCATACATAAATAATTTACAGACTTCCTAGACTTTGAAAATAATAGAAATTTTATACCTGGGATTTAGCAATACATTTAACATATTCTCTTATGATAAGTTTGTAGACAAAATGGAGAATTTTGATCTGGATTATTGCAGAAGAATTAGGCACTGGTTTACTGTGTCAAAAATTAGTGATGAATAGATATCAATTTAGAAATATTTCTCTGGTGGAGTATCCCAAAATTCCCGACCTTATATTGTTCAATATTTTTATCAGTTATATGGATGAAAGCCTATATAATATTTTTGTCCAGTTTGTTAATGATATGGAAGTTATGCTTGGATGACAGAATTAGGATTCAAAGGTATTTGGGGCTAGTCAGAATGATGTGAAGATTTTGTAAATAAAATGACTTAAAGGGAGAAAATATATGATCTTTCTGTTTAAAAAAATAAACTGCACACGTATGAGATGGGGAAAATATTGTTAGACAAAAGTAACTATTAAAAAGAGGAGTTATTATGCTCTGTTGGCTTATTATTGTATCAACAACATGATTTGAATTAATCCATCATCAAGCTTTTATTTAGTGCCTCTTATGTGGTAGATACCATACGAAGTCCCAGGGATTCAAAAACAAAATTGAAACATTCCATACCTTCAAGGTGTTTACATTTCATTGCAGGGAGATAAAATATATATACAGTTAAGTATGTACAAAAATAATGCTGGCAATAATTTTTTTTCCAGTGGTGGAAGCACAAGTAGTTGGGAGATTCAGAGATGTCAGAGTATTACAGTCAGGCAGCGTTAAAGAAAACAGTACACACAACACACAAACACATACAACACACAAACACACACACCCCGCCTTGAAATGATAGTGTTCTTGTACTGTGTGGAAATTCTGCATTTAGCATTTAGTTCTGAGAATCATTTTTTTCAAAATACATTTTTATTAATGAATGTTGTCTTTATATCACAATCTAGTAAAAAAAAAAAACAAAAACACCACAAAAGAACCTGCCCCATCTTCCAACTGACTTCTCCTTTGTAAAGTCAAGTCACTAAGCATTGATTAAACACCTACTATGTGTTGGGCAATGTAAAAATGCCAAATATAGTGACCACATCTGTCAAACTATATATTTTATTCTAATAACCTACCACTTCTCTGCTGTAAGGAGACATATACTTCATTATCATTTCACTGGTTTCAAATTATTTGGAAATTAATTTCATTTTAGTGATCCTTTTCATTTATGTTACTGTAGCCAAAGTTCATATATATAATATATATGTTTGTTTCTGCATATTTCACTGTATATCAGTTAATACAGGTCTTCCTATGCTTCTCTGAATTCCTCAGATAGGTCATTTCTTACTACAAGAATAGTCTATCATATTATTAAACCACTGATTTTTGTTTAGCTATTTCTCAATTGATAGGATCCATTTTGTTTCCAGCTCTTTCTAACACACACACACACACACACACACACACACACACACACACACACACAAACACCTACACACACATACATCAAAAAAACTGCTATGAATAAACTAGTTTATATTCAAATGAGGCTTTTATATAGTATTATATAAATTATGTAAATATGTATAAATTATATAATGCTATTTGTAAACATCAAATGAGAGATTTGTAAAGCACTTAGCCTACTACTTGGCACATAGTAGGTACTATATAAATGTTTCTTCCCTTCCCCCATATTCAGTCTTGGAGTATTGTAGCCAAGGATTCATCCTGAAAGAAAATCATATTTAGCTTACTTGGCTTGAAAGAGGATCAATGTAGTTTTAACTTAAGTATACTTTACATATTACAGAAGGAAATAGCAAACCATTCCAGTATTTTTGCCAAGAAAACTCCACAGACAGTATTGGCATGTCATGGTCCATGGATCGTGAAGAATTAGATATGATCAAACTACTAAATGATAACAAAAATAATTTTACATAGTTGTGCTGTATCTAACTCAAACTAGCTCATAAGAGCTGCTTATTAAATTCTCAGTGTGAACACTTGGACCTCATAAATCAGCAAATACTATAAATCGGCATTTGATTTATTGTTCTATCCAAACTTAACAAAGTGAGGGAGAAAATGTTGATAATGCAGATTAAACCTTAAAATGTTTTGGTACATCTTTTCTGGAGAGCCAATTGTTAAATATTTACTGGTATATCCTTTGGACTAATTTTATCAAAGTATATCAATAACTTGGAAGGGTAATGAATGGATTGTCTGCTTTTAGTATAAAAGTGCCAACAAATGTCCTAATTTGGCATAAAAAGAAGTAAGTTCTCTTTCCCCCCGTGGCCAGGCACTCTGGATTCTTAAGGTATTTTGTACATTCTTATGGGCTGACTCTCTTTGCCCCAGTTCTTTTTTTTTTTTATTGCTTTTTAGAGGGGGGAGGGAAAGGCAATTGGGGTTAAGTGACTCTCTCAAGGTCACACAGCTAGTAAGTGTTAAGTGTCTGATGCCAGATTTGAACTCAGGTCCTCCTGATTCCAGGGCCAGTGCTCTATTCACTGTGCCACCTATCCACCCCTCTTTGCCTCAGTTCTTCCACTTTTATTATTTAAACTAAGCTAAGCACCATTTCTATCTCAGTGAGAGTGTAGGGATCAACCCTAGATGACACATTTTGGGGAAAAGTGAAGATAAATGATATAAAAGGAGAAAGTATTATTTCCAAAAGGACATGGCAATACATGGCTTCCGAGTAGTTGTTGTTGCTATTGTGGTTTTAATGGGACTCCTACAGTCCATTTCTATTCATCCTTATTCTTTTTGGTTTTTAATTCTAGTCTTATAAAAATGCTCTAAATAATCCAAGATTTCAATTAAAAGAGGGTAGTGTTATTTATAATTAACCATCCCAAGAGCAGAAGATTGTTTACTAGCTAAAGGAAATTGAAATGGTAGCTTTTACGATAAATTCAGGGTTAGAGCTTGTTGAAGCAAATTTGACTTTCTGTTATGCCAACACAGCTGGAGTCAAATGGTAGAGGTGGTTCAGAGCTGCCTGCCCATGCATAATGGTAGGCAAGGGGACCCCAGCCCTGCAGGAGGACTCTGACTCTACTGCTTTTAGGAGAGCTTTGGAAATCCTTCTTTGTGTTACAGGTATTATTAGCCTAAAACAAAGCTAGAGACCTCATGCTGGAGAGCAGGGATGAATGGGGGCGGGGGGCGGTTTAAAATTAAAGTAATTACTTTACACAGAAACACCCAAACCCATATAAAAGACCAAGGATATACATTTCAGGCCTAATTTTTTTATCTCTATATTCCACCACTAGCGCTCAGGGAAAGTCACTAAATTTTCTATGCCTCAGTTTCCTATTATGCAGTTCATAGATGATAATAATAATCAGTCTCCATCATGACATCGTGATATTAAGTGGAGTGTCATTAGAAAGAGTTGTTTGCATTTCGTCATCTGACTTTTTATAATCCCACGTGAGGTTTTCTTGGCAAAGATACTAAAAAGGTTGGTCATTTCCTTCTCCCATTCATTTTACAGATAAGGTGAACAGAATTAAGTGACTTGCCCAGGTTTCACAAAGCCAGTAAGTGTCTGAGGCTGGGAACTCAGATTTTCCTAACTCCAGGTCCAATATTCTATCCACTGTGCTAACTGGGTTTTGGGAAGAGTAGGACTTAATGTTCATAATTCCCAATGGTGACAAAGTGGTTGGAAAATGAAATTTGTGACATATTGCCAAGCTTAGTGCACATATTCATCCTGGCACTCAAGGTATGATAATAGCTGCCTCCCATACTGTTTTTTAGGTATCACTACCACTTTTTATAATTTCAAATTTATCCTATATATAGTTTTGTTTGTATATAATTGCTTATATGCTGTCTCCCCACTAGACTATGAATACCTTGAGAGCAAGAACTGTCTTTCATCTTTGCATGTCTTCCCAAAGCTTAGTAGTGCCTGGCACATAGGAAAGGTTTAATAAATGCTTATTGACTGACTGGCTGACCATTTTATTCAACCTCCCTATGCTTTCCCCCTCAACACCAAGCCCTTGAACCTATATATGTCACCCTGATGGTCAGGTAGTGGTCTGTGTTGCCCGCCCCCCACCCTAGGCACACAGCTATAATTGCCACTTTAATAGGACTGGCTTAAATACTACCTATCCTCCCGGCATCACCCATAAGCCTGGAAAGACAATGATCAATGTAACAAATCTATGTAGCAATATGTGTTGGTGGCAGAGAAAAAAATTGCAGGTATACCTGCCTCTAGGGAGCGAGATGTCTTTTCTCCACTGTCACTGGGGCAAGCCCCCTTCAATTTTGTCTCCCTCATTGTTAGGAGACTGTGACTAGCACCCCAAGTTCCTTTAATCACTTAAAATAGATTAGCTTTTACAAAGAAATGTTTATTTTGAAGATATAGTGAGAATAAATGTAAAATTTTCCTAGCATCTTCAGGGCACCTGGACCTGTGTTTCCTGTTGAGGGTAAAATGTTCGATCAGTTCCTCCATAATTCCCACCAAATTTATATCTTAAAGCAACTCCTAAATGAATCATAGTCTCAGCTACCACTGGGACTCCCATTCTTCCACCCAGGTCACTCCATGAGGATACTTCACTGACTAGAAAACCCAGCCTGAACTCAGACTCTTGGATTCTGGTGTCTTGTTCTTCACATGGTTTCAAACTCCCAAATTTAAAGATTTCATTCTCTTCATGTAGAAAACAAACAAAAAGGAATAACCAAAAAGGCCAAGAAACAAGCCTGTTTCTCAGGGCCATGTAGTCTCAGAGTGGAGAAAACCCTAAGGTCCCTTTACCACTTGGTCTCTCATCAGAAAAAGAGTTGGGGTTGAGCCAAGGTGGAAGAGTAGAAGGACAAACTTGGCTTGAGCTTCCACTCCAATCACTTCCACTATATGTAAAAAAAAAAATGACTCTTAACAAACTTTAGAGCTACAGAACCCACAAAGTGACAGAGAGAAACAAATCTCCCACTGAAGGCAGTCTGGCAGGCTGACAGGAAAGGTCTATCACAGCATACTAGTTGCTGAGCACAGTCTGCCCTGAGCCGCAGTTCCGGCCCCAGGGCAGCTCCACTAGCAGGGGCCAGAGCAGACTCCAGGAGAGTGAACCACCAGCAGCTGTGGTGGTTTCTCAAGACTTCTCAAGCCATAAATGCCAAAGTAAAAGGTCAGGTGACACTGTTGGAAGAGTGGGGATGGAAAAGCATGGTCCAACCCCTGTCCCTGGGGTGAGAAGTGGTGGAGGCATAGTGGCTATGCTGCACGGCTGCCTTTGGAGCTCCTGGCCTGCAGATCATACGGGGGCCAAACGACCATTCAGAGGAGAATCAATCTTGCTTTAACCTGCTTGGATCTGTATCACGGTCTTGAGTGGTGGTCCTGGGGTGTGTGTGCCAGTGAGCCAGACGTTACAGGGTCTGTAGAGAGGGCACCCTCCTAATAGTTCTGGCAGCTGTGAAAATCCTAGTGATTTGGGACAAAGCTCTCTCCATTCTGGAAGCAAAGTTCTACTGTGGCAAAGGGCTTAAAAGTCAAGTAATTGGCTTGCAATATGAGCAAGCAGAGGAAGCACAAACAGACCATAGAATCCTTTTTTGGGGACAAAAAAGGATCAAGGCATGGAGTGGGAGGAAGACAGTGAAGTCAGAATTCCTGCATCAAAAGCCTCCAAGAAAAATATAAACTGATTGCAGGCCATGACGAAGCTCAAGAAGGATTTTGAAAATCAAGTAAGAGAAGTGGAGGAAAAATTGGGAAGAGAAATGCAAATGATGCAAGAAAATCATAAGAAGCAAGTCAACAGCCTGCTAAAGGAGACCCAAAAATACACTGAAAAAAATAACACCTTAAAAAATAGACTAACTCAGGGCGGCTAGGTGGTGCAATCAGGAGGACCTGAGTTCAAATCCAGCCTCAGACACTTGACACACTAGCTATGTGACTTTGGCCAAGTCACTTAATCCCAATTGCCCTCCAAAAAAAGCAAAAAAAAATTTTTTTAAATACACTAACTCAAATGGCAAAAGAGGCCCAAAAGGCCAGTGAGGAAAAGAATGCCTTAAAAAGCCAATTTTGCCAGATAGAAAAAAATTTCAAAAACTCACTGAAGAGAATAACTCCTTCAAAATTAGATTGGAGCAACTGGAAGCTAATGACTTTATGAGAAGTCAAGATACTATAAAACAGATCCAAACAAATGAAAAAATAGAAGGCAATATTTTCTTGGAAATATTTCATTGGGAAAAACCACTGACCTGGAAAATAGATCCAACAGAGATAATTTAAAAATTATTGAACTACCTGAAAGCCATGATCAAAAAAAAAAAAAGCAACCTAGACACCATCTTTCAAGAAATTATTGAGAAAAATTGCCCTGATATTCTAGAACCAGAGGGCAAAATAGAAATACAAAGAATTCACCACTTCCCTCTTGAAAAAGATCCCAAAAAGAAAACTCCTAGAAATATTCTAGCCAAATTCCAGAGTTCCCAAGTGAAGGAGAAAATACTGAAAATACTGCAAGCAGTCAGGAAGAAACAATTTGAGTATTGTGGAAACACAATCAGAATAACACAAGACCTAGCAGCTTCTACATTAAGGGATCAAAGGGCTTGGTATATGATATTCTGGAGGTCAAAGGAGCTAGGACTAAAACCAAGAATCACCTACCCAGTAAAACTGAGTATAATGCTACAGGGGAAAATAAGGTCATTCAGTGAAATAGAGGATTTTTAAGCATTCTTGATGAAAAAACCTCAGTATGAGGATAGCTGAAGGGAATATATATATATATATATACATACATACATACCTATATGTATGTATAGGAGGGGGTGTGTGTATATAAATATATATGTGAATGTAGAGGGCACAGGATGAGTTTAATATGAAGGGATGATACCTAAAAAATAAAATTAAGAGGTGAGAGAGGAATTCATTGGGAGAAGAAAAAGGGTGAGACAGATTAAGGTAAATTATCTCATATAAAAGAGGCAAGAGAAAACTGTTACAATGGAGCCAAAGAGCAGGAAGGTAAAAGGGAATGGGTTGACCTTATTCTCATTGAATTTGGCTTAAGGAAGGAATAACATACACACTCAACTGGGTATCTTACCCTATAGGAAAATAGGGAGGTAGGGGATAAGAGGGGTGATGATAGAAGGGAGAGCAGATTGAGGGAGAGGGTAGTTAGAAGCAAACATTTTTGAAAAGGAATAGGGTCAAAGGAGAAAATAGAATAAGTAGGAGTGGGATAGGATGGAGAGAAATATAGTTAATCTTTCACAATATAACCACTATGGAAATGATTTGGGTAACCTACACATGTACAACCTATATTGAATTGCTTATCTTCCCAGTAGGGGCGGGTGAGGAGGGAAGAAGGGAAAATAATCTGGAACTCAAAGTTTTAAAAACAAATTGTTTTTGTTTTTGTTTTTGTTTTTTACATGCACTGGGGTATAGAAATCCAACTTGCCCTACTAGAAAGTTAAGGGAGTGGATATAAGAGAGAACAGATTGGAGGAAGGGGTATTCAGTAGGGTTACTATTTTGGGGTAGGGGTGTAGGGGAAAAATGGGGAGAAAAAATTGTTACTCAAAATCTTGTGGAAATGAATGTTGAAAACTAAAATATTTTTAATGAATAACATAAAATTCATATATGAGAATAGACAAGTCACTTAACCTCTCTGAGCCTTGACTTCCTCATCTGTAAAACGGGGATAATAATACCTTTAATCCTATTCTTATAGTGTTGTCAGGCAGCTCAAATGAAGCAAAATATGTAAAAGGCATTGTAAACCTCAGAGTGCTATATACATGTCAACTATTATTATCATTGTAGCTGCTCTTCCACAATTGACCCTAATTGTCTAT
The DNA here is from genome assembly GCA_028627135.1 of Pseudochirops cupreus. Classification (NCBI taxonomy): domain Eukaryota; kingdom Metazoa; phylum Chordata; class Mammalia; order Diprotodontia; family Pseudocheiridae; genus Pseudochirops; species Pseudochirops cupreus. Next base: position 375,860,892 of record CM053580.1, on the reverse strand, counting down.
TACCAGGGAAAATTGCCCAGCAGTGGGCAGTTTTGTGACACCTTCTTTAGAGAAATTTGCATGAGGTTTGTCCCAAACCTCATTCAAGGCCAGCTCAGCATTCCTTCGCCATCATGCACTTATAAAACCATCTGCCCATCCTCAATCACTCACTTAATTTATACAGCATAATACATTTACTTATATCTTTTTCTGTCTGACAGTTTTCATTTTCATATCATTATAGCATCATTTTTGCCGGTCATGAGTTCAATCTCAGCTGGAGATAACACTTTCCTTCATGTCTCTTACTTTCCTTATTTCAGTTTTTCTGTCATGGTGAATTTTATTAACACACAAGGCAGGGGATGAAATTATTATTAAACAGCAATATTTCTAAGCTCACTTCACCATTATGTGAGGTTGACTGCAACTATGCTGATTATTTCAAAGGATTCAAGATTCTACTATCTTAGGGAAAAGTAAAAAATATATATTATAAATACACATACATTTATATGTATACATATAGACATAATTTATAGTATATAATATTACACGCATAGTAATTATATATGTGAAATAGCAAATAATTTTATTTCTATAGGGTTATTACCAATTTTACTTTTTTGTCTATTGTATGACTTTTTTTTCCCTTTAAAACAAATATCTTCATCCCATTTTACTTAGTATAGTTGTATTCAACCAATTCAACCATAAAAAGGACACTTGGTATCAGAAAACCCATACATATTTGCCTAATAATGCCTTTTAAGTAATCTGGCCCTTTGTTAATGGCTTTTTTTAAAGCCAGTCATACACTTAGAATCAAAATTAGCATCTAAATGAGGATGTTTTAAAACACATGCCTAGGGGTTGCAGTTTTCACCTTTTTATAGTTTGCCATGTTAAATTATGTAAAATAGATTTTTTTTCAGTATTTAATGAGCTAATGTAGAACCTATTGAGATGTCTTCCTTTCTCCCTTTTTGCTTATATGGTATGCAAACTGCTTTAAAAGGTATGAGAAATGCTTATGAATGAGAAACTACATCTCAGGGTGTTAAGAACTCTTCTTATATGAACCACTTCTCCAATTTGAGGACCAGAGGTTACGGTGCAAATCAGTTCAGATTGAATATATGCATCTATGCCAAGTGTTTTTACATGTATTAGCACAAGCAATTAGCAATTCACTTTATATTTAATTTCACAAGGAGAATTTGTTATGTTTTCCCACAAATTACCTCTTCAATTAGCAGGGAGAAAAATTGAAAAGACAAGGTAAAGAAATGAAGATCCAGGAAGAGGTAATAGGAAATAAGCCTCAAAAATCTACAGAAAATCCACAAAATTAAGAAGAAGTAAAGTTTAAAGTCACAATGGAAAGTCTAGCTAAGAATCTGGGTGAAATTAAAGGGAGGTATGCTTTAGCTAAATTCTAGAAAAAGCTTTCTGAAGACAAGATCTATTATTTGGTAGATTGGTCCCCCAAGGGAAATAGGAGATGCTCCATTGTTTGAGCCATTTAGAATTAGATGATAGAAAATGATAGGGAATATGGTATAGGGAATAACCATTCATTTGCGGGGGGAGGAGGTTACGGAACAAAGAGACAGAAGGTGACAATGTCCTGATATGTCTGCTCCATCTCTAATTCCAATGAATTCTGTTTTGTGGCATAGAAAATTATTACAGGAGAATTTCCACTTGGGATCACATACAGCCTCTTCATGTTTCTGTATAAATAATAATGTGACATCAAGTGGAAAAGATACAAGAAACAAAACATAAAAGAACCAGGAATACGGAAGGAATGTGAAAGAAGATGAAGAACAAAGATCACTGCTGTGTGGGATATCATAGAATAAGGTTCTGGAAGAAATCTTTCCTATTGTGAATAGATTACTGGGTTTTCAGTTATGAAGATATAGGCTCAAATACTGCCTCTGACACTTAGTAGTATGATCCTGGGCAAGTCACTTAACCCCTTCCAACTTCAATTTCATCTGTAAAATAAGAGGGGTGGATTAAATGGCCTCTAAGCCCTCTCCCAGCTCTAAATGTGTGATTCTAGGATCAAATCATCAAAGGGAAAAGGAGAGATTATTTCCCGCTATTGATTCTATAAAAATTCTATAAACATATCTGGTTTGTTTGGTTTTTTTCCTCAAACCTCCACTATTCCATATTCTGGATCTTACTCTTGATGCGAAAATGAGAGTGATAGCAAGGTTTAGTGAAAAGCATTCTGGACCGGAAGTTCGAAGGCTTAGATTTTAGTCCTTGTTTAATAATGTGACTTAAGAGGAATCCATGTGGCATAGTGGATAGAGTCAGGAAGACCTGAGTTTAAATCTGGCTTCAGCCAGATTACTATCTGTGCGACCCTGGACAAGTCACTTAATTCTGATTACAGGAGAGAGAGAAAGAGAGAGAGACAGAGACAGACAGAGACAGGCAGAGATAGGCAGATAGAGAGAGAGAGAAAGAGACACAGAGAGAGATACAGAGAGGGGGGTGGGGTAGAGAAAAAGATCTGTAGCCCTCTGGGCCACAAGTTTTCTCATTTGTAAAATGAAGTTTTTAAGTCAGGTGCTCCTTATAGTTCCTGCAAGTTCTATAATGCTAAGTCTTTAAAACTGTCAATATAAAGAAGCAGACAAGTTAATTTTTTTTTGAAAAAAGAGAGAGAAGTACACTTTAACTAAGAAATAATGTTGCTTTTTAGTCATGTCTAACTCTTCATGACTCCATTTAGGGTTATCTTGGCAAAGATACTGGAGTGGTTTGCTATTTCCTTCTCCAGCTCATTTTACAGAGAAGAAATGTAAGACAAACAGGGTTAAATGACTTGCCCACAGTCATGCAGCTAGTTAAGTATCTGAGGAGGGATTTAAACTCATGAAGATGAATCTTTCTGATTCTAAGCACAATGGAGTAACAGTTATCATCACTTTCTGTTTCTGAATCCCCTCAAATTCTTAACTAATACAATTACTATTTTTTTTCCTTCTTATAGCAGAAACTATCTGCAGTTTCAAAATGTCCATAAGGAAACCTTTTTACCAACATAAATTAGCCTCAGCTCTGCAATATCTTTAAAGGATTGCCTAAGACACTGAAAGGTTAAGTAACTTGCCCAAGTTCACACAGCCCATATGAGTTGAAGTCAGGCCTTGAATCTAGTCCTAACTGGTATCTGGACACAGGATCCAGATGGCTCCAAAGGAGAAGCCTGCCCTCTGTCATTCAAATCCAATTCAATTGCAAGTCATGTCATCATCTCTCTGATACCATGGGTCTCTTCAAGAATGAAAGACAAACCACAAAAACGAGACATACACAATCCTTACTCTACGGTAAACTTATTTTCAACCCACCACACTGTCTCTGCCTACTGACTGCCGCATGCTTCCTAAACTATTTTAAGATTTTCTACTAAATCATCTTTATATTTCAAATTTTAATTTTATTTTCCTATATTATATTGTGATCATTGCATTTTAAAAGTAGCTTAATTATATACTCAAGTTTCATTTCATTTAATCTATTTTAATAACATGCATTTAATTTCTATCATTTTTGTTTCTTTGCTCAAGTTTCTGAGATGTGTTCCTTACTATAAATGTACCTGTTTTGTTTTTTTTCTTTACTTCAATTATTTTTTAATTTTTCCCTCATTTCATAGCCACTTCTTTTCTTTCAGAATACTGCTACAACAATCATAAAGTAAAGGGCAATCTTTCACGAGAGAGAGGAATCAAAATTTCTAGGAGAGCAACATACAGAATTCAATGGTTAGGAAAACAAACTTATGATGGAAGATTAAGCAATACTAACAAAATAGAGTATAATTTCATTAAAAGAAGAAATGTGGTACCATGAAAGGAGCACTGTTCTAGAATTCTGACCACTTGAGTCTTTCTCATTTTTTGCCCCTTACTAGTTGTTTTTCCTGGGACAACATATTCAATCTCTCAGATCCACAATTTCTGCTTTTCATGAAATACTATAGACAATGAAATCGTGACTTACTTAATAAGGCTATTTTAAATACTGCATGAAATAATATATGTGAAATGCCCTTGAAAAAGGGTAAGCACTATTTATGTGAAAAGGATTTCAAAATTAATAATAATGAGATAACAACAGCAATTTTAAGATGAGCATAAGTGTCCTAGTCCTGCTTAATTCATGGAGTTTTTATGAGAATCAAATGAGATCATGTATGTAAAAGTCTTTTGTAAAATGGAAAGCACTACAGGAACATAAGAGGGATAGAAGAACAACAAGGTGGTATCTGAATGCTACCATCAAGAGGAGGAGAGCATAGGTTGATAATAAAATTAAATCAATAAAACCTTACTGGTAATTACATTTCCAGTTGAGACCCTTACGCAGATGACATCTGAGGGACAGCTTTTATTAGCATTAGAACTTGGCAGGAATCTGTTCATTTTGAATCTAAAGCAATTGATCAAGTAAGTGTTTTATCAAGGATAATTGTAAGGTAGACTGCTATAATTAAATAAAATCTTGCTCAGAAGCTTCTAGTTCCTGAGCCCCCCCCCACTGTAACAAACAAATTGTGGCAAATAAGCAGTCTGCTAAAAGAACTAGACATATGAGCTACCAACAGAAAATATCAAAAGTCTTGCTTCCAAGAAGTATGGAATGCAAAAAAAAAAAATTGCTATATTTGTATTTCTGCCACTGCCAAACATTGGCTACTTAGACACAAAGTGTAGATACAAGAGCTGAATGAATTATTCTCTGTTCTTAAAATTATCAGGAAGATTGTAGAGTTCCTTAAAAAAAAAAAGGAAGAAGAAGAAAAAGAAGAAGGAAGAGGAGTAAGAGCAGGAGGAGGAGGAGAAGAAGGAGGATCAGGAGGAAAAGGAGAAGGGGAAAAAGATGATCTCTGTTTCATTTCAGTTTCATCTGAAAGAGGAGGAGGAGGAGGAGGAGGAGGAGGGAGAGGAGGAGGGGGAAGAAAAGGAGGAGGAGGAGAAGATGACAATGATGATGATGATGACAATGATGAGGAGGAGGATGAGGATGGTGGTGATGCTAGTGCTGGTGGTGGAGGAGAAGGAAGAGGAGGAAGAGGAGGAAGAGGAGGAGGAGGAGGAGGAGGAGGAGGAGGAGGAGAAGAATTTCAAAAATAGAACTCGGAGGAAAAATAATCAGAAAAGATAACAAAATCCAAATATGTATCAAAAGATAGAGGGTGGAAGAATGTGACAAGGAGAAAGTAGAGGAAAATTGTATTTGAAGACTCGATACTGTGAATAAATATAAGGTGTTCCACATTAAGAGGGAATTGGACTGTTGGAGAGTGAAGTAACATCTTCAATTATTTGAAGAGTTCTCTTGTGGAAGAGTGGTTTGGCTTGTTCTGCTTAACCTTAGCAGATAGAACATACATCATTTTGAATAAGGAAACACTTCCTAATATTTAGAACTTCTGCAAAGTGGAATGGGTTGCTTTGGGAGTTAGTTATTTTCTCCTCACATGAGGTCCACAAGCAGGGATTGTATGACTCTTTGCCCAGAATTTTGGGGAGGGCGTCCTCCATGCTTGGAATGTGCTGCCTCCCTCTTTACCTTCACCTCATCTGATGTCCCTCTTCCTTTGTGATATAACCTTGAACATTAATTTTTACATGAAGCCTTTCCTTATCCCATCACTAATTGTTAGGACCCTCCCTCCCAAACTACTTTGTATTTAACTACCTTGTATTCATTTGTAATTATTCACTCTATTTATTTATGTGTGTATGTATTTATGTATATATATATATATATATATAATAAAAGTGTGTATCACATATATACACATACATAAATAAATAGAAAGTGAATGATTGCAAATAAATACATATATGTGTGTTCATTTTCTCTCTCTCCTTCCCCATTTATAATCCCTTAGGAGTATGGATTATTTTTCTTTGCACTTATATGGGCAGTATGTAGTATAAAGCCTGATGCACTGTAATTGTTAAATACATGGTTGTCAAACAATATTTTTACTCAGGTGTGAATATCATGATTTCATGATCTACAGAATAAAAAAAAAAATCACAGAACTGTAAAACTGGAAGAGACATGTGTGATTATCTATTCCAAATTCTACCCAAAGCAACAATTCTCTCTACAAGAGCCACAGGAAATGGTAATTAACAATAATTTGTGCCTTTGCTTTAACTTCTCCACTGTCAGGGACCTCAAAATTCTTCCCTCAACCCCATAGGTTCATGTCATTTCTGGACAGGAAAATTTTGCTCATTTTTAACTGAAAATTTCCTTCTTGTCTCTCCCAACCACAGTTCCTCATTCTGACCTCTAGGTTCATAGAGAGCATTTCTAATTCTTCTTCCACAGGACAACTTTCAATATATTGGAAGTCATCATTTTCCTCCAAAAGTTATCTCTTCTGGATAAATATCTCCAGTTCCTTCTGTCAATCTTCAAATGATGCCTTCTTATGTCTCCTCACCATTACAGTCACTTTCCGCTGGACACACTTCCCTAAGACATGTGTCTAGAACTTAATGCTTAAATATGGTTCATACTTTAATGAAACTATCACTTCCTTGTTTTCTGGACACTATTTTAATGATTGCTATATAAGGTTGATTGAGGTTTTTTTAGCTGTCACCTCATACCTTATCACCATTTTGAATATAAAACTGCCAAAAGTCACAAAGTCAATTTCACACAAACTTTTAAATTATCATGTTTCCCTGGTTATGTACTTTAGTAGATGAATTATTTGAACTGTCATGCAGGACTGCACATTTATCCTTTTATAGATTTAGTCTTAGCTTGTTCCTATTCTTCCAACTATCCAGATGTTTTTGGATCTCAGGTCTTTCATTCAAAATATTAGTGACTGCTTCCATTCATACAGTGAATGAACAATAAATTATGCCCTCATCCAAGTCACTGACAAAACTGTAGAATGATACAAAGCCAGAATTATCAGAAAATATGATAAAATATTTAATTAAGAATAATGACATGAAATTTAAAAAAATAAAGGAAGAAGTGATTATAAGAGGCTTTATGGAAGAAGGGCTATTTACAACTATCAGAAAGTCACTTTTAGGATCTTAATTCTTTAAGAATACTAGTAAAGATATGTTTTCAGCTATGTTCCTCTAGAAAAAAAAATAGAAAAGTTTTCCTTTGGAAATAATTGAAATTCCATCACTTGGAATACTTAAAAGTGGACTGGACAAAGTAATTAAAAGCTGCTAGAGCGAACTGTCCTACATTCTCTTAAGGGATTGACTAGATAACAATAGGTCCTTCCTTCCTAATTTATTCCCTTCAATGACATATTTACCTTGCTGGAAACTAGCAAGATTTTCTTACATCCTTAAAAGTGGGAAAAAGTGTAAATATCAAACTGGGTCATCATACTGTAGTCTATTATTTAAATTATTTCATCTATCTATGGTGCTGTGTAAATTTTGATTAACTGTGAAATGAAACAATGCATCTGCCACTGCATTCTTAAATAACCTATTTATACTTCAAGAACTTGATACATTGCTGCACATGTGATTTTCCGTAGCAAAGAAGCACTTGAATATACTTTTTTCTAGAATAAGTTATCATTCATTCATATGATATATGGCTGTCAAAAATGTTTAATATGATCTCAGCTCGCAGTAACATATGCATAATGATCAGAATGAAATAGGGGATCATCCCACTGTTCCTTAGTCTGATGATATTGGGGATATTGTACCCAGTTATGTTACAAAGAATGTTACCAGATTGGAGCATTTCCAGAAAAGGATGATGGGTGTGGTGGCAGATCAGCAAAATGGTAAGTGAAGAGATTCAAAACAATTGTTCTACAAAAATATGTTGAAGAATTTAGAAATTTTTAGCCTGGACAAGAGAAGAAATGAGGTGGCTGCTATAGCTGGTTTCAAGTATTTGAAGAGTTGTCACTTGGAAGAGAGATTAAAATTGTTTTACTTATCCCCAGAAGCAGAGTAGGAGGAAGGAGATCTCCAAATAGTGGGTAGATGTCCAGTTATTAAGAATGCTACCAAGGTGGTCTTTTCCCAAGTATGCATTGAATTAATTGCCCTCTAAGGGTTCCACAAACTCTGATATTCAAAGAATAGCATCCTGGGCTAAATTGGTTACACATTCTAACTTGAAATTTCTCAATCACAATGTTGTCCTGCCACATATTAAGTATCCACTTCCTTTCCTCTGTAAAAGCAACGAGTATAGTACAAGTATAGGTAGTGAGTTCACCATCCACTTGGGATGAATGCTTGTGTGTACCTTCAGCAAAGTTTATTATTCAATGTTCGTCTCTATGATTCTATGCTGCAAGAATTCAAAAGATTGTTGTTTGTTGTTCAGATGTGTCTGACTGTTTGTGACCCTATGGTCCATACTGTCCTTGGAGTTCTCCTAGAAAAGATACTGTGAGTCATTTAGCTGCCCCAATTCAAAAGACGGAGTCTATCTATTATATATAACTCATACTGCTAAGCACTAAACAGGAATTAATAGAGTACTAAGATATAATTTCTGCCTTCAGAGAGTTTACAAACTAAATAGAGAAGCAATGTATGTGTACAGAATACTATATAATAATGTGGCATTTGATAAGTATAACAAGAGCCATGACAGTCACACAAAATTATACAGGAATATAAAGGAAGAAGTGATTATAAGAGGCTTTATGGAAGAAGGGCTATTTACAACTGAATCTTGAATATTGAAGGTCATTGATAGGTAGGGATAAAAAAAAAATCATATTCTAGGAAAAGGACCAGTTAGTAGAGAGGAAAGGAAATATAGGACCAAGAATTAGATCTGGAAGGGACCTCAGGAGCCATATAGTCTACACCCACCCCATTTTATAGATGAGGAAACTGAGGGTCAATAAAGTTAAGTGACTTGTACAAGGTCATACATAATAAACATCAGGTTGCCTGACTTCAACTTCCTGACTTCTAAGCAGGACACCAGCATTTTAACAGTCATCCAGATTTACTCTTTAGGTGTCATACCAGCTCTTTCTTCTCACTCACCACCACCTTTTTCCAATTTGTGGCTGTCTTCTTCATTCCACTTCTGCAGCATCTCTTGAATCTGTCTCCTTCTTTCCATTTATAGCACAATCACTTTAATTCAGGACTTGATTACCTCTTACTTGAATTATTGACACATCCTCTTAATTGGTCTCCCTGTCATCAGTCTGTCACATAATCAATCCATCTTCCACATAGCTACTAAATTTCTATTTTTAAAGGACATATCTAACCAATCTTTTTTTTTGCCCAAAAAGTTTCTGTGGCTCCCCATTACTGGCAGAACAAAACACATATTCCTCTATTTGGAATGTAAAGCCTTTCACAGTTTTGCTCTAATTATTCTGATTATACATTATTCCAGGGGTGTCATAAGACTCAAATGAGATAAGGGATGTAAAACTTTGAAAATATAGATAATTATATAAATACCAGTTGTTGTTGTTGTTATCTTTAGGTCACCAGTCCTCCTGATAATGACTTCATCCCCAGTGTCTTCTACTATAATTTGAGGGAACTCAAGCAATGTTTGAAGGTTAATGGTTAACAATCAGCACTGAGAGGTGAGATGGAAGGGGTGAAATATGCACACATACTTTTAGTTTAATCCGAATTATTAACACTTTCTTAAGTCTATATATAATCAATAATCACGATCTGATTTAGAATGACATCCTCACACTGAGAATTTAATAACTGGCTCTCACAAACTGGTTAAAACTGGCCCCAGCACATTCCAGCATCACCCCTACTCATTCACTATATGCTCCAATCAAACAGGATTACTTTCTATTCTATCTCTAGAATTCTTTGAACAGACTCTCTAGTGCCTAAAATATTCTTCATCTTTCCTCTTGTCTTGGAATCTCTAGCTCCCTTCAAAGTTAGGACCAAGTATCAACTCGTTCAAGAGGCCTTTCCTTATTCTCCCTGTTTTTAGAGCTCCTCTCCCAGGAAATCTGTACTTGTTTCTGTATTTACTTATTTATGAACATATCATGTTTCCCCCTAGAGGAATTTAAGGTACTAGAGAAGAGGTATCCTCTCACTTTGGTAAAACTTTGTGGAGACATTGATTGCTTGCTCTCACAGAACTGATTTTTGGTGCTTAGTAGAGAGACTTTAAGGCAGGATGATATTGCAATCATTCCGATAAGAAGTAAGGTAAGAAAAAAACTAAAAGAGGATGGTAGAGAAGTAATGAAAAGTTGGGGAGAAATTAGAGATATAAGGCATAGGAAAAATTGGTAGGATTTGGTAACAGTTGTACAAAGAGAGAAATTAAAAGACAGTCCAAAGTTTTACAATAAGCTATGAGAATGGTAGCAGCATTTAACAGAAACAGAAGGTTATAACATGTCATTATTATTTGTGCAAGTGAGGATGGGGTTAGGAATGATGTTAAGCTTAACATGATTGTGAAATGATAATGGGATAGCAAGTGTGGATGTCTAGAAGATAGTGAACAAATAGAAGTTTAGGAGAAAATCTTAGCTAGAGTTTGGATTTGAGTCTTAGCCACACAGTGAAAATAATTGAAGGCTTAGAAATGAATGAGAATGACAAATGAGAGGCCCAAGGCAGAAGAGAAGTTCAAAGAACAGAACATTATGGAATATCAGTATTTAATGGTCAGGGTAAGAAGAATCAGCTTCCTTCTTGGTTATATAACTATTAATTTTCTAGTCCCACCATTACCATCTATTAATATCCCACTTTGATGAGTCATTGAGACATGGGGATGATGTTGGGTTATCAAGGGCTATCTCAACAGATTATGTATTTTAAGGAGGAGCTGGAAAGGATTTAAGTATGGGTTCAGGGACAGGCTGTGGCTGTCCCCTAAGGGCCGTTGTAGCAAAATTCAGATAGGGTCATCAGCAGACAATCACCATGCAGTTAACTGTTTTGCATTTCTACTAAGATATGCAATGACAACAAACCTTGAAATACTGGAATACCTTAAACAGGAAAAACAAGCCTTAAATTTTATCTTTATGAGTTTCATGGGACCTCGTATCTATATAATTGTTTTTGTTAATATTTTGATAATTGTGTTTTAATATGCTTGGGTATTTTTTAAAATCGTGTATATATTCTATTTTATGTATTTTTCTGAGAAGAGGTCCACAAGCTTCAACAGATGGTGGTCCGTGTGAATGTGGTCCAATGACACAAAAAAATAATAAGAACCTCTGTGTTAGAAGATGGCATAAAATTTCTATTAAAGCAGACAAAACTACTGAATATTTCCCCCCACTGGAACTTTCCATTAATTGTCTAAAAATTTCCCTTCAGAAATCAGCATCCATTATTCATATGAGAAAAAGTCTATAAATTTCCTTAGGTCAGATTTATATCCTACATAATGATGGGAATTCTCCACTACAGCACTGGCATTGCATAAGATGTGAATCTCATCCCTTTTCTCCATTTATTTTCCATTTACTCTTGCCTCTTCTCTCCCACTTGGTTTACAGTGTAGGGAATGATTCACAGTAATTAAAAAACATTTTGCATAGAATTATAGCTACTATCAGATGTAGCAAGACCTTACCTATCATGTAACCTGTCTCCCTGGGAGCACAGGAATGCATAGAAAACAGAGATACCCCCACTGGGGAAAAACAAAAACAAACAACAAGCTACTTAAAGAAAAGTTTTGTTTAGCATAAGTTACCACTCTAGGCGACCTCCAAACATTTTAAAACACTTGGTTCTTGCATCTCGTGAACCTATTTTAACAGTGTTCTTAATTCATAGTTTTGGTCAACTATCAAAGACCAGGTTACCAGCAAACATCAGCTTTCTTCAATCATTATTACAGATATTTTGTTTTGTTACTTGTGTTTGACTGAAAAAAAAAAGTTTTTCCAAAAATTTTTTTACTGTTATTCAAATGAAAACTCACAGCATTAACATCATCATCATCAGTACAGCCTCTTTGATGAGATCAGCATTAGTCTGATTCTAATAGGCACCAGATTCTAATAGTCTCTGTCAGTAATTAGCTGGGTAACCTTGGTTAAGTCATTTATCCTTTGGATCTTTGATTTCTCACTTACAAATCAAGGGATGGCAATAAAGGGCCACTAAGGTCCCTTGTGTCTCCAACAAGATATAATTCCATGAAAACAAAAACTATTACTCCGAAAGGAAAAGTTCAGATATCTAAAGGAGATTAATTTTCTTTACAATTCTAACCACATCAATGTGTTTAAAGATACCTACGGGAGGGAAATGATACCACAGCACTTTTCTTCTGATACTTGAGGAATTTAGTCTGGAGACTTTTCCAGTGTTCATGGGAAAATAGTTAAAGCTTGATAAGATTCCCTAGAAACTTTGACAACCCAAACCTTTATCAGCCCCAAAGTGTTCAGTTCTTGAAGATTACTGTACTTAAAAGTATAATTATCTGTTTGCAATAAACTAATTTCCCTTATCTCCACGCTACACCTTCATTTATCATGAAACCACCTTATTATTCACAGTGGTTTTTAAATCAATCATGCTGATGTAGGAACAATCAATCAGTAATTAAAAAGGCAAACCAAACTGATTTGTAAACCACACAGAACAGAAGGCAAACACTGCATTGTAATTTGAATCACATATTTTGATGGGAGAATTAATGTGATGGTATTTTGTGTGCCTGATCAAGGATTAAGAATATGTGTTACACAATTCACTTTTTGAAGATCTAAGAATTTTACTATCTCCACTTCTAGAGGCTTTTGAGTTTCCATAAGCTGAATATTTGTGCTGCTTCATTAAATTTGGGCATAATCCTTGATTTACAAACTCTCCCCCCAACACACACACACACACACACACACACACACACACACACACACACACACACACACACACTCCCTACCTCCTATGATGAAGTTAAGTATACTTGCTGAAATTTCAATGCAAATCAATGGCAGTCCGGCTTTAAAACTGTCCACAAGAAGTGCGTGGTTTGGCACACTCCCACTGACAATTTGTCTACCTTCTTTACAATTTAGAGTTTTAAAAGAGAGAAAGAGAGAGAGAGAGAGAGAGAGAGAGAGAGTGAAAGAGAGAGGGAGATTGATTGATTGGTTAAATGACTTTCCAAGGGTCACACAGGAAGTATGTATCAAAGACAGAACTTGAACCCAGGTCTGTGTGGTTCCAAGAGCAACTGTCTATTCACTATGCCATTCTCCTGTCATAGTCAAACCAGAACAAAACTAATTAATGATAGCTGACATTTATGTGGTACTTAATTTTATGTTAGTTCATTTGAGACTCAGAGATAGACATTTAGTGACTTACTCATGATCACAAAGCTGGCAAAGCTCTGAGTTAGGATTCAAAGCTAGATCATCCTGACCTTAGTCAGGTCCAGTTTTCTATTCACTATGTCATTTAACCTCTCCTTTGAGGCCTTATGTCATGTAACCTTAAGAAGAGTCTGGAAACAAAAACAATTTGGGTATGATAGGTCCTTCTACTAAAGGTCAAAGCAAAATATTCACCTACTTTCAAAGTTTTTGGTTTGCTTGAGGAGACCAGAGTTGAGTGCTGAATTCTGAACATGCAGTCAATCCTTCCTTTTTTTTTCCCATTAAATCACTCTTCTGCCTATATTTCACTGGGAATCATCTTGTCTATTTGCCATCCCAGAAGAGAAACAGGTGTTATTTTAAATTTAAATTTGCCAGAGGGGTAGGAAATTTCCAGGACTGATGACCTCCAGAATTGCAGTTTTCTCCCTATTTACAGCAGAGGTACAATCTTCAGCCTCAACAATGGAAATGCACTCAGATAGATGACTGTAGGAGGACCTCAGAGAGCAAGTCTATGGTGTGAGAAACACTAGACAAAAAAAACCAAACAAACAAATGAGAATCAGCTTCTCAGTTCTAGCAAGGCTTTAACAATACCTCAAAGTGAGGTCTCAGATAAATTACTTAATTTTGGGTGTCTCAGTTTCTTTATTTTCTGATGCTGTTGTAATTGATCATTTGAGTAAAATGATAAGTACATATAGAGTAGTCCTCTATAGGAAGAATTTTGTCTCCTTCCAGGTCTAGAAAAGCTGAACAATTTACTGATCCCAAATCATCTTGTTTTCTCCTAACTCTTCTCGTTCTGTCAGACTGTCCACCACACCAGAAACAAATTGTTTTTTTCTGTTGAAATTCTTCTTTTCCTCCAAGGTCATAAGCACTTCATTTCATCTCCTAGCCCTCCGATACCCGCCCCCAAAAAACCAACCCTCACCCTATCATACTTCACCAAGCATTATAGTGGATAGAGTGGCTGAAAGGACACAGTACAGCCAGAAGGAAAACACGAGTTGTAATCCCATCTCTATGCTTACTATGTGACCTTGGACAATTACCTTCACATTTCTGAGCCTTAGTTTCCTCATTCAGAACATGAGGATAATAACAGCACCTACCTCATAGCCTTATTGCAGGCCTCAAATGAAATGCCCAAATCCCCCAATGTGCAAACCAGGGGACATGTCATTAAAAAGGTGACACTGTAGTATTAAAGGATAGGCAGCAATTCAATCTGCAGAGAGGAGAGAGAAGAGGATTTCAGGCATAGGGAAAAACCTGAACAAGCACAGAAACAGGGAAGCACAACTAGAAGTCAAAATACCCTATGCTGGTTGGAATATAGAGTATGTGGCAGGAGGTGGCATGAGGTAAGGCTGAAAATGTAGATTTGTATCAGTTTGGGAAAGACTGTGAAGTCAGGTGAAAGGAACTGGAAACATTTGAAAGGCAATCAAGAGGACCACTTAAGTTTTTTGAACAGGGAAATGGCAAGATGAATCTAATTAGTTTGCCACCCATAAGAAGTATGGCTTAGAAGATAGAAGGGAAAATCCCTACGTGGGGGCTCTCAAAATGATCAAGAGTAGTGGCACAAAAGAGAAACACGATGTGCTGTTACACTTAGTTTTCAAAGATAAAACCAATTACTATTGTTCAATTCAATGCTCCTCTTTTTCACTCTCTGTAGATTTTGGTACTGTCATGTGGTGTCCTCCTGGACACTCTTTGCTCCCTTATCTTCTATGGCACCATTTTCTCTTTTTTCTGCTCTTCTCTATCTAATCATTCCTCCTCAGCCTCCTTCACTCAATGGATAAATGAATGAAATAAATGACTCAAAAAGCATTGAAGGGGTTACTATGTTCCTGACAGTATAATAAGGCCTAGAAAAACATATACAAAAGTGAGATAGTCCCTGCCCTCAAGAAGTTTACATTCTAATAATAACTAGCAAACAAACTAATAATAGCTAGCAATTATTTCCCAGCTTCAGGCTTACAAAGTGTTTACATATACCATTTAATTTGACTCACATAATTCTGTGACATAGGAGCTGCTACTAGTCCCATTTTACAGATGAAGAAAACAAAGTCAAAGACTCAATGACTTACCCAGGGTCACACAATTAAGGGGCCAGAAGCATGTTCCAAACTCACTTCTTTCAAACTTCAAGTCCAGTACTCTGTCTACTTTACCATCTACCCGACTTAGGGGGAAAAACAAATAAAAAACAAAAACTGCTAAACAAACCAAGGAAGAGAAGCAGCACCAAATAAAGGGAGATTCTCCAAGCATGGGCATCCCCCAAATATCTGTACTAAGCCATGGTCTCTTCTTTTCCTACAGTTTCTCAGTGATTTCGTTAATGCCCATGCAATCATTTACCATCTCTCAGCTGAAAACTCTTAAATCTCACCTTCTCTGGATCTTCAGGCCTACATTTCCACCTGCATGCAGGACATCTCCATCTTGATATTCTATAGATATCTCATACTCGATTATGTTCAAAACAGAATCTACCTGTCAAACTTCTTTTCTATTAAGAGTATCATCTGTCTTCCAGGCAGCTCCATTCGTTTCTCTCCTGCATTACACCCCTCCACAGTCATTCAGTTATCATCATTTGCTAATTGGACCTTCACTATAGCTAATGCATCTGCTTCTTTTTCTTCACAGTCTCTCCATTACATCTCATCACCTAGTACTTGGACTATTAACATAGCCTCCTAGTGTGTCTCACTTCTTCCTGTCTCTTCCCTCCACATAGATGTCCAATTCACATTCACAGAATGTGATCTGGCCAAATAAACCTCAATTTCAAAATTATCAATTGCTCCCTATTATCTCAAGATCCAAATTCAAAATCCTCAATCTGGCATTTGTGAACCTAGGAAATGTAGCTCCCACCTAGAGTGTGGGTTTTATTTCATATTATTCCCCCTCTGCAATTTCTCTTCCTGTCACAGTGTCCCAGGAGCCATTGTGCATATATGTCAAGCCATCTCCCACCTCTGGGCCTTTGCAAAGGATTTCCCACACATTTAAAATATACAAAATAGTTACCCCCACCTTCCTAGCTTTATTCAAAGCAAGGCACAAGCACCACTTTCTGATTTTCTTACCTCCTCCTCCTCTTCCCCAGCTGTAAACTCTATTACCCTCTTGGATTTTGTACTATTTTGTACAACCTTTATACTGGCTTTTCCACACAAAGGCAGAAAATAGCCTCCTAGAAGATAAGGATTATATATTTTTGGTCATAAAATATAATGCCTCACACATAGTATGCATTCAATAACTATTTGTTCAACTGAATTATCATCGAACCATTTTAATCAATGCTTGTGGGTCTGGCTGCAAAGAGAGACAAGAAAAGCAGTTTGCTCTATACTATGTAAATGTAGCGTCTGTCCCATGATTAGTATGGGTAACTACTCTCTGGATAGCCTATTGGCATTTGTGACTTTGCCTTGTAGACTCACATTTAAGCCCAAAGCATTTGCTCAAAATGAGTAAGTCCATCTTTATAGATGCACACCAGCCTGGTGAGCAGATTGCGGGTGTTCCCTAGACATCCACAGTTATTTATGCCATGGGACTTGGAGCTCTGATCTGCCAGTCCTGAGAACATTTCTTTTGCCCTTCCTATTCATAATGGGTCCCCTTTAGCTCACAACACAACAGGTGCTTGAATATCCTGCTGTTAACTTCTCCTTAAATATGTCAGGTCCAGCACTGTTTTCTTCTGATGAACATGACACCAGTGCTAGCAGATTGGCTATTGTTACAGGGCTTTATCATGGGTGACCTTGTCTTGCCATTTCATGTTCAGTCAGGCTCACAGGTAGCATGACTGAAGTGATTCCAGAGAGTGGAAGCTCTAGGTCCTCAATGTGTGGTAACATACAGCGCTAGAGAATACTATGTTATTTTAAAGACTTTCCATTTCATTTGTAACTTGAAATACACTATGCCTGCCAACTTCCCAAAGGACATGTTATAATATCTTGATTGAGTTTACTTTAGCAACCAGCACAAGACTGACTGATTACTCTTTTGAATGCGCTTATCACCTAATGAGTTTCCTAAATGTCTGAAGAGATATTTTGACTAGATCCCCTATATTCTTTTCAAGTATAGCTATAAAAATATGATCTTAACAATTTTGAATTGGAAAGGATGTCAGAGATGATTTAGTCCACTTCCTAATATAGTAATGTAATGTATTCTGTAATATTATTTTTCTTGTTGAGTCATTTCAGTCGTGTTCAAATCTTTGTGACCCCATTTGGGGTTTTCTTGGCAGAGATACTGGAGTAGTTTGGTATTTTCTTCTCCAGCTCATTTTCCAGATGAGGAAATTGAGGCAAACAGGGTTAAGTAACTTGCCCAGGGTCACATAGCTAATAAGTTTCTGAGGCCAGATTTGAACTCCAGAAGATGAGTCTTCTGGACCCAGGCCCAGGACTCTAAGCAGTGCCACCCAGCTGCCTCAATATGCCTGACAGGGATGCTCAAATGCTTGATGCTTAAACAGGATGGAAGGATGGTGCTATATTTTTCAGTCATAATACCTGAGTTCAAATCCTACCTGTACTACTCATTAACATAAATCACTTTGTCTTTCTAAGCTTATTTTTTTTTAATATGTAAAAGTAGGAAGTTGCACTAACTGACTTTTATGGTCTCCTTTAATAATATGATAATCTTACAATCTCCGGTGACAGGAAGTTGAGTAATATTCAGCTCTCAATCAATCAGCAAGCATTTGTTAAATACCAGATATGGCAGCTAGGTAACCTAGTGGATAGCGCACCAGGTAGTGTCAAGAAGATTCATATTTGTGAGTTCAAATCCAGCTATAGACAGTTACTAGCTTTGTGACCCTGGGCAAATCACTTAACCTTGTTTTCCTCAATTCCACATCTGTAAAATGAACTAAAGAAGAAAAGGACAAATACTTCAGTATCTTTGCCCAGAAAACCCCAAATGGGGTCCCAAAGAGTCAGACATGATTGAAATGACTGAATAATGAAAATGTGCCATCTACTGCTTTGACAGTGGAGATAGAAAGAAGAAAATAAAAGAGCCCCTTCCCTCAAGAAACTTACATTATATAAGGAGAAACAAAATGTATATTTATAAGTATTAACAAAATACAATTTATTTATTTTATCTATTTTTTGGTGGGGGAAGCACTAGCTGGCAGAGAGACCAAGAAAGACCTCTATCTGTAAGCATACTATGAAGTACAATAAGAATATTTATAATTTTCTTAGAATAGCCAAACTTTTTAGAAAAATTGGCTCCTCCCAACTCTACTAATGAGATACAATATCTTTTGTGTGGTCTATGAATTCAGTATAGAGTTCCTAATGTCATTCTCTGTGCTTTTCCTATTTTTGAGCATCCTTCCTAGACTTATTTTTTCAGTGCAATATAGGAGAAAGAATGCTAGCTCTAGAATGAGGAGACTTTGGCTCAAGCCCTATTATCTCCTACTATTTAACTGAATGACTTTAAACTCAAGGTGTCAGTTTCACCATCTTTAAAATGAGGAAGTTAAGCTACATGATTTCTGAGGTCTCTTCTATTATTATTATTCAGTGACACTGATTATCTAATTCCCTACACAGACGTCTCTTTTCAGCACTATTGCCCCCCAATCACTATCCTCCAAATATGACTAGCACTTTTCTTTCCCTGTGCCTTTATTTACCATCTCAACCAGGAATACAATACATCTAAGAAGGTCTACTCATCAAATCTTGAGTCTGACTAATCTAATTCATGACAACTTTATAATGAAAATGAAAGTGGATAGGGAACTTTTACCATACATATCTGCAAAAGAATCAGTTACGACAAAGTATAGCAGTAAAATGCAAAACAGTGGAACATAGGAATAAGATCAGTAAAGAAGACCACAAGAAACAATAATCAAGAAATGAACCAGTAATAAAGCCCACGATTTTAGATTTCTGTAGATAAAAGAAAGATGTGACACAGTATATACATCCATAAAGATGAGAACTAGGAACACAATGGGTAGAAGTTGCAGAAAAATAGATCTGACATTAATATAAGGAGAAAAAAGTCATAATAATTAGAGCCATCCAAAAGTGGAATAGACTGATAGCTAAGTGACATGTCCCTCTGAGATGCTTCATTTCACTAGAGCTCTTCAAAATGAGACTGAATGACCCCTTGTAATGACATTACATCTCGGAGTTCTATTCAAGTATATGATGGACTATATAGCTTCCAAGGTACCTTCTCATCCTAAGATTCCCTGATTATTTGGCACATGCTTCTGCAGATGTGTTTCCTATCCCAATTCTATGATTCAGAACTTGAGTGGAAGGAATAGAAAAGGCTGTATATTGTTAAAAAATGCACTTTTCTTAAGTTCTCTCATCCCAACATTGAACCCTTGACTGCTAAGCATAAAGTGCCTTCCCAAAAGAATAGATTTAGAATTTCTCCAATTATTTAATTTGCACAAGGACACACATTGCTGAAGGTCTGTCCTAAATATTTTCTTAACAATTTTTGTGTATTATCATCATCATCATCTATCAAATCAAGAAGGGGGAAAAAAATCCTCCATGTCCATTATGAATACAACTAACCTCAAAGATTAACTTTAACAAAACTAGAAATGCACAGGAAGTTGGAATAGGGATTGATTTTCCTCCAAAGAATTCTTCTACTCCAGATGCCCTCCCAAGTGATATATCGCTTAGAAATAACAGCTGGTCAGGGGATAGAATATTTCACATCTGTTTGTAATATATTTAGGTATCATTAATACTTTCAAAGTAGTTCAAAAAGTAATAAATTGGCATAATTCTACATACCATTCTTATGGTGTGTGTGTATGTGTGTATTTGTATGTGCATGCAACATTTTTCATAAAATATTAATCAATTTTCTCTCCTATGTGAAATTTTATCCACCTTATGTCTTGTTACAAATCATTCTGAATATAAATATTTCACTTAACACAAGTAAAAATTTAGAAATTTAAATTTAACAAATGAAAACCGTTATACAACTTAGAAAAGAAAGGAGAATCAACTCAACATTAGGATATGTTATAAGTATGAGACTCTTGCCATTGATAAGATCAGTAGAAACACTGGGGAAGGAACAGGTGCCTTGTACTCCAAGTCCTGTTATGTGGCCACACAGATGTTTCAGAGGAAGAGAGGAGCAGTGATGGTTGGTGACTCCATGCTGAAGAGTACTGAGGCAGGCAGATGTTGACCTGACTTTAACAATATGGAAGTCTACTGTTCTCTCAAGGCACGAATCTACAATGTGACCCAGACTCTTCCAAGAATCATCAAACCTAATGACTACAATTTACTTCAGTTAATTGAAATGGGGACAAATGCTACTGGCAAAAGAAGCCTACAAAGCCTTGCTAAGGATTATTAAGACCTAGATGAGAAACTGACAACCTTAAGAGCACAAGATGACTCATAAAAAAGAGCAAATATGAGAAATAATAGCTGGTAAGAAGATGAGGTCTGTTTAGGGACTTTGATTCAGGACTATACAGCGATAATAAGGATCAGGGACGGGCACCACTAAAAAAGATGGCAGAATTGTACCAATATGCCATTACTAGGCCTGTACATCAAAGAGGTCACAGATTGATGGAAAGAACCATTAATGCAAAAATATTTATAGCAACTCTTTCTCTAGTGTCCAAGTACAGTTAAGGGGTTGCTATCAAATCAGTAATGGCTGAACCAATTATGGGAAATGAATGTAATAAAATAGTGCATAAGAAATGATAAAAGACATTTCAGGGAAATCTGGAAAGACGTGTAAATTGATACTAAATGAAATAAGCAGAAACAGGAGAATATAACAACAACAAAATATAATAACAAGAATATTGTAAAGACAAACAACTTTAAAAGACTTGAGAACTCTGATCAACATAATGAATAATCATGATTCTGCGTGATGAAAAATGAAGCAAGCTACACATCACAGAGAAGTGATGTGCTCATGATGCAGAATGAGATGTATACTTTTGGATATGACATGGGAATTTGTTTTTTGATTATATATATTTGCTGAAAGAATTATTCTTTTTGATGGGGTAGGAAAAAAAATTAATGTGAAAATTTAAAAATTTAAAAATTTTTTGGTTGGTAAGACCAACATTTTTTTTTGTCTTGTGATATTAAAGCAATATTGGTGAAAAGAGGATTGAAGGAAGTAAAACACTACTTTCAGTGGATAATGGATGGATAATGGAGAAAAGGCAAAAAAACCCAACCTTAACTATTACTTAATTTTCCTTTTCTGTATCAAGGAGAATAATTGTAGGATAGGTCTAATAGGGATGTGGAATTCAAGGTTCAGAGGGAGGAAAGTAAGAGGCTGTCTAGCTGACCTCTATGAGTTCAAGTCACTAGGCCCAAACATACACATCCAACTTTTTAAAAAAAATTTTTGAGGGGGGAAGGCAACGCAATTGGGGTTAAGTGACTTGCCTAAAGTCACACAGCTAGTAAGTGTGTCAAGTGTCTGAGGTCACTTTTGAACTCAAGTCCTCCTGACTCTGGGGCGGGCCGGTGCTCTACTCACTGAGCCACCTACCTGCCCCCACATCCAACTTTTTGAAAGGACCTTCTGACAAAGGCAGCAGCTGTATCTAAGGTCAATTCTCATGCTCACTATCTCAAAATAAAATAAAAATAAATAAGAAAGAAAGAAAAAAGAAACAATTCTTTACAAGGCAATTTCTACCTATAAAACAATATAAAGCTTACCACTCCTACTTAAACCATATGGTATTTTACTATTCTAGGTCCTTCACCCCAGTACTTCACAAAAACTCCTCTACTATTGTTACTCAGAATTTCCTCCCTGTGACAATAAACCAGTCCCTTTTATTCCTCAGCAAAGATACGGAGGCACGAATTTATTCAGCTGTTCTGGGCTATGTGGAAAAGAGTAGGTATCCTTGGTTGCAGGAAGGGACCAACATCAAGACTATATGGAATGGGAAGGAAAGGATTTCTTTGCTTTTTTTTTTTTGGAGAGCAATTGGGGTTAAGTGACTTTCCCAAGGTGACACGTGTTAAGTGTCTGAGGCTGGATTTGAACTCAGGTCCTCCTGACTCAAGGGTGGGTGCTCTATTCACTGTACCACTTAGCCGCCCCAAAGAAAAGGACTTCTAACAAGAAAGAAAAATGAGAGATTGATAATAAGACTAACTGCCCCTTATAACCCTGAATAAGTTAAAAAGGTTCCAGACAAACTAACATACAATTCAAAGCAGACTAATAAGGACTTCTGGTAATATAGCTACATGTTAAGTTTTGGGCAAGCCCGACTTTTTCCCATTTTGTCAAAGAAATTTACTTAATAAAGTACAAGACAAGAAAAAATCAGAAGACAAAAATAGTGGAAGAAATAATGTCTTTTTATATGCTGAAGTTAACCTGAAAATAGACTACACAGGGACACTTAGAAACACAGGTCTTGGGAGGGGATCTCAGGAGGAAAAACAACAAAATCCACCCAGAAGTAATGGAGATAAAATATAAAGTACAGATCAAAAGAACCCATGAAAAGCCAGGATCAAGTTTCAAAATTAGAATAGTAAACAGGAAATATTGAGTAACTTTATCCAAGGAAAACAATTTTAAGTCACGTAAGAGTATTCAGCGGAAAAATGTAATGAAGAGTTAAAATTATTTTAGACAAGTCAAGAATAAAAATGTTGTCAAGAGAAATATGCAGGAAAAAAAACAGCAACAACAACATTGTTTAAAGGTACCAATGGATAGTGAAAAAAATAGTGGCAACAATGGGGTAAGGATATCCCTCTTTGCAGATGGAAAAATGATTACTCGGAAACTATTGATAATCTGCAAATAAAACAACTAAAATGATTAATAGAACAGAAAATGGAAAGTAGAAGTTTTAACAAGAAATCAGTAGAAAAAGCATCAGTATTTTATATTGCACTAACAAAAGCTAGTAGAAAAATATAAAAGAAGAAATTATATTTTTTTAAAAACTAGGAAAAAGGCATAAATTATCTGAGAGTTAACCTATCAAGACATGCACAGGAATATTTGAATATAATTACACGATTGTCCAGAAACATAGAGAGAAATATATTCAGGCCTGCCTATACCAAAGTAATAAAAATTATGATACTACCTAAAATGAGATGATAAATGTAGAGTTACATGCATCAAAACATGGAGGAGTTAGAGTTACTTCATGGAACTGGACAAAGTAATAACAAAATATCAACCATTTCAAGGAAAATAATGAAAAAAGTAGATATGGAGAAGGCCTACTTAGCATTATCTAATTCATCTTAAACTATATTATCTTCTTTGAGCCTCACAACAACCCCGGGAGACAGGTGGTATTCTTATTCCCACTTTACAAATAAGGAAACTGAGGCAAGCAGAAATTGTGATCTGTGAACACACAAATGGAAAAATGCTCTATCACAATAAGAGAAACAGAAATTAAATCTCCTTAAAGATAACAGTTTGCATACATCAAATCGATAATAACAAAAAAAAACAGAAATCATATTAAGAGAGCTAGGAAAAGAATAGCAGACTAATACTTTGAATTGGCATAACTAGACTAATAATCCATTTGAAATTCTATGAAAAAACTCACTAAATTGTCCATACCCTTTGACCCAAAGATCCTACTGCAGGATATAAATGACAAAGAAATCAATTGCAGAGAGACATTGGTGTACGTTGCCATTATATGACAATATTCACATTTTCATTATTCATACTATTTAAAGAACTGGAAACAAAGTGGGTACCCACTAAATGGGGAACAGCTGAATGAACTGTGCTATAAAGATGCAAGGTGGGCTACTACTCCACCATAATAAACAACAAATATGAGAGAAGCAGACAAGAAAACTTGAATGAAGCATAGGAATAGAAAGACTAGAAGAACGACATAAACAATGATGACAAAAATGTAAGTGAATAATAATTCCCACCAATTATACGGTGCCTCAAGGTCTGCAAAGTGCTTTACATACTATTTCATTTTACTCTTACAACAAACCTGTAATGCAAGTCCTATTATTATCCTTGTTCTATAGATGAAGAAACTGAGGGTAGAAGAATTTAGGTGATATGCCCAAGGTCACTCAGCAAGTAAGTTATCTGTGGCAGGATGTAAATTCACCTTCCTGACTCCATACCACTAACATTCTATCCACTTCAAAATCTAGACTTCTTCCATTTAAAGATAATTGAACTCAAATAAAATGATTGGAATCAGATGATTAAAGGTTGAATACACTTCCTTTTTCTTGGTTAAAAAGAGGTGTACTTTCAGTATGAGATGTTACACAGTCAGGTAGGTTGTAGTTTCAGAAGCTTTGCCTTGTTGTTCTTGTTACAAAGGTGGGTATTGTTGAGAGAATACAATATTGGAAACTGAGTGTAATGCCAGATGCAAAATGTAACAAAACCCTTTAAAAAATAAATTGTAGCTGTGATTTCTGAGCTGTTGTGAATCTTTGGAAGATCATCAAGAAATGGAAAGGGGCAACAGGATTGAAAGGAGTTGTCAGTCCTGAATGATTGACCCCTTCCTTACATTCACCCTAGTTTTTCCATCATCTGATGTACTGCAGCAGTCTCCTAATTGGTCTCTCTGATCTTCCCTACCCATAGCTGCCAAAGCGATCTTCCTAAAGCACAAGTCTGACCAGGTCACTCATGTTTAGTGGCTACTGATTGATTCTAGGAGAAAATTCAAACTCTTCTATATGTCATAGGTATGAATACATACCTGCACAATTTCATTCCAACCTATCTTTCTTGTTAGCTTTAATATAATTTCTCCTCCAAAACACTACATTCCAACAAAACTCATTTACTTGATTTTGTGCATTTATACAGGCTCTCTCCCCCAATGCCAAAAAATATTCCTCCTCTTCATCTCCACCTCCTAGAATCCCAAGCTCACTTCAAAGCTCAATTCAAGCCCCTTCCTAAAAGAGGCTTTTCCTGACCTTCCTGTCTCCAGTCAGTCATTACTATTCTTATCCATTTACTTTGAATGTATTTTGTTTTTTTTTTTCATGTAAATATGGTTTCACTTTTGTCTTATCTCTGGCACATGGCAGAGGGCCCATTGCAAAGTAGGTGCTTAACAAATACTTGAAAGAACTTACTACCAAAAAGTTGTGTTCTTCCTAACTCTCTCTATCAAGACTGGGAAAAATGGAAGGAGTATTAATAAGACATTGGGGAACCATTCTGCAAGAACCAGTTTAGGCAAAAACAGATTAGGGAGGTGAACTGAGAAAAGTGAGAAGGCAAATGGAGTCTTTAAAAAAAATACTGTTCATGATAAGTTAGATTTCTTCCCTGGAGAACTTCCTTTTCATATCCTTTAACAATTTATCAATTGGGGCTTGGCTGTTCCTTTTTTTTTTCCTAAATTCAAATCAGCTCCTCATGTGTCTTGGAAATGAGACCTTTCTCAGAGAAATTTAATGCAAAGATTATCTTTTCCCCAGTCACCTATTTCCCTCCAAAACATAGGTTCATTAATTTTGTTTGCAGAGTTTTAAATTTTATGCAATCAAATTTGTCCATTTTACCTTTCGTGAATTCTCTTCATCCCTTATTTGGCACTGAACTCTTTCTCCAAAGGTATCACCAAAAGGTAATACAGGGGAAAGTGAATAGAACTTAAAGAACAATTTATACAACAACAACAACATTTCCTTTTTGTTTACTTTTGTTTATTTTTAGTTTACATCATTCATTTCCATGAGATTTTGAGTTACAAACTTTCTCCCTGTCTTTTCCCTACCCACCACCCCAAAACAGTGATCCCTCTGTATACCCCCTACCCCAATCTGCTCTCCCCTATATCCTCCCCCATCACCCCTCTGACTTTCCAGTAGGGCAAGATGAATCTCCCTACCACAATGACTGTTTATCTTATTTCCCAGTTGCATGTAAATAATAATTATTATTATTACTATAATTATATATTTTTTAACATTTGATTTTAGAACTTTAAATTCTAGATTCTTTCCCTTCCTCCCTCATTACCCACCTCCACTGGAAATATAAGCAATTCAATACAGGCCATATATGTGTAGTTACACAGAACATCTCCACAATGAACATATTGTGAAAGACTGACTATATTTCCCTCCTTCCTATCCCGCCCTCCACTTCTTCTATTCTCTACTTTGTCCCTGTCCCTTTATAGAAGTGTGTGCTTCTAACAATCTTCCCCCACAAAGAGCCCTCCCCTCCATCATCCCTCCTCTCATCCCCTTTCCCCGTACTCTCCTATAGGGCAAGATACCCAATTTAGAGTGTATGTCATTCCTTCCCTAAGCCAAATTCAATGAGTAAGGGTGACCCATTCCATTTTGCTGTCCTGTTCTTCCCCTCCATTGTAACAGTTATCCCTCACCTCTTCTATATGAGGTGATTAATCCCATTCTGTCTCTCCCTGTCTCCTCTCATTCCATTCCTCTCCCACCTCTCAATTTCACCTTTTAAAATATCATATTTAAAATATCCTATTCAACTGATAGTGTCCTCTGTCTATGTACACATATATATATACACTCACATATGTGTTCATACACATATACACCCTCCTATATAGACATATGTGTATGTATACATGTATGTATATATATATATATTTTTATATTCCCTTCATCTATCCTCATACTGAGATAAGTTTCATAAGTTACAATTATCACTTTTCCATGTTGCCATGTAAATAGTTCAACTTTGAAAAGTTCTTTATTATTTCTTTTCTATGTTTACCTTCTCATGCTTCTTGTGTTTGAATGTCAAATTTCTATTCAGTTCTGTTTTTTTCCTCAAGAATGCTCGAAAGTCCTCCACCTCATTGAATGACCATATTTTCCCCTGAAACATTATACTCAGTTTTGCCGGGTAGGTGATTCTTGGTTTTAATCCTAGCTCC
>CM053580.1:375816839-375833012 GCA_028627135.1 Pseudochirops cupreus | reverse complement strand
TGTGTGTGTGTGTGTGTGTGTGTGTGTGTAATTGTAGGGTATGGGGGGAGGGAAGGAAAAAAAGAAATTTATAGGATAACTTTATTATATATTAAAAAAGGAATAACAAGTTACACATAATCGATTTACACTTTCATGTGCATTTTTATTATACTATATTATCAAAGTGCTTCTTTTATTCTAAATTAGAAAGAAAATTTAAAAAGAACTTATTGTGGTAGCAAATTTTTAGATGTATACACAGCAACACTTCAATTGAACCACATGCTGCATGTTTTTTTTTTTCATTTTTATTGGCAATTATCCTTAAATACAGATCAGGCATAGAGATTTGAAAGCCTTGCACATTCAGTTAATTAATGAAGTTGACACTAAATTTACCCAGAATCACTGATTTCAGGTGGTGTCTTTTTTGGTCTTTAGGAATATTATATTGTCTTCTTTCTCCATGTGGGATTATTGTTACTATCATTTTTGATAAGTACTATCACTTCCTAAACTTACTGGAATTATTTCCCTACCTGATGGTACTACATATATTTCCAGAATTGGGAGCCAGATAGAGGACTGGCATTCTTAGTTGGGTTACTGTTCAAATAGGTGCCATACATAGGAAAGGAGAGTGGAGGTTCCCAGACTACACACTTATTGATTTGGAGAATATTGGGTCCACTCTTACACTGACACAATATAACATCACTTAGGCCAACCCTAGCTTTTACAAATCAGCCAAGTAAATGTTAAGCCCTTCTGTGTTCTGATCAGTGTGCTACATTCTGAGGATAAAAAGACGAAATCAAGTAAGTTCAGATCCCTAATTAGATTACATTCTGTCACTGGAGAAAAAAAAGCAATTACCTAAAAAGATGCAGAAATTAAATGTGGGATAACTTTTGTAGAGAGGCTGTAGAAGCTAAGAGGTGTCAGGAAATGTCTTAGGTAGGGGGTGGTTTTTGATAAGGATATTTAGTCCTAGATAGGTGACAAAGTGTAGACAGAGCTTTGGGCTTGTAGTCAAGAAGTATTGAGTTCAAATCCTGCCACAGAAACAAGCTGTGTGACCCTGGGCAAGTCACTTCACCTTGTTTGGCCTTAATTTTCTCTTGTGTAAAATGGGGATAACATTAGTATGTACATCACAGAGATGTGAGGATCAAATGACATAAATTATGCAAATGCCCTTCAAACCTTAAAATATTATATTCATGTTAACTATAAGATATATAAAATGACTTGCCCAAGGTCACCCAGTGCTCACTTGTAACATGATTTACTGAGCCAGGTCTAGAATCCGGCTTTCCTGACACTCAGACTCTCTTTTCATTACAACGTATGAACCTCCCTAAATCACAGCATAATCTGGGACGTATATTGCCACACAGCTTTGGGAATTAGCGCTTGATATTTTTTCTACCAGATTTGTAAACATCTGTGTAGTCATAAGTCCTGAGCAGAAGTGGCTTGTGTTGAAAATGCAGTAGCGTAATTAAGAAAGCTTGCATCCCTAGAAAAGAGTCCCACTGGAGACCAGGGATTAGCACCCACTGGAAAGGGTGTAGTTACAGAGGTAGTTTGGGAACTCCTTGAAACCCACAATAACAAAAACCCCCTGGCCCATGTACGCACAGCCCTCTTGGTAGATGATATTGTTCTTGAGGACTAAGAGACTGGCGCTTCTGTGCTGTCTGCACATCGTGGCTAAATATAGCTCCAACAGCGGAAGCGGGAGCAGACACTTGCGGTGAGGAGTCACGCTTTATGCTGCTCACAAGGTAGGGACTGTGGGGACGTAGAAGCCAGTCCCTGGCTGACATCCCAAAAAACTTGTTTATGTTGACATGTCTTAAGACAGAGGATGCATTTTTCTCATAGGCAGTGAAGCACTGCAGGAAAAGTTGGCTTCGGTGACATGCAAAAATGAACGAAGAAACCCATAGCGATGGATTTGTCTGAGCCCACATCCTTCCTGGAACAAGTGAGTCGGGATGGACTGTGATGGACCATGCCAGGATGAAATCTCAGCATGAAGGGGTGGGAGTGGGGGTAGAGATTAAAATACCCCAAACTGCTGGAAAATGTTGAAGATTTGGATAAATAGCTTAAGTCTTACAAACAATGAGCAGGCCAGTTTTATAACATTTTATAACAAGATCCTGGCCTCAAAGAATTCCTATTCTTCTGAAAGCAAACACCGATGTCAGATGATGGTTAAAGTTAGTTCCACTGGCCCTGGTCAATCTTTGGAATTTCCTCTTTCAGCGCCAACAACAAACATGTGTTTAGCACCTAGCGTCTACAGAACGTTCTTTAATACTGGATGGCAATGCGAAGTTTAAATGAGACAAAGTCATGACTCTCAAGAAGTTTATAGTGAAGTGGGGAATAAGACATCAATACACATAGCTATCGCAATATACAATATTGCATAAAAAGTATATTAAATAATTAAAAAGTAAAGTGCTTTTAGGGTTTTGAGGTCTGATGCTCAGATGTGAATAGAGACTCTCTTAGTATCTCTTGTACCAATGAATGGTTTTTTAATGATTTCGACCCCTTGTGACTTCCAACACACACAGCTCAGAAGATCTTTGTGGGGACCGCTGGAGGAGACCCTAACTCACAGGAAATATAGCCATTGAACAACATGAAAGAGGTTCTGTAGGAAGTCAAAGACACTCTTGTCTCCCTTAGAACAGTTATTGCTATTTGATCAATATGAAACATAGAATAAGTGAAATAGTCTGTGTGTTCAGGAACTTGTATTTTGTTGAGAGAGATGATGTGGGCGTATGTAAACATAAAGAACACAAAAAATGAAAACAAGGTACTTTGAGTGGGAGTTCTTGGGAGGTGGGGGATCTGGAATGGCTTTTGGTAAAATGTGACACTTGAGCTGATCCTTAAAGGGAACCAGAGATTCCAGTAGAAAGGGTTGAGGAAGGAGTGCATTCCAGGCATGCAGTGTGAGCACCAAAAAGGCAGATGGGAGATGAAACATCATGTCTGAGGAATGGCAAGTAAGTCGTAGAATGTGTGGAGGGAAGTAATGTGTAAGAAGACTGTAAAGCTAAGAAGGAGCCAGATGTGATGAGATTTAAATGCCAAACAGATCCTAGAGACAACAGGGAAACAAGGAGAATTTATTGAGCAGGCCAAGGGACTGTGGTAGAAACTCATAGCTGCCTTCAGACTTTGTAATGACTTGGAATGAAATATTCCTTTTATGGAACATTAATTTTTTATGCTTTCGGCCATCTCTATCCATGGAGAACTCGGGACAGTAGATATGGCCAGAACTTAGGTAGCAATGTGTAAATATCAAGCCCCAACTTAGATAACATCTGATGCTGTTTTCTGGTCTGCCCACAGGAATTCTGCTGCATGGTGGGGTAAAGCTGGTACAATCTGGGAGTCACAATGTCCAGCTCCCTCTTCCCCCTCAGAGAGCCTGGGCGTATCGTTCCACTTAGGCAGGAAGACATCTCTCAATTTGTCTGCCTACCATTATAGGTATGGAGCCTACAAGATTTCCTCTCTCTCTCCATTCCCAGACTTAACATTGAGAAAAGAGTGCATTCTAGGCATGGAGTATGACCAGTGAAAAGGCAGATGGGAGATGAGACATCATGTATAAGGAATAGCAAATAAACCATAGAATGTATGTGATTCCAATGAATGACACTCTCATTTCTAATCTTCAGGATCAAAAAGCCAGGGCTCCGAGTACTATGAGTTGTAATTACAGTAATCACAGACCCCTTAACCTTTATGGATTGTGTTCTAGACTGTAGAAAATAAATATCACAAATATCTGTGCTGCCTTTTGGGTAATCATGACATGATATACATACCTATTCTAGTCCACATTAATGTTTTAGAAGTCCAAGTTCCTTCGAGTCCAAGGAGGAGGGAGATATTTCCAGGTACTCCAGGTGAATATTTCCCACTTATTCCACTTTCCAGGTGGCTTTCCCTGCATATTACAGTTATTACCTTGGATGGATTTAGCTGTTAAGCCAGTTTTGCCAGTGTGTGTGTTATATCTAATCATAGCCCCCATCAAGACCCCTTTCAAGAATTCCTTGCCCGGTAGCATTATCCAGATGTATATAAACATACCAGAGAAGTCATCTCCCTTGACATGTTAACAGTTCAATTGTGTGATAAACCTAGTTCCGGGAACCCAGTCTGAGGCACTTGGATCTACTCACTGATAAGCCCTGAGACAACATCTCTGTAGGAGTTCATGGAAAATGAATGAAGTGTGCCTCCTCTCCTATAGACAGACATCTCTGTATGCTATTTGTTAACTTGAAAGTGGGTAACTATGACCTTTACCATGTTTATAAGCCCTGACCTGGTGGCCATCACCATCTAGCACAAGTAATCTCTTACTTGATTCCTGAGCTTATGGACAGTCTGGTAGAGATAGTCATTCTCACTCCAAAAGGTTGGGCATTTCTAGACGTGATATGGTTTGTTTTGATGTTCTAATTGATTAATGCAGTGCTTTTTTAGACTTTCAGAAAGTATAGATAAGTTATAGACTTAATGGTCTTGCCTTAGTCACCAACATACATTAAGCCCCATTTCTTTCCCTCCCCATGTGTGAGGTAAAATATGAGTGGCCCCAAGACATGGAACTTTTGCTTTTCTTTTGGAATAAACAGGTTCTTCATGGATTCATCCCTTATCTCAAGAAATACGAGGTCAATAGGAGGAATATTAATATGGTGGCATAAGAAGGTGCCAGTAACCAGCTTGCTTCATCTCTCTCTCTCTGAATGGAGAACTGGTAAATGGAAAAAAAAGAAGAGTCTCTGAAGTTAACCCCCTGTCAACCACATGATGAGAACATCATCACAACATGCTCATCACTCTGGAATCCTGGAAAGTAGGGGATTTTATGAAGAAATGAAGAATTTAATTTAAAACATTCCAGACTGAATATACTTCCCTTGGAATGGCTTCAGAATGTGAAAATGATTTTTAATATCTTCTGGGGCATAATCAGTAATAAACTATTGATAAGCTTGATTAAGTAAAAGTTTTACAAAGACTTTTCTCCCACAAAACAGCCTAGAATTTACAGGATGCACATCCTATATTTGGGTACAACATAAATATGGGACAGCATGCTGGTAATCTCCACAAAGTTTCTCCTCAAACATTAGGTATAGCCCACCGGACCTATGTAATTGGTGTGAGAACATAATACCCAGCCTTCAAAGCCCACCTCAAATCACTTCCACGGGCCAGGCTTCTCTGATTCCTTTCTCCCACTGTAAATGATTCCTTCCCATTTGAACTCACAAAACTTTTTTTTTTCTTACAATTGTTATGTGCATTACTCTTAATTTCTGTTGTATATATCTGATAGCTTTTCTAATCACCCAGATTAAGGATTCTTGGGGAATGAGGAAGAAATGACCTTATTTATATTTGTATATCTTTCTGCATCTACCTAGCTCAGCACACTGTCCATTACAGGAAATATAATTTTGTTAAATAAATACAAGAATCAATGAATATATAAAAGTATACTCGAACTCTTCCTTGTTTTTCCCCTCAGAGGAAAATGTACATTTTTGCCTTTTAAGTGAATTGTTGCAATGTTTTAATACACATGGATTCATACTGGCTCCTTCTAAATTTTATTCCCTTGGAAAACGGTTAGGGAAATCTGTCCACAACTATATGTAGTCAATCTCATGAAAACCTAAAAAAACCTAACTGCTAATAGAGTGAATTAACTCCTTATTAACAGTGCAATGATGAGCAGACTTTTTTTTTTAAAGGGGTCCTGCATATTCACAACACAACTTTTAGCACTATGAACTAAGTGATCATGGCATAGACCAAAGGTGTCAAGCATATGATCAGGGGACTCCCAATTGAGAGTGTGCCAGAACCAGATTAAAATACAACTGGGAAATATTTAACATAATGAATAAAATAAAACATATATATTATTACATTTTAAAACTAAATCAATATGTAGCCTGGAGGGATTCTTATGTATGGATTAGTGGTCCCTATTTGAGTTTGGCACCACATAGACCTCCAGGGAATTACTGAGTCTGGTGACTTAAATAAATTCTTGAGACATGGGGGTGCACTAAAGAAGGGGAAAGAATAGGCTTTAACTTTAATGGGTTCAGGTATGAATCTTTTTTTTTTGTTAGCTAGGGTTAAGTAAAGTCTATCTTGTATCTAATATCTTATTAGCCTGTGTACTTGCCTGGATGCTGAGGATTCTTTCCCTTTTTCATAGAGCTTTATGTACAAACTAAATTCTTAAATTCTGGTATTCATAGGAGAAATAATCCTCAGTCATTCTTGAGCCAGAGTATAAGGTTCCTGAAAAACCTCTAGATTGTAGTCCATGCCATGTAAGTTCCACACATCTGGGGTACTATGAGTGACAATTAAAAAGTACTTCATAACCACTTAGGCCATAGGCCTAGAGGAAAAATATTGTGGAAAATAACTTCATAATAAAATATTTTAAAATGCACATAAGAAAAAAAGTACAGAAAGGAGCACACATAGAGCTGTTATTATTGCCTTGTTAAACTTGAAGAAAATGAACTATATGTAAGAGTTGAGTTGCATAGTTCTCTTTTTGTCTTGATATGTTTGTGTATTGATGATTGTTAAATTCACAATAATAAAAGAAAATGAAAAAAAAGAAAATGCCTTTGCTGGTTGTTGATACACAACATCTAGATGGCATCAGTCTTACATTTCCTCATCACTTAGCAGATGTTGTGTGGTGTGCCAGAGAGAGTACTGGATTTCAAGTCGGAAGGCATTAGTTTGAATCCTTTCTTACTTGCTTTCCTGTGCGACCTAGAGCAAGTCACTTTGCTACTCTAGGCCTCAGTTTCCTTAGCTTTCTAATGAAGGGGTTGAACTAGATTTCTATGATCCTGTCTTGTTCAAAAGCCTCTAACTCAATGACTACATTGAAGATACTGCAGTATTCTGAAACATCTTGCATAGACCCCTTGCATATAATATAGCTCTTTTCTCTTTGATGCTAGAAGATATGAACTATTAGGACAATTTTTGAGCTTCTTTATTATGAATGTGGAATGGAATACTCTCTCAAGATAGGCTTCTTACGAAAAACTATGCACCCCATCCTTGAAATTGCAACCAGAACAATGGTGTAATATAACCTTCCATAGCCCTAGTTGTGGTACGACTATGCTGATATGCAGATATTATGGTGTGTGTGTTTCCTACTTTTGTTGGCCTTCTGGACTGAACATCTCTGTTTATGATGGTCAGGATAAGTAAACACTCATTTAATTTATATGGCATGGAGTGATTCAGTCTCACAGGCAAAGGTGCTGTCTTGGGTATCTTGTTCTGCTCTGTTTGGGGAGCCAGGTGTGGGACCATACTCCCAGCTTCAGCCAGATCCACTGCAACGATGTTGTTTCTAGGCAATGCCAGATCCTGGCAGGCAATTAGTGCCCAAAGCAATTGACTAGAATAAGGAAAAAACAGTGTCCTGGGTATTAAAGGTACAGTTCTTCAGGGGATAATCAGGTAGACCTAGACATTCTGCCTGAGGGGAAAAGAGCAAAAACTGCTAAGGGAGCTAAAGCAAAGTTATTCAGAATGCAGGCAAAGCAGATGAGAATGAAGTAAACAAAAGAGCCAGCAAGAGGCAGCTGCCTGATCTCAGGCAGAAGTCAGTTCCAGAAATAGGCAAAACAGAATGAGAGGGACCAGGATTCAAGAAGCACCTTTGCCTGAGTCAGCACATTCTTTTTGAAGGGATGGTGTGATGTCCTCATCTCCTCCCTTGCTTGTTCAGACCACATCTAGAGCATTGTGTTCAATTCTGAGCAGCACAAATGATTATGAGCATAATTATAAGCTGGAGAGCATCAGAGGAGGGTAACCAGGATGGTGTAGGGCCTTGAATTCCTGTTTTACAGGAATTAGTTCAAGTTTAGCTTAGAGAAGAGATTATTCCATCAATGCTTGGAGTCACCAAGCAAAGGCTCGATGACTAGTTGTTGGGTGTATCATGATGGGGATTCTCCATTATGTATGGATTGAACTAGATGATCTTTGGAGTCCCTTCAAAGTCTCGGATTTTGTTATTGAGTTAAATGAGCCCTCCATTCATTAAATGTCTCACTCTCCAGCAGTGGTTCTCAACCTTCCTAATGTTGTGACCCTTTAAGACTTGTATGTGGGCAGATCTGCATGTGGGCGGACCTGCCTGTAGAGGGATAAAGGAAGCGGTGTCTCGGTTCCTAAGACCATGGGAAATATGTGTTTTCCGATGGTCTTAGGCGACCCCTGTGAAAAGGTCGTTTGACTCCCAAAGGGGGCGACCCACAGGTTGAGAACCACTGCTCTTAAGCAAAGTAGCATGGATATGAACACTTCAGTACTCAACAGTTATTTTAAGTAAAGGATCTGCTCAAGATTCAGGGTGAAAACCATTTTAAATTGTTATCTAGAAATAGAAGGTAATTCCATCTTAAGGTGTGAGGTTATAGCAAGATTCTGTCCTGTTCATTAGGATGAATATTATGTTAGGTGCCTATGAACAGGTAAAGTATGAGTACATAGACCTTCAACATGATTGAACTGTATTGCTGCTGACACTCTTCTAGAAACTTGTGTGAAGTTAAAGGAAGTTCAAAGATAGAAAATATTAATGGGAGTTAAAAGGAAGTACCAAGCACCAAGCCTGAAGTCCATGCACCTCTTCCCATAACCCTATTTGCTTGTTTGGGATTGGGATGAGCCTATGGGTCATGGAGCAGAGACAAATTAAACATGTGCCCCTTTATTTAGAGGAAAGAAGCTTGGGGGGGGGGGGCTTTGAAAGCATTTTGAAAAGGTCTTTTAGAGTCATGCAAGGAGTTCTAGGTAATAGTGATGGATAATAGGAAAAATAGGTCATGTTAATAAATGAACAAATTTATGTGGGCAAAAAAGAACTTTTGCTGTACAATTTTAGAAAATAATCTTACAGGGTGATTTTTCTTTCCCCTTGGATGAATGACTCATTTTTATTCTTTGAAACTAGATGGAAAGAGACACTAGCAAAATGTCTAGCACCCAGGTTAAAATCTCCTCAGACATCCAGAGGTCAAAATTACCTTGTGGAATCACACTCCAGTGTTTCTAGGTTCTCAGAACTTTCTGATCTTCCCCTACTAAACTGAGGACCTTGAGCCTAATTTTTCATCTGCCTAGTTCTGAAGTTTCTACTTAGGCCTGTCTTATTTAATTCAGTGCATGGTCCTGGCTCTACCAGGCTGACTTGGTGACATTGCTTTTCATTCCCCCTTTTTTGCACATAGAAATGGTTCTGATTGCCTCTCTGATTCTTCTTCATCTTTATGGACTCTGTTTTTCTTTTTAGGTGTTTATATTGCCTATAAGATCAAGTTTTATAATGACTTAAAAAAAATCTTAGGGCCTTCACTTTATTTTTATTCAACTTACACTCTCCTGATTTTTTAACATTATGTCCCCCAAATCTAACAGCTCTTTTCCTTTTCTGTGTGTGGAACAGACCTCTTTCATATGTTTTTTGGTACCCTTGTCAAACCTTAGTTTTTATGGCAACTCTCTGAGACTATTAAGTTTCAGAAAAGGTGCTGATCTACATTGTTAAAGAAAATTCCTTTCAGGGAGTTCCCTACACCAATGAAATCACAGCTCTAGTTTAAAAAAAATGCAGATCTAGAAATGAGTGATCTGTAACTTTCAGTGACTTTCCCCCTTCAAAATGTGCCTCCTCTAAAGCCTTCCTAGAACTTTCAATCAAAAGTAATCTCTAACTCCTGTACTGTGTTATTATATTTTGACACATCTCTTTTTCTACCTTGGTAGAGTTGCTTTTGCATGTCTTATTGTCATGACTATAAAGCAAACTGGTTAAGGGCTATTTTTTGTCAACACCTGGCTCAAGTCCATTTCTTTTTAAAGTACCCCGCCTCTGATTTCTAAGATGCTTGAGCACTCCTAAAATGGGCTATTCTTTCATGAATACTGGGAATGATGGGTGAAAATTACCTTCCTAGGAGATGTTGTCCTAATGGAGTCAAATTTGCTGATGTTATATTCATGTCCATTCAGTTTTACTGGAAAGAAAGAGTATTCAAGTATTTCTGTGTTCAACAAATGAGACTTTGGTATAGAGGGCAAGTGATTTTGTAGCAATAATTTATTGTATATCAGGTACATTTCTTTTACTTGGGCTTGCACCTGAGGTATGATCCATTTTTTCCTATTAAAAGAATTCAGAAATAATTTTCTTTTTATTCTCTGAGTTAGTGAACTTTAGAATGTGTCCTTGAGGGCAATAATGAGTGTAAGAATATGTAGTACACTTCTATTAAGCGAAGTATGATAGGCCTCCACTGAAGTTTTTATAAGAATCCAAAAACTTTGAGTTGAATAGGACCTTAAGGTTCATGTAATCATAGGGTTAGAGGGGAAAGGGGTCTTTGAGATCATTTAATCCAGAGCCAGTCATTCTACAGGTAAGGAGACTGAGGACTAGAAGTCTTCAATGCCTGGATCAGTGTCACACAGTAGTAAGTCTCAGAGTGGGAATTGAAACACACATCTGATTCCATTACTCTAAATTTGTAGTCCAACCTTCCGTTCCTTGTTAAATACAGAAATTGCTGCTCTGTAGCCTCCCAGTTTTCCACGTTTCGATAGGTGATGACTTAGATCCTTTGACCTTCGGGTTTTCTCTGTTGTGACTTGAACTGAAATCTTCCTCCCATGGCTTCTCTCTCTGAGCCCCCACAAGCATCTGGTTCTCTTTCTGTAAAGTCCTGGACTAAATGAAGGACCTCTCACTTGTTTCCCTTTGATATTCCTGATCATTGTTCTTTTTGGTGCCTTTTTTAGTTTATTTTTTTTCTCCCTGTGGTATTTGTAGAAAATGGGCTTCCTCAAGGATCTTTCAAGTTATAGTCTTAACCTTAAAGTTACTGTTTGCTTCTCTTTCTTTAAAATAGTACTGCAGATTTATTGCCTGGATATTCTCTGTTCTTTAGCACAAATTCATTTATAATTTTCCATCTTTGGTTAGTAGAGTTGACAGAAACTTTACATTTGCTAGGAAGTATTTATT
Organism: Pseudochirops cupreus; assembly: GCA_028627135.1. Classification (NCBI taxonomy): domain Eukaryota; kingdom Metazoa; phylum Chordata; class Mammalia; order Diprotodontia; family Pseudocheiridae; genus Pseudochirops; species Pseudochirops cupreus. The sequence continues at coordinate 375,821,878 of CM053580.1, read as the reverse complement.
CCAGTTTAGAGGCTGTAAGTAAGGAGAAGACTATATAGTCTAACCAGTGCCCTAAACTTTAGAAATGGGATTGTTTTTAGAAATGATAGAAGTAAGATCCCCTGGCCTGAGATTCCAAAAGTTATCAGTTCAAGATGTATAGTGGGCTGTCAAGAATATAACTTCAGTGACGCAATCACCATCAGTTTCAACGAGTAAGACGTATGAAAAATATATCAAGAAAAAGATGGGGTTGAATGAAGAATACATCAATAAACTCACATTTTGAAGGATATACCAATATCTAGGTAGTGCAGTGGGTAGAGTATTAGATCTCCATTTAGGAAGACCTGAGTTCAAATACAGCCTCAGATACCTACTAGCTGGGTGACTCGAAGCAAGTAAGTTAACCTCTCTCAGCCTTAATTTCCTCGTTTATAAAATGGGGATTATCATAGCACATAGCACTACCTCCCAATATATCCTAGATATATTATTGTGAGGATAAAAAGAAGTAATTTATAGAGTGCTGTGCAAACCTTAAAATGCCATAACTATCATTATTATGTAAGAGGATTTCACATGCTCCCTTTGGTCCTGGAGGAAAAACTAAGACTGATGGGTAGATAGTACAGGGAACTGCTTTAAGTTTAATATAAGGAAACATTTTCTAATAATTAGAAATATCCTAAGATGAAATAAGATACTTCTGGGATAGTGAATGTCACTTGAGGTCTTCAGAAAGACTCTAGATCTTGGGAGTCTATTGGACAAAGAATTCATGATTTGTGAAAGGAGCTGAAGCAGATGACTTCTGAAGTTTCTTCCAGTTCTAAGATACTATGATTTCACCTTTCTATAATATGGATGTAGATTTAGAGGTGTAAGAGTGCTTAGTTGTCATCTAGTCCAGCTCTGCCATTTTAGAGATGAGGAAACTGAGGCTCAAGGCTACATAGGTAGTAAACTTCAAGGCTTGTACTTGAACTCACGTCCTCTGTTGAAAATTGCACCACTCTTTCCCCCTGTAAAACACTGTCTCAATGTCCCTTTCAGCTTAAAAATTGCCCCAAAGAAACTGGAATGGGAGATACTTAAATGGTTTGTGGAAACTACTGCATACTTCTCCAGGGACAATCTCTCAGCTTTCCAATTCATTTGCACAAAAACAGTTATTTAACAACAGGATGTCATTACTATTGGCAGGAAATGGGAGCACTTCTTCATTGTGGATCACCACTTGGATCCTCCTCAGCAATGCCAACCACCTGATGAGACACCCACTCCAGAGCTGACATGATAGAGGGTGGATTTTTTATTATGGGGAGATCATCCACTATTGAAATTGGATTTTGCATTCCCATTTGCAATCTACCACCTGATAAATGCTAGATTATGATTCAGAATAATAAACACAGAGTTGTTGTCTCAGACTCGAACGCTTCCCATTGTCTAATGTTACATCTGTCTTTTTAAGGGTATTCTCAAAGGAAAACACTATTTGAATGTGTGCCTGTGTACTAACAGTTTCTGGAAAATGCAGAACCTATCCATTTTCTTTTTAAATAAAGGCTTGCTGTAAACGGTTCATATAACCAATTATTTGTCTTGAAATGGTCTTCCCATGAAAATACTTGCCTTAATGTCAAGTCAGGGAATAGCAAAACTTGGCTGGAGTCTCAGTGTCTAGCAGATATAATATAAATTTAATTCCATGGCAAAGTGAAGTCTATTATAGAAAATCAGAAAGAACTATCTTCTCAGCAAGGTCACCTCTCTTTTTTTTTATTGAGTACTTTTTGTGTAGCTTTTTTGAGCTTTGACTACACCTGCCAATAAAAAAAGGACTCTTCATTTGAGTACAATACTGACAAATTAACCAGCAAACATATTTCTATTAGTGAGTGGGGCACAAGCTCAGGGGATGGACTTTTCTTCTGCCTGAAGAGACCCCTGACAACACTGCTACTAAATCTACAGAAGCCTTAGTTTTGTAGGCCTCTAATAGAAATACCTTCAAGTCAAGGTATAAATTTACAAGTGGCTGGGAGGAGGTTTAGGAAAGGATTCTAGTGTGCTTAAGTTACTCAAAGATTGGCCAACACAAATAAAGGACTTTTAAGCTATAGCTTAATGCTTTAATTGGTGTTTTCTTTTTGCTATTCTGTGGTTCAATACTTTAATTAAAGCTTCCCGGGACATTTTGTAAAACATGGTGATAACTTCTAAACTGCTGTATTAGACAGCCATAGCTCACTTCCTAGTATCAACACCTGATTTATCCTGGCTGTTAAAAAAATAATTGCTTTTAAGAGTAATGTGATGGTAAAGAGACAGCAGTTCAGTCAATGAAATTTATTGTAGGACTCTCTCTTCAGTTTTATCATTTAAAATCATCCAAGGAAAATATTTCCAGAGTTAAGGATTTTAAAGAACCTTGGGGATCATATTGACTGGCTCTCTTGTTTTGTGGGGAATTCAGGTACAATTTGCCCCAAGTGAGAGCAGAAGAGCCAGGAGCAGCAGATGGAGAGAAACAACTCCCTAACAATTTATTATTGAGTCGTTTTTCAGTCACGTCCAACTCTTTGTGACCCCATTTGGCAAAGATTCTGGATTGGTTTGTCATTTCCTTCTAAAGCTCATTTTACAGATGAGGAAACTGAGGCAAATGGAATTAAGTATCTTCCCAGGGTCATATAGGCAGGAACTGGCTGGATTTGAACTCATGAAGATGAGACTCCCTGATTCCAAACCCAGTACTCTATCCACTGTGCCAACCTAGAACTATTAGAACTATTCAAAAGTAACCCTGGGAGGGCAGAATTATTTCCTGTTGGTGGTGGTCTTCATTGTTTTGTGGTAGTTTGGGGGGTGGGGTGGGGTTCTTTTTGGTTATGAGTGGGACTAGATTGTTACTGAAGTCCTTCCAAACTCTAAAATCTCCTGATACAAGCAATTAGAGACAGGATTTGAACCTGGTCCTCTGAAGACTCCATGTGTTTATGTTCTTCTACCAATGCAGATTGATACATTCTTTGCAATTCATAAATCTTCAGATTTGCTTGGGGACACCCACTGAGGCCTTAAAGAAGTTGTCCATGTCTGTAGTCAATATATGAAAGAGCAGGCCTTGAGCTTAGTTAGATCTTCTTTACTCTGATGCCTACTTTCTATACACTTTGCCATTCTGTTAAGTATACTTTACCAGAGGGCCGGTGTGTGTGTGTGTGTGTGTGTGTGTGTGTGTGTGTGTGTGTGTGTGTGTATGTTCAATAGATATATAGATATATGTGTGTGTTTGTGTCATGCCAAGTAGCATAGAAATTGTGTGCTTGTGTGTATCTGTAGCAGTTTTAAGCTGTTAGAGATTGAAACTGAATTAAGATTTTTGGGACGCCTTGTATACGTGAAAAGTTCCCTCTAATGCTGTTGTGATGAGGTAGCTGATTAGGTTCGGCTGATTAGATTTTATATGATGTTCAAAAAGTTCATGATCCAATCTGATATCAGTCAGCAAATATGAATTAAAATGCCCCCTATCTAGTAACTAAAACTGTGATAAATGCTATGGGGTCCAGAGGATGTAAAAACAAACCACAGTCCTTAATTGCTGCCTATATAAGCTCTGGAAGAGACTTTGGAGATTATCTAGTCTAATCTTCTCATTTTATAAACAAGGCAACTTAAACAAAGAGACCTCAGATGACTTGAGCCAAGTTATGTCTAGAGTCAGTTTGCAGAGCTGGGATTCACATGCAGAATTCTCAGACTGGAGATTTAGGATTCTTGCCACAGTACTGCTAGAGTTCGTGTTCTGGATAGGTAGCTATTGCTGGATTAAAAACACAGTGTATCAATAAAACGATCAATCTACTGCTGTCTTAGTGGTTTTAAATTCTAGTATTTATGTCAAATAATTCTGAGGACTTCAGTGATGGAGGACACAAATGTTTCCGATCTGCCCACAAATATTTCTCTTATCCCTGTGATTCAGCCAGCAGGAGTAATTGGGCATAATACTGAAAAGATATTGAATTTGGCTAAAGCAAAGCCAAAGCATCTCCCTACACATTAGCTGTCATATTGTCAAGAATGTAAATCACGTTTTTAGGTTTTTATGCTTTACCCATCAAAACTGATATTTTAACAGTGGCAAGTTGATACAACTTATTCTGATAAAAGATTTGAGTATTTTATAAAATTCTTCAAATGACATAAATCTTTCCATTTTTTGTTAAATGCCCCTCTCTTCCTCCCAACTTTGGGACAAAACATTTCCCCTATAGAGTAAGGGGTCTTTAAAAGAGTCCAGTGTAGCTCAAGTGGTATTTGCCTTAGTAAGAAGATTATAGATATTTATAACTTTTTTTCTTTTGCTTTTTGGAGGAGGGGGAGGCAGGGCAATTGGGGTTAAGTGACTTGCCCAAAGTCACATGCCTAGTAAGTATTAAGTGTCTGAGACTGGATTTGAACTCAGGTCATCCTGACTCCAGGGCTGGTACTCTATTTTCTGTGCTACCTAGATATTCATAACTTAATGATACTTTAGTCTCAAATCTGTGATCTCAACTAAATTTTCCCATATCTGAGGAATGGACAAAAGACAAAGTACTTTTTGAAATATAAAATGCAAAATAACTGACTTTTCAGGGGCCCAAAACCAATAGTTATATTTTTTTAAAAAAAGAAAAGAGTTCCTCCTTCCTAGTTCTATTAACTTTCAAGAGACCAGGATTCTTTTCCCTTAATTCCTAAACTAGGTGTCATTAGCACCATGCTCCACTGACTTTTTAATGTTAGACATAAGAATTGATAATATGGATTATTAGTTCACTTTAGGAAGTGGCTTGCTTCAGGACAGAAGGAGAAAATGCACAGTGACTACAAAAATCTAACAGCAAACAATACCCAAAGCCGGCAGACTTAGAGAAATTGAAATGATTAATCTCACAGGTGCTAGAGAAATTAAGAGGAAGTATACTCTTCTCCCCTGGTAAAGGAGGTGGTGGTGAGAGCTGTTGGCATGGCATACTATATATGCAAAACCATGATAGTTC
>CM053580.1:375784969-375816339 GCA_028627135.1 Pseudochirops cupreus | reverse complement strand
GGTTTTAAGGGTCTTAGAAACTCAGGGCCTTTTCACTTTGGCAGTAGTGTACTTCGGAAGATTATTTCTAATGCTTGTAAAATATTTGCACAATTCTCTTTGAAAACAGGGATGTACACTTACTAAGCACCAGGAATTAAAATACATCTGAATGCTTAGAGGAAAATAGTTTAAAGACAAATACATGGGTATTCCAGAGAATAAGATTTCTTTTTTTTTTTGCTTTGATAATCTATGATTTTATGTATTATTTTGTAAGGGAAAGTTAGCTCTGATAAATCAAAACCACACTACACAGAGTGAAAACATATACTGAAATGAGTCAATTGTATAACATGGGGAAAGTAATTTAATCTCTCTGGGCCTCAGTTTCCTCATCTATAAAATGAGGGATTACATTAGGTTACCACTCCAGTTACTTCAAGGTCAAAACTCTGAGCTTTCCCTATTATATTTGTATTTTGAAATGCTTTTCAATCATTCTCTGAAAAGTATAGGTCAATGAGGAAAAGAGGTTCAGGAGAAGAAGAAAATCATCTTCTTTCCTCAAGTCCTTTTTACCTTTATGTCTGGATAGCATTCCTGCTATAACCTTTTTTCTCTTCTTTTACTGTGTTACTGTATGATAGCAAGTCATTTTCCTGGTTGGCTGGGGTATAGTTGAGGGCATTCAACCTTGACTTTGGCACTCACTTGCTCTCCCATTCAATTTTTTGCTACCTTCTGCTAACCTGAATTAGATTTAACAGAGCTCTGGTCAGCCACAAAGCAAAAGATCAGTGGAATCTTAGAGAACTCCTTCCAAAATTTCATGAGCTTTTTCAGTCAGTCAACTAGCATTTATAAAGCACCTAATATGTGTGAGATATTATTTAATGCACTATAGAATTCTAATGAATCTCCAAACAGACGGGAAGCTCCAGAACATTTTAACTAAATTCTTTTGGGCAGTTTCTTTCCCAATATGCACTTCTCAACCAATACAAGAGGAAAATGAGAAATTTCTAAAACCTGATTCCTACCCTAGGTATGCTGGTAGTCAAATAAATGAAATCGTTTTCTATAATAACTTGCAAATCATAAATCATGACTTGGAAAGCAACTGGCAAGGCTGCAAGAGAATTAAAATGTTTATTCAACTGATGAACAAAATCCATTTGTACCCCGGGTATATTCTTCTATGGGTTCTATTCACTCGCTCTGAGCACTAATTTTCTCTGTTGTCCTCATTCCCGGCTTTGGTTGGGTGGGATGTAGCTAGCCCGATGTAGGCATAAACAGCTCCTGCAGGCTGTATAAAGTGTTGTTAGGCAGAGCAGTGTCATGACTTTGCCTTACACTATTAATTTATTCCTAATGACAGGGCTTGAGTAAACAAGCGCTGGAAAAGCCTACCTCTTAAGGTAGATGTAGCTAACCTTCTGAATCATTGATACATTACTAGACCACTTATTGGGCTTTCTGACTAACTACTAGTTTCCCTACAGCTTGTCAGAAAGAGTATATGAAAGCATGGCTTATTCAGTTTTCATTAAAACATTTTAAGTCCAGCATTAGCTCTTATTTTAGGGTTACATTCACACTTCAAGGCTCTTCAGACAGGACGACCCTGCAGAATGTATGCAGACCAAATAGAAAGTGAAGGCTTAGTAATGAATGCAATATGGAATTTTTTTTTAAAGATTTGAGATAACGGATAACATTTTTTTTATTATTTCTTCTCAGGAAGATAACAAGAGCCATATATTCCGATTCTAAAAATGATTTGCAGAGAAGAAAAGACTTGTTTTATCTTGCCCCCGTAATAGATTTTTTTTTTCTTTTGCTGAATTCTCTGCGTGAATAACGAGAGTGGCAGCCATTTTCTCCCAGCTCAACATCAAAACCCCTTTCATCTGCTGTCTAAATGCAAACAAAGCAAACCTTCCACCAGGCCTTTCTTTCCAGATAAATTAAAACTCTCATGTCCTAGGGCCTAAATCAAGCCTACAGGCCTTCCCTAGATAAATCCTCTCTCAACCTGAAATCTTCTTGCCACACGTGCTCCTTGTAAGATAATTTTGCAGTAGCTAATCAATAATGCAACAGTAAATTGCATTTAAATAAACATTAGCACCCCCTCTTAATGAATAAAACCTCATCTGCAATTTGTCAAAGTCAGAAGTACTGGACTCTTTTGATATTCATTAGAATATTGGAAATTGGAGCTTTGACAGGCTTTATGTACATTGCAATTACAATTTTATGTGTGTGCATGTGCCTGCACATATGTGTATATGTCTCTGTCCACCACTGAAAGTCTTGTTTTTTTTACATTCCTGAATGAATCGTGGCACAGCAGAAGGTTTCTGAATTTGAAGTCATGTTCCTGCTACCACCATGGTTAAAAATATATAGTTGGATAATCCTGCTTTCCATTGCAAATTAAGAGGCAATGAAGTTGTACTATACATTATAAATTTTTCCCCCTATGTATCTAATTTAAATTCCCTGGCTAGATGGGGGAAATGGTAGCTATTTTATGCAATTTATGTTGATGAAGGAATGGGCTTTATTCTGTGTTTTATAGGTCATCATTTTTTGTATTGAGGTTTAATAGAACAAACATTCTTCTTATTTAGAAATTCTGAAGTAATCATAATAGTTTATAAAAAGAATAATTGTCTTTCATTGGTCTAAAAATTTACATCATAATATAGATTGCAATTGTAATATGGAGTCTAACTAGTGGCATTTCCTAAGATCCAGATCAATGGCTTTAAATAAATATTCTCTTTAGGGAGGCTGAGGATCCTTATTGCTCACTGCGATTTAAAACTGATCAAGCACCATATTAAGTAATGTGCCACAGGTAACTCTGCGCAAAGGACAAAACTCTGCAATACCATGCTGACAAAGGAACCGGGAAGTCTTTTCCTATTTTTTTCTACACTTCTGTAATAATAATTTTAATATTCTAAGTATAATTGCTCTCCACTGAGCTATGAAGTTATTCTGCTAAGTGTAAAGATGTCTAGAAGTGAAATGCAAAACAAAAGAACAATAGTTTGGAACCAAGCAAAGAAATGGCAAGTCCTTCATGTTTCAGCCCATTGGAGAATTTGTTGCTTTCAGTGTGACAGAAGTTTAAACTATGCAAATATAGGGACAAATGAAATGGTGATACTGCATCTGTTGTCTTAGAAATATTCTGAGGAGAATGGTACTTGTTGCAAATAATGAAACAAACTGCAATTCTGTGAAAGAGGCAGTGAGAATTGCACTGAATCATGAGTCAGAAGGCTTGGGTACTAACCTCAGCTCCATCACTTAGAAGTAGCATAATGTTGAGCAAGTCAAAATGGTAGCCTCTGTCCTGCTGGCTATCCCACAGATTTGTTCTGATGTTCAAATGAGATAACAGAACCTCAGAGGTGGAAGCCATCCTACCTTCTTCTATGCCCAAATAACAGCCAATCAACAATCAAAAAGTATTTGAGTCCTTACTTTATGCCAGACTCTATGATATGTGCTGAAGAAGCAGGGAAAAAAATAACCTCTGCCCTCAAAGAGTTTACATTCTGAAGAGAAATTTTGCGTATATGTATATATGTAAAAATAAAATGCATTTAGAATGGAAGGTAACTTTGTACTGAAAAATTATCACCCAGCCTTTGCTTGAAGATCTCCTGTAAGAGGGAACATATGTCCTAAGGCAAACTGTTTACCTTCCAACAGTTTGAAAGTTTTGTGTTTCTGTCATTGTTGTTGTTAATTAATGCAATAACTGTTACCCGCTTTGGAATTTTCATCCTTGCTCCTTATTCTCTCCTCTGGGCCCAAATAGAATGTATCTAATGTTTCTTCCCCATGACAGCCTTTTAAATATCCAAAGACACTACCACGTCCCATGATATCTTCTCATGCCCAACCTAAGTGTCCCTATTTCCTTCAAACAGTATAGTCCTGAGGCCCTTCAATATCAGTCTGGCTGGATGCACTTCAGCTTATCCAAGCCATTATTAAAAACAGCTCCTAGAATTAACATGGTACTACAGGTGCAATATTCTCAGTGCAGGAGACAAGGCTTATTACCTCTCTATTCCTACATACTATGCTCCACTTCATGCGGACAGAGATTGTTTAAATTTCTTTGCTGTTCTCTCACACTTTTTTCTAGTATATAATTTGTAATTTACTAAAACCCTAAGATCTTTTTCAGAAGAACAACTGTATAGCTGTATTGTTAATGTATTTTTGCTTAATGGGAAGATCTTTCCCATTCATTAATAGACCCATGTGACCTGCTTATTTCACATGGAAGCCTAAGTCACATGAGTCTGAGTCACATGAAGTCTGTGGTGGGAGGAGCTTGCTAAATGAGCAGAGCAGAGGCCAGGGGAAGTTGGTCAGAGCAGTTAGAGATGAGGGAGAGAGAGGAAAGAGGCATGAGTGTGTGTTTGTTGGAAGGCCCCAGCACGTAGAAAGAAGGCTTTGGGATGGTGGCACCCCCTGCAGTGTTATGGTGTATATATTGTTCTGTTGCTGTGATGGATTTGGCTTTCTGGTATTTGAATAAATGTTTTGGTTCTGTCTTCCATGTGGAGAGTCTGTTATATTTTGCAGTTCAGAATTATGCCAGCATATTCATAGCCGCCTTAGGCACTGTGATTATTGTGTTGGTGCTACAGTAGTCAAAACTCCCTCTCCCATGAAGCTGATTTTTAAAATCCATTTTACATATATTTATGTATCTTTTTATTGAATTTCAAAGGTACTCTTTTTTGTCCCCTCCCTACTCTCCAGCTCTCCATTGGTGTCTTGTTTTCCCTTATCAGAAAGTAAAATCAACCTTTAAAGACTGAGAGAAGTAGAATATGTTACAGTATAGGTAGGTATATAGCATAATTAGAATGACACAAAATAGTAACCATAAACAATTAAATGTTAACTTTAAAGTAAGATTCTAGTGGAGTACCCCAAGTATCTGTACTTGACCTTTTCCAATTTAACAATTTTATCAATGTCTTGTATTGTAGATGGCATGATTATCATATACGTAGATGACACAAAGGTGGGAGTGACAGCTTATATACAGATAGAAAATAAGATTAAAGGAGATATTGATATTCTAGATTAGAAGTCAGAAAACTATGACTCCTGACCAAATCTGACTTCTCTTAGCTTTTGGATGGTTCTCTTTAACATTTTTGTCTTTCCTAGTACAAAGAGCATTGACCTTCACAGAGGAAACAGAAGTATTATAAGAACTGAGTAGCCCTTACTTCTTTCTGATAGAGGTTTTCATCTCACCAACCTCAAGCAGAAGTCCTTTCTCTTTGTTCATATTCTTTTCTCTCCCAATATAGCCTTTTAAAATCCAACCCTTTCCCATCTTGTGCTTATCTTTCCTAGCCAGCCTGGGTTTATTCTGAGGTTCATTTTTCCTCATAGGCTTCTTACAGGATGATGTAATGATTTTGTATTCATCTTCTATCATGGACCTTTGCTTCCATCTTCTTAGGTGTGGGTGTGTGTGTGTGTGTGTGTGTGTGTGTGTGTGTGTGTACGGTAAAAATTGTATTGATTGGTGACTTCCCAGTGTATTTACATCAATATATTTAGAGGAGTACACTCTTTCTTCATCATCAGAACTGTTTCTCTTCTTTTTTTTTTTTTGATAATTTCATCTTTGGAAGCTTTCCAGTCCCTCCTGGGCTAACCTCTCCTACAGAATATTATATCATGAGATCCTAGCTATACTTTCACTGAAGTCTTTGAAATCTCTCCTCAAGTCTAGAGGGCATACTAAATTATGTCTGGCTTTACTCTCCTCCCCTACCACAAATTCCAAAATGGAATGATCCCTTTTCCCTAGGATTTCTATTACTTATGCTCCAGCACCTAATTTTTTCCTTCTTGGTAACAATCAAATGATGCACATAAAAGTATTTTTAAAAATTTGAAGGGCTATATAAATCATAAGATGTTATCACTTTTTTCCCAAACAATATCCCCTATGTAGGAATTAATAGCTTTTTCACAAGGAAAATTATATACAAATAGTACCCAGTGAATTAATAAAAACTACAAGTCTCTATAACTACCAGATAGACTACTAGTGAGTACCCCTTCCTTGGTAGCATGCTGCTTCCTTAGTTCATATTTCAAAATATTATCAATCATTCTATTATGGACAATATACAAGATGCATTCAATGGGCTGTATACAGTAAAATGTAAGAACCTTGGAAAAAGAGGTTTGTTTCATTTTGTTATTGTTTCCTAAGTAGCTAACACAGTGCCCTGAAAGTAGTATGTGCTAAACAAATGGGTTTTTTTGTTAGTTTGTTAAAATACATTTACATTCATCAATGGAAAAAACTAATCAGATTAATAAACACACAGAATCAATCCATTTAAAAGATATATTGTACGTATTCACATATCTAATGAAACCTGTGCTATGGAAAAATGACATTTCAAGGACAAATTGGCAGCTGTAACTATTGAGATCTCCAGAAATGGAATGGGTTGACTTTTAAAATAGCAGATTCTTTCTCACTGCCTTTAAGCAATGGTTGGATGACCACTTCCTGAGTATTCTCTTGGGAGGATTCTTGCTAAAGTATGGTTGGACTTGGTGTACTCTGAGGTCCCTTACAGTTCTAAGATTCTGTCTTTCTCTAACAATTCAAAATTACTTTCTTTGAAAGGAAGAAAGCATTTACTAAGCCCTTATTATGTACCAGGCACCATGATAAGCACTTACAAACATTATCTCATTTGAGCTTCACAGGATGTAAGTGTTATTATCATCCCCATTTTACTTTTGAAGAAAGTACAGTTAAGAAAGGATAAGCGATTTGCACAGGGTCACACAGCTAATAAGTGACTGAGGTCATACTTGAACTCATGTCTTCTTGACTCAAAGTCCAGCACTCTATCCACTGTGCCACCTAGTTTGCCATGAAAATCAGATGTTTGGTGTTCTATTTTTTGCCCTTTCTAGTGGTTTCAACTCACCCTCACTGTTTAGAGGACCAAAAGAGATAACAAATACAAAGTGCTTTGTAAACCCTTAACTGATACATAAGTGCTAGCTTTTGTTTTTTTATTTTTCTGCTATTCTGTAAGTAGGAGAGAAAACACAATAAGGCATAGTGGATAGTGTCAGACTTTCAGACAAAGTGATTTTAGCTCAAATCCCACCTCTGATCTTTATCATCTGTGTGACCCTGAGCACATCAGCACGTCATAGATTGTGAGAAGCACTGGTCAAGGGGATTACCTCTTCTGCAAGTTACCTATGTTGACAAAAGCACAAATCCTACACAAATCATATTGAAGAGTAATCATTTACAAAAATTAAGCCTCCATTTAAAACTTGAAAAGTTTGCAACTCTGTCACAGTAATTAAAGTTCAGAATCTATAAATACCTTTCCAAATTAGTCTGGAGGCATTTAAGATGGACAATTTTACTTATTAGTTGAATTTTGGCATAGTGTTTAAGAGAGTACCTGTCAGGGCTTTGCTAGACTTCTGAAATTGCACAGAAAGAAGGTGAATTGGACCAAATCATTTCTCTGGCCTACCATCTCTTTATCAATCTGCTTCATGTGATAAACCAACACTGAGTGACTTTGCAGCGTTTGTACTCAATTCTGATCTCCAGAGTTACATGTGAAACTTTGGGTCATGCAACAGCCATGCTTATGTACACAAATCCGGGAGTTAACCTTTCACTACCCAATTTGTCCATGCAAATATTGTCATTATTTGCACGGACCCCAGCAGGTATAATTTTGTTGTCAAGGTTAAGGTCCTTTTGAAAATTTGTCTTGGTGTATCAACACTTTTTTTTTAAGTATTATTCCTTTTGGGGAGGGACATATAAATTAAGAGGGCAGCAACTTAATGTTTCATGATCTTTCTATTTAGAACAGACTGGATCATCTCTGACTTTTAAAAACTAAGCAAGTTTCAGATTAGCCCACACAGTTCTTGGATGAATGGCATTAGGAATACCTGATGTGCTTATTTTCTGTGACAGCAATAGCTGGGTGCCAAAGGGGCAATACTCTCCCAGATCATTTAACTAGAACACAATTCAGCACCTACTGCAAGGCACACTGCAGACTCTGAAGAAGTATTAATTGATAATGATGATGTGGGTGCTTGGGCTGAGAGGTCTCTAGACTGAGAAGCATTAGAAATGCACATACACTGCACAAATGAATGTGGGGTATGTAGTAGGTGGAATAGGACAATGGTGTTTTTGTTAATACAGGTGAGAGCCTACAGGCATGTACTATTGCTTTTACAAATAGATTTGTCCAGAAAATTTTCATTTCCAGGTCTTAAAAAACAATAGTACTAATTTTTAAATTATACTCACAAATTTTGTTGTTGTTGCTGTTGAGTTGTTTTCATTCATGTCCATATCCATCTCTGTTTGAGGTTTTCTTAGCAGAGATACTAGAGTGGTTTATCATTTCCTTCTCAAGCTCATTTTATACATGACGAATTAAGGCAAACAGGGTTAAGTGACTTGCCCAGAGTCACACAGCTAGTAAGTATCTGAGGCCAGACTTGAACTCAGGAAGATGGGTCTTACTGATTCCAAGTCCAGCACTCTATCCACTGCGCCACCTAGCTGACCACACTCATAATTAATGGATTTCTTTAAGTATCTTAAAACACTAGCTTAAATAAGACTATTAAAAAGTGGTGGGTTTAATAGAAAAATAACTTTCACTGGTTATTATTAAGTTCATCCTACAGAAGGTAAGAGCCAACTAACCAATGATTTGGCAGTTACATGGCTCAGTGGATAGAGCTCTGGACCTGGAATCAGAAAGACCTGAGTTCAAATTTGACCTCTGAGTGCCTCTGGATAAGTCACTGACCTCTTTCTGTCTCGGTTTACTCGACTATAAAGTGGGGATAATAATAGTAACTTCCTCCCAAGGTTGTTGTATCATAAGAGAACATATGTGTAAAGTACTCAGCATAGTGCCTGACACATAGAAACTTGTAAAAAAAAAAAGTATCTTTATATTCCAAAAGATCTGTGATCTCACAGGTACCTCCTCCTCTATGGCAAAACAAAACCTCTCTCTGACTTTTTATCTTGTACTAACCTGTGTACTTCTTTAAATCATCCATCTATCCATCAATCAATCAGGCAATTATTAAGCACCTAATATATGTCGATCACTGTGGTTAGAGGGAAAAAAAAAGTGGAAGTCCCTGCCCCCAAAAATCTTCTATTCTAAGGGGAAGAAATTATGTGCATAAATGCATATATAAGATACATACAGAATATATAGGAGATAAGCAGAGGGGGCAGGGAAACCAGGAACAGCATCAAAGAGGATTGGGACAGTCCCTTCACAAAATTACAAGATGGAAGGTCACAGAACCATAGATTTAGAGCTGGAAAGTACCTTAGAGATCATCAAGTCCAACCTTCCTTTTACAGATGAGGAAACCAAGGTCCAGAGAGGTTGAATGATTTGCCCAGGTTCACACAATAAGAGTCTAAAACAGCATTTACACTCAGGTTTTTCCAACTTTAAGTACAGCATTCTTCTCACTACCCCAAACTGGCATTTGAACTAAGAGTTGATGGAACTCAGGGATTCTAAGAGGCTAAGGTACAGAAGGTCATTTCCAGCATAGAAAACTGGTAGAGGATTGTGCCAGCCCTCATTCTTGATGCATGTATTGCCCACCTATTTTCAGTCATACACATCCTTGATATTCGCTTTTATGCCACCAACCAAATGCGAGTCATCACTTGCAGTATGTTTCAGTCTCTGTAATGCTACAACATGCCCTTCTATTTTCTTGTCTGGTTATGTGAAATTTTGATTCTTCTGAGGTAATGATATTCTATGATTTGTCACCAAAGAGCATCATCAGTTAAATATAATCCCTTGTTGCACTAAAAGAACCTTAAAAAAAAAAAGTTTTGAGCAAGGAGAATAAAATACAGTTTTAAATTCTCTGTTTAAATAAGTATATGCATATTTTAAATTCATGCAATAATCTTATATATCATCAGCACCATCTTAGCACGTACATAGCATTTTAAGGTTTGCAAAGCCTTATAGACAAGTTATTTCTCTTGACCCAAGTGAAGTAAATGCTATTATTCCTACCTTTTTGATGCAGAAGTCGAGGCTGAGAGTGCTCAAATGCTTTGCCCAGAATCAAACAGCTAGTAAATGTCTGAGGCAAGATTCAAACTCAGGTCTTCCTGACTCCAAAGTCAGTATTAGAGATAACTACGTTGAATGACCTGCTAAGAACATTACTAAAGACATCTAAAAAAAAATGCTGAGCTAAGGTGTCTGTAATCAGAGTCACAGAGGAGCTCCTATGCATAGTCCAAATAGGAAAAAGTACTCCCTATTACAAATGAGTCCCTCCAAATGTTCCTATATACAGATGACACTGTACCAATTCCATTTAGTACAGAAATGGGCTCAATTTATTCAATTTATTTATTTGTTTATTGAAATTTATTCAAAAGAGACCAACCTAAGTCATTCACACAGTGGGGAAAAATACTTTCCATTTTTATTTTCCCCAAATGAAAGTCAATCTGAATTTACTTTTAAATGACTTCAAAAAGTGAATTAAAGCACCTGAGCAAGAGGGAAAAAAATCAGGATTACAATAGCTGAAGATAAACCCAAAATTCTGCTAGAAATTAAAGCTTCAGACTCAAAAATCCAGTACAGTACTTGTATTTCTTGGATTCTTAGAATCCACTTTACTTTTGGACACTAAGATATTCATAATTTTTAAATAAGAGTTAAAGAAAAAGGAAAAATTCAGAACCTTTACTGTAAAAAAAAAACAAAACAGAGCATCTAGCAGGGACATAAGAGTTTTAGAATTAAAGGGGTCTTAGACTTTTATCTAATTCAAGTGCCTCTTGTTATAGATGAGTAAACTGATGAATTTGATTTAACTGACAAATTTGATTTAAACACTTAAACTGAAGACTTTGTTTACCCAAAACATAATGACTTGCACATGGAGCTTAATAAATGCTTGTTGAATTGTAATGAAATGGATTAGAATGCCTTGTGAATGACTTGGCAAGCTACTTCATTTCTCTTGGTGAGTTTCCCCATTTTTTTTAATTAGGGGGCAGGATTATTTAATCTCTAAGGTCTTTTCCTGATAAATCTAACTGAAAAATTGTCTGCAAATAAATTTGGGGGACTTCCCAGAAGTCAGAAGTTTGGGTGTGAAAGTATTTACAGGTCCTGAAGTTTAAAGGATTTAGGTGGCACAATAGATAGAGTGTTGGACCTGAAGTCAGAAAGATTTATCTTTGTGAATTCAAACCTGGCCTCAGACACTTGTCAGATGTGTGACTCTGGGCAAGTCACTTCATACTGTTTGCCTTAGTTCCTCATTTGTAGAACAAGATGGAGAAGGAAATGGAAAACCAACTCAGTATCGTTGCAAAGAAAATCCCAAACAGGGTCACAAAGAGTCAGACACGACTGAAATGACTGAACAACAACAGCAAAACTGATACCCAGAGAAAAGAAAATCAATTGCCTAAAAACATCTAGTTAGGGAAGAAGTAGGACAAGAACTACAATCTCAGGTCTCCCAGTTCAGTATTCTTTCCATTAAATGCAATAGATTTCTATATAAAAGAAATTTCATAAATATCTGCAAAAACTATGAGTGCAGACACAAGACACTAAAGCAGGAAGAATTAACTCCTGTAACTCCTAACTCCTAGAGTTGGGCCACCTTACAAAAAATAAATTGAAATAATTTAAAGGAAGCACTGTTTTTCTCTAAAATATCATGTAATTAGTTTCTTGTTTTAAATAAATTACTTGGTTATTCTATTTCTAATCCAAACAATGGTACTGTTTATATTCCTAAAGCAATCCTGAAAAGAAAAAAAAATTCTAGGACAGACTTGCATTCTCTTTACTTTCTCCCTACAAAATCAGGTGACTTTAGAATCATATAATCTCAGAGTTGGAAGAGACCTCATAAATCTTCTAGATCAACTTTCATCTGATCAGATATTCTCTCAAAAACACTTCTAATAAGAGGTCATTGATTTTCCCCTTAAAGAACTGCAGTGATTAAGATTCCAAGGGCTTCAATGGCAGTCTATTCCATTGTGGAATCACTCTAATTGACAGGAAGAGTTTCATCACATTAATCCTAAATCTAGTTCTCTGTATCTTTCATCCATTATTTTAAGCTCTGTCGTTTGCCACAAAGCAGAAAAAAAAAATCTAATTCCTATTCCAGAGGACAACCCTACTTGAAGACAGCTACAGGTCCTTGATGGAAAATATTCCTGGCTCCTTCAACCCATCTTCATATAACTTCTTCTTGTCCCCCAACAATCAAGGCTACCCATTTCTAGATTCTTAACATTTTCTCAATGACATTCATAAAATGTGGCACCCATAATAAACATGACACTTTCTTTTGGGACTAACCACAAATTTTAGGTTTTTTCATATGTCAGCTGGTTCTCAACAACAGAACAATCATTTTACTCCGATGTTATTGATTTTCTATTGTCATCTCAATAATGGGTTATTCCTAAACTATTCTTCCCTCCACAACGCTCCTCTACTAACCCTTTCTCTATCTCTCCACAGCATACCTTGCCTTCTACTTTAATGAGAAAAATAGAAATATTCCACCATCAGCTCATCCCACCCCTCAACCCCACCTTTTACATCTTTAACATCCCTCATATAATTGCTCTCTCACTCTTTAACTCCAGTCTGATGAAAAGATGACCATTGTCCTTGCCAAGACCATCTTCTCTATCTGTATTCACAGGCTTATTCATCTGCTTTATTTCAATATCCAATCAGCTTCTTGCCAGTTCCCTTGCCACTCAGACCAGTAATCATTCCCTTCAGTACTTAACTCCTTTTCTCTCCCCCAAATTCTGGACCTTGGGGCCTGCGGTCCTGGTTGGTGGTTGTCTCACTCAATACCTGTAGTTCCAGCTCTAGCCATGCTTCGCTTCATCGCTCTGTAAACATCTCACCAGTGGCCTTGCCACACGTTTGCTATTTATCTTCCCTAAGATCTTTCCCAGATTTAGATCTATAATAAAAGCAGCTTTGCCAATGCTCCAGGAAGGGGTGTGCCACCCCTGTAATTTTTCAAACTCTGCTTGGCCACCACTCCTGTTTATATATTGTATATTCTAATTCAAATATAAACTCCTTTAAGGCATGTCCTTTCTTCATTTTTTATTTCTGCATCCCCAACACCAAACACAGTGCTTTATACATAATAAGTTCTTAATATATGCTTTTACATTCATCCATTCAATTGTTCATACATCTCCTCTGGAATACTGCCCCCACAATCACCTGTCCTGTGTAATCTTTAATCTCTCCTTGTCCAAAGACATTCCCAGCTTCTGTTCTATGATTCAAAAAACTTCATTTAACTCCACCATCCCCTTAAGCTACTGTTCTTTATCTCTCCTATCATCCACAATCTCTTATAAAAAACTATCTACAATCTTTGCTTCCTTCTTCTCTACTTCAACTTACTTTTCAATCGCTTGCAATCTGGCTTCGTAACTCATCACTCAAGTGAAACTGCTCTTCACGTTATAGATATATTCTCATTCTCGCATTCTCTCTCTCTCTTTCTCTCTCTCTCTCTCTCTCTCTCTCTCTCTCTCTCTCTCTCTCTCTCTCAGTACAAACTTTTACTTCAGATAATATATACTCAGTACAATTACACATGACAAAAAAAAATCCTGTTTGCTTTGTCACCCAGATAATTCGGAACAACTAACAGTCCTCTAGCCTAGCATACTTTAATTAGCACAGTCTGTCTCCTTCTAACTCCTGTTATTAGAAAAATAATAAACTCTCAGGCAGGTCTAGAGGTAGCCTCCTGAACCACATCTATCAAGCGGTCTCAAAGCATGAGCAGACATAGATTTCTTAAATTCAAACATCATAATATTAACAAATTATTTATTTAAAAAATAAAACCCTAAACCACTTCTAGGAATGCAATTCTTAGAGGTGCTTGTTATATTTCAGGATGTTTATGTTAACAGCAAGGTTTATCACTGGGAAAACCAAAAGACACTTTGATTAGATGAAATCAGCCTTAAATTTCCAAATTATTTACATCATCTAAATATTGTAATCTATACGTGATTTGGGGATACTGGGAGATCAAATTATTCCCACAGTAGAAAGTTACAAGCCTACTTTAGTTTAAAACAACTAAGTACCCTTTGCAGAAACCACCAATTCAGAAAAAATGAGAGTTTAAATTTTGGGCAGGAACTATGTGACATCTTTTAAACTAGTCTCATGGAAAGCTATTAGGTGCATGTGCCTCCATCTGTGGTCTGCTAGCCACAGATGAGATATTTTCCTGTTCTCTTTGTGACAGCAACAACTGATTAGGGTAAGAATTACTCAAATCTTCTAGTTTCTCCAGTTAATTTTCATCAAAGTAAATTACAGAATCTGAATTGGCTGTGGTTGCTCTAGGTCCACTGGAAGCTTTGATGCTCCCGCCACACTCACCTCCACCCTCGTCCATGATACCATTTCTCACACACAATTTAAGAGAACAGAGAGGAAGAGGAAGATTGCAGTGATCCTAATAACAAGCCAGTTGCTTACTGTATGCCTTCTGTTGTACAGGTGCACAGACCTATTGATCCAGAAAGTGATCACATCACTTCACTACATGTGATGAAATTATTTCTTAAATTTGGTTCTGCTGGTTGATGGATTATTGGGGGCTACTCAGCTTTACTGAAGCCCAGAACTCGTCTTCATTCTCTGTGCCCAAGGCAAAGGCCACTCCTCCACAAAGATTCCTTCATCCACACTCTAATTACGCTTCAGACACTAACCATGACTTCTGGAACACAGCAAAGTAACAAAAACAAGAAACTGTAAGTCCCAGGGCAGGAACCACTGTATCTGGAGAAGGCTGAATTCCCCTTTAGTACCACACATTCCCTGTAGCCACGAGTTTGAAAGTTTCTCCAAAAAGTTACCATCTTTGAGAATATTTTATCTGTGCCAACTCGAAGGAATACAATCAGCAAAAAAGAAATAGTGACAAAGAGAACTCAGTTGTGTTTGGTTATTTTCTCTCTTCATAACTTGTATTTGTCTTTGACGGTTCTTTGCCAACGTTTTTTAGCCTCATTGCTGCTTGGGCACCTTGAACAGTGACTTGACAGCTATATTTTGATACCAATAATTTTCTCACCGAGTTGTTTCAGAGATAGTCTTACACTCTTGTGTTCTGAAATGCTTATATTTCTGTGTGTCTTGGATCTTTTTTTGAGGATGATCAAGAAATAGATTCTCAAAGTCATTATGCAGGGAATGCTCAATTAGAACCCTGCCTTTAAGCAGGTCTGCTACTTCCTTCTCAACAACCTGGTGTTTTTCTCCATGTTCAATGTCCTCTGGTGAAGTTCAATACGCAGTCATTTTCTCTGTTTGCTTGATACACTTGTCATAAACACACTTCCTAAACTGGTTCACAAGAAACACAAGACAAGAATGTTTACTTCCCCATTTGGCCCTGCTTCCCAGCATCTCACAATCCATGACTACAGGTTTGGTCATGCTTTCAAATGCCCTTTCTTTCACCAATGACAGCTATCTTTCCTTCATACTCAGTGTTTAGGGTGTTTTTTTTGGGAGGAGGGGCAGAGAAGAAGCTCTGTTTCTGTAAATTCTTGGACAAATGACACCTTCCTTATATTTAGGATCTACATCTTCAAACCAGATGTCTGATTCTGCTGGTGAAGGAAGAAATTCTTCTGTATTCCTCTTCTCATTCTTAATGTCCCCTATTTTCTGGTGAAGGATGCCATTTTTTTCTTCTCTTGGTTTTCAATCTGCTGCCCTTCCCCTTTGTTTCCCTGACCTTTTTTATGAGAGGCAGTCTTTGTGTTGTTCAAAGGGTTGGCCTGTTTTATCTGCCATGTTTGGTAGTTCTGTATCACCATGTTCTTCCTTTTCAAAAACACTTCTGCCATTCTGATGGTGGACTTTGTTTTTGTTTTTTCCTGAGGTTCTCTTGATTTAGAAAGGGACTTTTCTGGATTTCATGTTTTTTATTTCAACAGATCCAGCAAGGTCTTCTGTTTGTGAGAAAAAATTCTTGCAGCCTCTAGCTTCCCTGGCATCATTATTCTCCTGTTTCTTGGATGTTTCCGTTGCTTCTGCAGGTAATTTTCCTTTCATAATTTTCCCACCAATTGGGCTTCTTAACAAGCTGTGACTAGGCCACAGTGCAGCCCTCCTAGTTCTGTAGAACGCAGCCTTCACTTTCATCTCGCTGCCATCCAAAGACCCCCAGGCTGCTCAAGCCCTCTTCTGCCCCGAAGGCTCAGAGTCCCCTTTCCAGCAGCTCCAGTGTGGAGAGAAGCCAGTCACCTTCATCGCATGGGTACCAGTCTCCAAGCAGGCCCATAATACGCCTCTCAGCTTCCGTAGTCTGATGACTGGCAGCTTCGGGGAAGCTCCGTAGGCACACACGCGTGACGCATGCACGCACCACGCTCGCACACTGGCACGCAGCCTTTGCAGAAAAAGCGGGAGCTTAAATAATCTCCCATTTGCCAAATCAAATGGTATCTTGTGCAGACTTCGTTTTTCTTGACTTCTCCATAGCATTTTTCACCATTTCTTACCTCTTCTGTGTACTGTCTTTTTTTTCCTTAGTTTTTATGCCATTTCTCTCTCTTGGTTCTCCCGTCCACCTGTATTTTATTCCATGTAGCCATGGCTTCCCCATTCTATCCTTTTTAGAAATGGAAGTTATCATCCAGTAGATTAGTTGCCCCACAAAAAATCAATAAACATGTTACTTATGACATCACATGTTATTCCCTACTTAGGACATGATAAGTCATTCATAAATGTATACCTGGGATAGTCACAAGGGACCCCTCTCTGAGTTAAGAGATTAATGGCTGTAAGAGGGTCTGATACCTCATCAGTTCTCTTCACTATAATCCAGTCGGTGGTTGTAGCCTCATGTGGGGCTACAATTTAAGTAATCCATCTAAACACTAAATACTCTTAACTTTTCTCATTAGCACATACTATTAATACAACTACTGTTACATAGGGTCTGTGATTTTTATTTTTAACCTTAAGAAGGAACCAAACACTCAGAAAGGTTAGGAAAAGATTATCTAGCCCAAATCTCTAAATCTTACCACAAGGTAACCTGACTAAAAAGTAAATCCAGTAAGATTGGCATGATCTATTTTTGATGAAGCTATGCTGACTCTAAATGATACGCATTTCCTTTTCTAAATGCTCACAAACCATCTCTCCAATAGATTTTGCCAGAATTCAAAATCAAATTCTATACTTTGCAGATTTCACCCTATTTCCATTTTTTCCCAATGAAGACAGCATCTGTCCTTTAGTCCTGTGGCACCTCTCCAGTTATCCATGATCACTGTCAAAAGCTCAGAAATTACTTATTTTGTTAGCCTGGGATATAATTCTTCCAGGCCTGGGGAAGAATTAGTTGAGGGAAATTACTCTTTACTGTTTTTTCCAACTATCTTTGGTTTCAAATCCTTGTTAAAAATGTTTCATTCTGTCCTCCCCTCTCCTTGGTAGAGAAAATATAAGAGAAAAAATAATAGTAATAAAGTAACAACAACGGCAAATAGCATCTCTAAATACCGTAAGGTTTACAACATGTTTTAAATGTTTTCCCGCAAGGTTTTTACAACAACTCTGTGAGATGGGTGCTATAATTTTCTTTATTTTATGCATGAGGAAATAGTTTGAAAGAGTTTAAGTGACTTGCTCAGGGTCACAAGCCTGGTAGATGTCTGAAGAAGGGTTCGAACTTAGACTTTCTTGAATCCAACTCCACTGTCCATTGTGTCACATAGATGCCTAAAGTCGAGTGATTCATTCTTTTTTTTTTAACTTAGTTATTGTCTTCTCCACCTGCACTGTGAGTGGTCTCATCCCTTCTTTGATCATCATTTTACATGCTAAATTCACTGCATGTTCTTTGTATACCTTATAGCACTATACCAATACTAGCCATTATTATTATTATTATTATTATTATTATATTCCTGTTGTTATACTTTGTGTTTTAGCTCTCTTGACTCTATTCTTAAAGGGTCATTATACTTTTATACTCATGCTCAGTTACTTCCCCTTATTTATATCTTCAGTAAATCTCTCTATCAAATATTAAGTTGGTCTATGAAATCTCCTAGGCACATACATGAGTCTTTAGACAACTCTTTTTTTCCTGCCTTAGTAGAATAATTTTTTGTGTCTTTTCCATTTCAGAAACTAGCTCTACCTTATTGGTCAGAATCAATACCTGTATTGTACCTCCTGATAACATAATTAGTGAATTAAATTATCTTTAACATTTGTCAAGATTTTTCAGCTACACTGGTTTTAGCATAATAGTTGAAGCTTCCCTTCTCAAATAGTTACAGCTAATATCTAACATTTACATAGTTTTTCAAGGTAGGCTTTATCAACCAATAGTTTGAACTCATCATTCTGTCTCCAAGTCTTACACTCTGTCCACTATACCACCTAATTGCCTGTATTATCACATGACAAGTTTGTGATATGTTTTCTTAACTTTTCATCTGTGTCCTCTTCTTGAATGGTGATAAATAATACTTTCCATGATATGACTCCTGCTTTCCTTCCATTAATCCACAGCCAAATGTTTTCCACCCTATTTCCATCACACTTATTCCTATATCGCCTCACATGTATAGGTATTCTTAATATATATTGTAACTCTATCATCCTTATTTCCCCCCTTTTTTCCTTTTGAAGAAGATAAAGCATCCAGTAACTATATTCCACTTGAGTCCTGTACCACCAAGCCTCATTAACCTAAGAGTTGGACTTACCTGCTTATATTTAGGTCACTTATGTATCTTCTATATTGTTTATACTTGAAACATTTGTCTAGAAACATCTATGGCCATGGGTTATAAGGACATTCCTCTTCTTAGATCTTTCAGTACTTAAAAGAATTTGTGATTTCATCCATGTGGGTAATCCCTCTTATCTATACAGATAATTACCCATCCATGGCTTCACATCCTCTCTAATTCTTGCATGTTCTTCCATGGATCTTTAATAGAGTATCATACAACATGCTACAGATCTTCCTTCCTTTTTTTGCACTACAAGGGTACCAATGCATACATTCAGGTTATGTGTTTGCTATTACTTTGTCTCATCACATGACTGGCCCACCTTATTTTCCCACAACACATTTGCCCCAAAATATCATTAATGCTGCTTTTATGCCACAATCCATTTAAGTTCACTATGGTTCTCTCCCTTGATCTTTGTGTCATCTACAATATGTATTCTTTAGAAATTATAGGATTCCAAGATGCAGAACCATACAAGATCACAAAGAGAACTTTTCACTGCCTGTCCTCCATGCCTGCAATACTTTCCCTCTTCATCTCTGCCTCCTGGCTTCCCTGGCTTCTTTTCAAATCCCAGCTAAAATCTTACCTCCTACAAGAATCTGTAGCATAGCCTCTGTTGATTTTTTTTTCCATTTTATCCTGTTTGTAGCTGTTTACATGTTGTCACCCCATTAGAATGTAAGCTCCTTGAGGGCAGGAACTATCTGCCTCTTTTTTAATCCCCAGTACTTAGCATAGTGCAGGGCACATAGTAAACACTTCATAAATGTTTACTGAATTGAACTGCATTGAAGGGATTCTGTTTGCAACTACAAACAAAACAGTGTGTCAAACCCATAAACAATAGCTGATATACACTGTCACTTTATTACGTAGAAATCAATACAATGGTAATGTATGCTAATTAATTAACAGATGATTGTTGGAGAAGGGGTTTTTGTATATGTGGTTCCCCAAAATTTATTTTGCTTAATATTCTTAACCAATTGGTACAATGCAAAGAGGACTGGTTCTTGATTCACAGGACCTGCTTTGAAAATCTTCTTCTAACATTTGTTGTTTATGTGACCTTGAACAGGTCACTTCCATGGACCTCATTTTCCTTATTAGTAAAATGAAAGGGTTGAACTAGGTGGCATTTGAGGTCCCTTCCAGCTCTAGATCTGTGATCCGCTTTTGGATCAGTATTTACATTTTCTATTTCCTGTAAATATTCACCAATTTAAATATCTTTAAATAAATTTGCCAGATAAACCTTTCTCAGGTTTACTGTTTTAGCAAGTAAAAAATTTGCGTAGAATGTCAAGATGCATATAATGAATGTATGAATATTTCTTTAACATAGATTTAACATTTATAGTTTGGCTGCTGGATAATCCAATCTAGTGGGCTAAAAAATAACCACACCAATGGGGCATCAATGGAAATATTCCATTTGAGAAAGGAAAAAGATAAAATGCTTTCAAATATAAGATCTCTATATTAGTCATGAAATAAATTATTAATAGTGATGGGAAATTGTTGAGGTTCATATAATTACCTTAAAGTTCTGAGTTACCATTTGACACAACTACTAGGGCCTTGTAATTCACCAGTAAAAAAGACTATGTATCTTTCATTTTATTGTAATCTTCGAGTCATCTATACACATGGAGATCTCTTTGAAAAGACAGGACAATTATTTTCTTTTAACTCTCTTTACCCCAAATGTTAGCTCTTTTCAGAGGAAGCAAACACTTTGTTACTAGGCTTGGGAGTTTTCAGAAGGGGGTAAAGCAGCCGCTTTGGGGGATTCTCTTTGGGACCATCAGAGAACAGCTGGAGAGGCTCTCTTCATGAAATTGAGAGGGGCAGCTGGCAGGCTCTCTTTGGCTTTGTTGAATTTTTTTTTCTTTCTTTCTTTTTTTTTTGAAGGGTGACGGTCCCCACCCCCACCTCCCTCCTCTCATCAAATCCTCTCTAATCCCCTTTTGTAATTCCCAGCCTCTTTGGTGGGACAGGAACTTGTCCACCCCATCCTGAGTACCAGCAGGAGCCAGAAACTCTGTTTCTACCTTCTTAAAAATTAAAGCTTCATGCACCCAAACAAGCAAGGGTTACACCAGTGGTTGTATCATTGATTGCCTAGACAAGTCTGAGACAAGTAGCCTCCTTTCTAGTCTATCTGCCATTAGTAACACCTTCAAAATAACTAAACCAAATATAGGACCCAGGAAAGGATGGTCAAAGGTCTGTAGGTAAATAAAGAAGAGATGAGGAGATGTTTTAACATTCAGCAAAAATCCCATATTAATTCAGTAATAATGTGAGAGAGGAAGGACATACAATTTGGGAAAGAGAAATGTTCATATTTTAAAATACATCCTTTCCTCTATCAGCTATGAACCTCTATAGAAACTTCTTGGATACAATGTATTATCAATTTACAAACTTGCATTTATTTAAAATTCTCCTGAGGTGAGTGAGGGTCATGTTTCAACACTGGTTCCCCCTTAGTAAATCATTTTCTGGTCAAATATTTTGTTAAGAAATTGGTACATATTAAATACACACTTATAATAATATATATTCACACGTTAGGGTTAAGGCTTTTCATTTATTTATGCAGGGAATTTCAGCTTGGATGAAGCATCCAATTCCAAGTGAAGTCTTGCATAGAAATTATAAGAATAAAAAAATGCACTGCACATTACTTGCTTTAAACATTGCAGGGGTGAACCAGGAGGGGAGCTTGCTATATCTTTGATTTAGTACAAAATTAACTAGAGAACAGAAGAATTGGAATAGAAGAATAGTATGCATTGAGATTAAAAGACAGTTCACATCCTAAACATTAAGAATTATCCCTCCTTCCTTTCTACATCCTTACTATAAAAAATTACTTTGTACATAGAATTACTATAGGATTTTTTTCCCAAAAAGCACTAAAGTCTTAAAGAACTTTATCTCAAAGTAGCTGATAGTTTACTATAATAATCAAGAAAACACTTCTTCAAGGAAACATATGTTGCTTCAAACAGAGAATTGAAATTTATGATTTCTCTCTCCCCAACCTCACCTAGTTAAAAAGCCAGGCTGGAATCTATTTCTAAGGGCATAGCCTCACACCTAAGAGACATATAGATTTGTACATTTGCCTTACAATATTTTACACATGACCTTTGACCTAGTAGGATACTATTAAAATTAGACTGTTAGAACAAAAATGGGCTTCCTAATTTATTCATTGCTTTTTTTAAAAAAAAATAAGATCTAGCAGGAGTTGGCTCTAGTAAAAGATTTCAAAACAGATACTTTAAAAAATTATTTAATAATACTTTAATATATCTGTGAAAGAATGTATCTTTGTCCTGAACTTATCAAATATTCAAACATTTCCTCTAATCAATTACAATTCTGCACTCTAATTAATTGAAAGATTGCAGACACTGATAACCCCATTTAAGGTATTTCTAAAAACACCTTAATATCACAGATAAATATCTATATTGATTGTTAAAGAACTGTTAACCTGCTTATTCTATCATATTCTTAGAAAACAACTGGGGAGGAGAGATGCATACAACTGACTTCTCTAAGCTAGACAATGACAGGGACAGAGCCCTGTTTAGCTACAAGGCTAGTAAATGGTTAACAAATTTAACAGAGTTGTTGTTGAACAAATTTCTGAATAAGCATTGTTCTTTCCCATTGCTTAAGCAAAGTTCCTAAATATCAGTCAATGCAGCCAATCATTTGTCCACTTCCATTAGTTTGTATAGGATGTCAGAAAATACTTGAGATATTAAAAAATCAACATATTTGCATATAAACTACTGAAAAAAATTTAGAAACATACAATGACTTGAAGCACAAACATTTATGGTCATACCCAGTAAAATAACGAGGGCTGTAGATCTTTCCAGTAAATGAAAATTTTGCATGATGCTTGCCTCTTTACTTAGCATGTAATATCCTCACTTTCACATTGAATAAAGTGTTCTGCAAACCTTAAAGCTCTATATCAGTGTTCAATAATAACAAAGAGAAGTCTTGTTAAATTAACTTAAAGGCTTCCACCTGTTCTTTACCCACTTCAATTGTTTCATCTCTCTTCTTTCCACCTCATAGTACCTTAGAAGCTGCATAAGCTCTATTTGGGGTCAAGTTTAGAAACAGCTTCCTTAAAGAAAGTGAACTGTCTTTTGGGGCAGCAGAAACAACAAACAATAATATGGCTGGTGTTGTGAAAGAGCCTACCTGCTTATGCCAGAAAGCTCTCGCTGAACAACCAGGGGATGGACAGATGACTCAATTCATTAGTGTCAGCTATTACAGTGATGTCACAGACAAGTAAAAGAATCACTATGAGCCATGCACCAGTTTCAGGGTTTATGACGTCAGCAGAGGCCCTGGAGTAATTTATAGCATTTTGTTTACTCTGGAGCCATTTGATATGTATTAATACATGCAGCAGCAGCTGTCTCTTTTACTAAAAGAGTGTGCTCATGTGAGCTGTCTCGCCCAAACTGAGAACACAAGAACACTCTAATAGCAAAAGAGGCAGCTGCTGCTGCATGAATTAATACATTAAAAGTTACTCTCTCATTTGTTATTCCTTTTAAATTTTCACTTTATTATATTTAAAACAAAAATACTCAATTTTGAAAAAATAAAACTTCTACAAGGAGCTTGCAAATTAATACATATAACAAGCCAACAGAGACAGATTTTTTTTTAAAGGGCAAGTATGTTGAAGACAAATAAAAACATTTAAAGTATTCATTATTTTCAGAACAGAAGCATCTGGTGATTTTGAAATGCTCCAAGTAGTGGAAATGAAAGAAGAGGGGTTTCCCACTTCTAGTTTTGACATGACTGAGTCATCGTCTTGAGTATTAAGTTATATTGACCCAAAGTAGAAAATCTCTCTGTCTGGAAATAAAATAAAATAAAATAAGCCTAATCCTGCACTTTATTTGCTCTACTCATGACACCAGTTCTACTACTACTAATAGTAGCACCCTAGGTTATAGTTTAGTTAAACCAGAATTAAATCTTTATCCATACATAAGTAGAAACCCCTCCTAGCCCCAAAAGGAACGTAAAATGGCTCTGATCCTGGCAACCAAGATTTGAGTTTTTATTTGGGACACCACCAGTGAAAATCTCAACTCTTCTCTGGTCTGGGACATGGAAAATCTTCAATTGCAAAATTAACTAGAACATTTCTATATTTGTATTTCCAAGTACTCAAGATACTCAAGACTATTGGAACTAGAATCTATCTCTTCTTTAATGAGAATTTTTCCTTTTTCAATCATTTAATTGAAGAAGAATATCTGAAAGCTCATACTATTTTCCTTGGTTCTTTTCAATTCCATCCTATAATTTCCTGTTCTGCTCTGAGCTAAGGTTACATTTACATTTTGTAAATATTGTACTGTGTAAATCTTGTACTTCTAATTTTATGCATTATTTTATCATTGTAAAATATCTGCAAATTAGTTTTCTGTTTACCTAGGAATCTAAAGTATTTAATATCTTTTTTTTTTAGTAATGCTACCTACTTGCTCACAATATGGCTCATTATTTAATCCAGAAAGGATTTAAAACGTGTGAGGTTCGAAACAGAATTTACTATTGCTATTTGCGTTGTCCTAATTAGTTCATTTACATGTTGACCTTTAAAACCAGTAAGGTTTCTTTAACTAAAGCTGTGGTTTCAGCCATCCCAGAAGAGATGTAGGAGGAAGAGAGGAAGAAGAGGGTAGAATAGAGATGGTGGGGAAAATGATGGTGGGCAGATTGAAGAACAACACAAAAACTGCATTTTATGCCACAAAGTGAATTGCAGATAACCATCAAGTAGAGCTAATATCTTAGAGTAAAGATTCTTAAGCTTTTAACTGTCATGTATCCCTTGGGCCACCCATCGAAGTCCATAGGCCTCTTCTCAGAATAATGTTTTTAATTGCACAAAAGACACATGATTACAAAGGAAATCAATTATACTGAAAGGCATTTATCAAAACATTATTTTGAACACAAGAACTTATGGATCCCAGGTTAAAAACTCCTGTGTTAGAGGATCACAGAATTTGGAGCTGGAAGGGATCTTAGGTATCAACCTATCCAAACCCTTCATTTTACAGAAAAGGAAACTTGGGCCTGTGAGGTTAAATGATTTGCCCAAGATCACATGGGTCATAAATCCTTGAGCCAATTTTGAACTTATATCTTCTGATTCAAAATCTAATGCCCTTTGCATGGTGATTATTTTATACAAATTGTTCTGAATGTCCATTCAGACAATTGGTTCTTTCTAGTTGCTTATCATTAAGCAATGCCTTAAAAAAAGTATGCATATATAAAGAACTGAGCTATGAAAAGAATTTCACATCTAAGATTCATTTCCTGAATTGTTTATGATTCCTGAATCCATAATACAGTGACATTACATACCCAAAAGCAGCACGGCACAATCTAGATGTCACACTTGACTCTTGATTCCTCTTATGCTCTCGTATCTGATTAGTTGTCAAGTGGTGTTGATTCTACCTTTGTAACATCTCTCATATTCACCTCCTTCTCTCCTCTCAAATTTCCATTACTCTGGTGCGGGGTGGTCATATACTTTGGGCATCACCTCGTGTCTGGACTCTCACAATAGCCTGTTGGTTGGTTTCCCTGTTTCAAGTCTCTCCTCCTAGATCATCCTCCACTTGGCTGTTAAATTGATCTTTATAAAGTATAGACTTGATCATGTTATTCCACTATTCAATAAACTCCAGTGGCTCCCTATTACTATTAATGTAAAATCTTTGGTTTGGCTTTAAATTCTTTCGTAACCTAGCCCCTTTCCTACCTTTCCAGTCTTTTTATAAATTAGCCCCTTCCACATATTCTGTATTCCAATAACACTGACTTCCTTACTGTTTCTGACATAGGACACTCTATCTCCTAACTCCAAGTATTTTCAGTGGCTGCCCCTCTTTCCTGAAATGCCATCCCTCTTCATTTCTACCTCCTGGAATCCCTGGCTTCCTTCAATTCTCAGTTAAAGAACTACCTTTTGCAGGAAACCTTTCCCAGGCCCCTTTAATATTGCCTTGCCTTCCTTGTGAAATTATCCACAATTTTGTACATATGAAAGAGTGCTTGGCTTGGGCTCAGAAGAACTAGAGTCATACCCCAGCTCTATCTTTAAGTAGCTCTGCAAATAGGGGAAAGTCACATAGTGCTTTGTAGCCTCTCTTTTTCTATCAGTAAAACTGGGAATAATAATACTTCCATTACCTACTTCATACTCTCATTATATGGAAAGTGCCATGATAGACCTTACATCGGTGAAAGTTATTATCATTGTCATTGCTTAAGATTCATATTACCCACATAAAAGTCAAGTATAGGCACCATTTTAAGATGGTGCTAATATTTTTTAAAATCATGAAGAATATATTATAGCTGATTTGACAGTGGGGCAATAATAACATAACTAAATATACTTATAAGCTATAACAACAGCTGATATTCATATAGCGCTTTTTATAGTTACAAGAGTTTTCCATATACATCTTGTGAGTTTGTGGTATTTTTATTATTATTATCATTTTCAGATGAGAAAATTGAGGCTTAGATTATTTTGAGCCAGAAGAGTGAAGAAACTAAGTTACAGGCAACCATTGTAACACAATAAGCAAGCCATGTCCCACAAACATACTTTGAAATATTTTTGAAAATGTGGAGAGATAACAAGTTTTCTGAGACTCTGAGGTCAATGGAAGTATACTGAGAGGAAGTTGATAATGGAACCTTGAAACTAGAAGATATTGGGAACAGAAATGGGTAGAACTCACTTAATGAACTCAAATCTAGAAGGGGTCTTAGGGACTATACTGTTTTCTACATGCTATTCATTTTATAGGAGAGGAAACTGAGACCAGAAAAGTTAAATGCCTTATCCAAGGCCATGTAGGCTCCAAAAGAAGGATTTGAACTCTAGGATTCACTTTAAGGGCAGCTAGGTGGTGCTGGATAGTGCCAGGTCTGAAGTCAGGAAGACTCATCTTCCCGAGTTCAAATCTAGCCTAAGGCACTTATGAACTGTGTGATAAACCTGTTTGCCTCAGTTTCCTCAGCTGTAAAATGAGTGCAAGAAGAAAATGGCGAACCACTCCAGAAACTTTGCCAAGAAAACCCAAAAAGGGTCATAATGAGACAGATATAAATGAAGAACAACTGAACAATTCAATCTAAATCTAATAATCTTTCTATACGTCACTGCCTCCCTCCTCAATCCCACACATATACTCACCACACTGAAAGTTCAATTCCACTGGCAACAATTCAAAAGGTAAATATTTACTAAGGTCATTCAGGTTGGTTAGAACAGAAAAGAAGAAAAACAGCTACAATTAGTACATTTAGCCAGCAGAAAGTAATAATGCTAAACTAGGAATGATGCAATATTGATGAATGATATAAATATGAAAGTTTTAAAAGTACAAGCAGTTTTCTATTCACTGAAAGAATGCAAAGGATGGTGACTTGAAAACTAAGTGATAGAACACTGATAAAATAAACAAACTTTTGAATACATGCTCTTCTGTCTCACTATTGAATCTGTTGAATACCACCCGCATCTAGGGAAAGGAGGATTTACCTAATAAAAATGCAGGCATAGTAAACCCTGATCAAGAAAAATCAATTCGGGCAGCTGGGTGGTGCAGTGAATAGAACACCAGCCCTGGAGTCAGGAGGACCTGAGTTCAAATGTGGCATCAGACACTTAACACTTACTAGCTCTGTGACCTTGGGCAAGTCACTTAACCCCAATTTCCCTGCCTTCCCCCCTACAAAAAGCAAAAAACAAACACAAAAAGAAAAGTTAACTCTCAGAATTTGGGTACATGCCCATAGAATGAGGGTCATATAGCATTTACTTGGGTTAGGATTTACCAAATGATCAGATATTCCCCAATCCTGCAGTAACCACACACTTCCATGATGTCATGGCCATAAGCTCTATAGCTTAAAAAGATATTAGAGATGATCTGTTCTCATCTTCTCATTTTATGGATAAGGAACCTGAGGCTCAAAGAGTGATGCAACTTCTACAAATATCACAAGTAATAAGAAAGAGAATCAGGATTCAAATCCAGGTCTTCCTACAAGTTCAGGACCCTTTCCCAATACTCTGTTCTCTTCCACTTTACCACATGAGTCCCTGTGTCGGAATAACTGCCCACACTAAGGTTAATATTTAGCAGTCCTTGACTGAGTCTTATGTGAACCCAGGACCTTTTATTGAAAGGTAGTTAGGCATAGAGAGTTCTTGACTTGGAGTCAGAAAAACTGGTCTTTACATTCCACCTCTGGGACATCCCAGACATTTGCTCTGACCATGGCAAGTATTTAAGTTAGACTTTCATGATAATAACTTAGAGGGTAGTGAAGTGACTCAAATGGGATAATGATATTCCCAACACCAATGAAACAGCAAACCCATACAAAAATAAGCAAGGAAAAACTCATATATGTATATGTTTGTATATATGTATGTATGTATGTATGCATTTATTTATATATAAACATATGTATTAGAATGTATTGGGGCAGCTAGGTGGTGCACTGAATAGAGCACTGGCCCTGGAGTCAGGAGGATTTGAGTTCAAATCTGGCCTCAGACACTTAACACTTACTAGCTGTGTGACCTTGGGCAAGTCACTTAACCCCAATTGCCCTGCCTTCCCCCCTCCAAAAAACAAACCAACCCCCCCCAAATTTTATCATAATACTTTAAAATTACAGTATAGTTTACATATTTGACCACATTTTATCCTTACAATAACCCCATGAGATAATTAGTATGTTATTATTTACAATTTTTAGCTGAAGAAACCAAAGCTAAGAGAGGTCAAATGTCATAGGATCCTAATCTCATAGGACTTAAAAGATACTTCAGACTTTTGGTCTTCATTTTACAGATGAGGAAACTGAGCCCCAGAAAGTTAAGTGATTTGCCAAATGTGAAGCAGCACAATGACTCTATGCCCCTATGCTGTTAGAGTTTCATCACCTTCATTGCTTTCTTTTCCCTGGCTGGTTTCTTCCCTGTTATAGATGTTTAGAAAACTCACATTCTCCTACCATTCATTTTCAACACATTGACAATGTGGGGGAAGCTGAGAGAAAAATGGGAAAAAATGCTATTAATGAGAACTAGAAAATGTAGAGAAAAAGATGTAAAGCTAATAAAAGCTTTTGGTCAGATCATGGTGCTAATGAGATCAGGGTGTTATTTCTGCTCCCTATGTGGGTCAGTTTCCTTTGCTCTATTCTCTCTTCACACACTTCAACCTTACACCCTGCCAGCAAATGGCAAATGTGTGTCATTGGTCACAAGGGGTTCAAGCACAATAGTGTAGATGGCTCAGCATAAACCATCGCCACTGCCAGAGAAACAACCTAGAACACATGCTATACTTATAGTGGGTCAGTAACAACATCTTTTATGTGAAAGGAGAATTTATTTTAAAAATCAGGCTATTACTTGAAGAGTTATTAGGATATGTTTTTTTTTTCTTTAAAGTTTGCTAGGATCTGAGGAGTGTGCAAAAACATAATTTTTCTGTTATTTCATATTCATAAACAGGGGGTACATTTGTACACATCAATCCACCCAATACTGAGAAAATTTCTAACAAAGACTTACAAATATTCAATATATTTTAAGTAGTCCAAAAGCAATCCTCATAGTCTTCAAACCTGTATAGGCTCTGGGTGACTTCCAACAGCTCAAGTAGTTTATCTGGGACTGCAGATGATTGAAAGCTGTTCTGTAATGAGAAGGTATCAAGGCCAGTTCAGGACTTAACCCCAAACCTAGGGCACGTAACCCTTCCTTCAGAGAAACAGAACAAGAAAAATATGGTTTCAATTGCATAGCAGTGAAGTTAAGAAATGAGGTGGGAAAAATGCTGAGGAAGGATATACACTCAAGGTCAATTCACTGAAACTAAAGTGGGGTGTGAAGGATGCTCTTATGCTATTAGCATGAGTCATTGTTTCTTTCAGCTCAGATAGTCAATTCTTGATGAGTCTGTCTTTTTTTCTCCTCTTTAGCTTCCTGTCTTAGTTTACTGATGTAAAGATCTGTAGACTGTTACAGCTGAAAAAGAGATAGCTTTGCATATAGATAGACAGCTGCCCTCGGAGGCAAGAAGATTTGAGTTCAAATCTCATTGGTGATATTTGCTGCCTATGTGACCCTAGGCTGCTCTCTAAGATGATGAGTTATGGAGAGGGACTGACTTACATTGATATAGGGAATTTCTTCACTAAGGAGTTTTCCATCCCGATGGAACTACGGGTCCAGTACCTATTATTAGAGCTGAAAGAAATCTCAGGAGAGAAAGATGTAATGTCAGTCTTGTTCTCATTTTTTATGAAGAACAAAAGAATGGAAGCATCAAGCCTAGCTTTGGAGCTTAGGAGGGATCATACTACACAAAAATATCACAATATTAACTAGCATTTACACAATTTTAACTAGAAATAAGTAACTAGGGAAGTTAGGAAGGAGAATTCCACCTGTATATACTTTAAGACAGCTTTGTCAAGCAATGTTCTATCATGTGAACGTCATTTTAGCATTGGGAGAGACTTTGGAAATCAACCAATCCATTTTGCAGATGATATAGTCCTTCCATTTTATAGATGATAAAACTTAGATCTTAGAAAGTTTAAGTGATTTCCCCAAGATCACATAGGTAATAAGTGGCAGACCAAAATGTGAATGCTTGTCCTCTCTGCCTTCTAGCTAGTGCCAAAGACTATTAAAATTGGTTTAGTTGATTTCAACTATTTTGATAATATAAAAGATGTTATTCTTAAAGAAACCAGAGTCTAAACATTCTTTGAAGATTGTTGTTTCTGCTGTTTGTTACATAGAGATATTATGACTGTATTAATTTCAGCAAAGCTTGAATTGCATTTTATTTCCTGGAGGAGTGATGAAATTGCACTGAGCCATTCATACTCTTTTCTTTAATTTCATGTATAGGTTGATGGTATAGGTTTGCAATATGGCTAGCTTTACTTGCATATCCTGGCTATGGTCATGGAACAAACAAAGTTAGCATGCCCTTTTGACAGGAACCATGAACTTGGCTGCATTATGAGTAGTGTATTTCTGTTTTTTAATAAATTTCTTGGTATAAAGAAAACAGCGTGGAACTTAGAGGTATAAGACCAGGCCTCATGTTACAGGTTTTCATATATTTTGGACCACAGACAAGCATCTAAACTCTTTGAATGTCAGTTTCTTCATTTATAAATTGAAGATAACAATATTCTCACCACCCGCCTCATGGGGTTTTTGTAAAGAAAACTTCTTGAGGGTGGAGCCAAGATGGTGGCA
>CM053580.1:375762560-375784469 GCA_028627135.1 Pseudochirops cupreus | reverse complement strand
TAAGAGGGCTGCCTGGGAGGCTACCTGGAAGGCTGGATCCTAGGGCCAGCCGAACTTCTAGAGGACTGAAGAAGCATGACCAGGATAAGCTTTTGTTTATTTGTGGCTTGGTGGATCCTTGAGTCCCTGGCAACAGAAGTGGTGAAGGGTTTGAGATGTGCTGGACCCTGTGAACTTCAGTGTATAACAAGAACTGCCTGGAGAACTGGTCGAGAACTTGGGAGCTGTCTGCCTTTGAATCCAGGTTACTGTTTGGTGGATTCAAGTAGGAACTGGGACCATGGAAGGAGATCCAGGGAATCTGAGAGACCACCCTGAGTGAAGACAAAGAAAAAGGCCTCCCCTTGCATGTGTGATGAAATTGAAGTTTACTAGACACCAAGGGGTGGGGTTTGTTTAATTTTCTAATGATTGTATTTAATGACTGATTGCTAGATAAATTACTGATTAAGTTAATCTATGATTGCCCCATGAGTGGAAGATTGATTATTGTATTGTGAAATGACTGAATGATTAAGTAAGGAGGGTTTCCCCCCTTAGGGAAACCACATGCTTATTCTTTTGTTCTTTGTTCTAAATATTGTGGCCATTCTAATATTAAGCTCTTGTGAACAATATATTGTGATTTTCTGGGATAATATGTAATGTTGTAAATATTATATTGTGATTTGTTGTGAATGTTTGCCTTGATTTGTAACGGAATAAATGGGTGTTCACTATACTGTGTAATCAGAATCTTAAAAGCTGTTCACAGTAGCATTCTTTTGGGAATCTGCTAGTGCATGGCATTATAGTGGGTGATAAAGGAAGAAGGGAAGGAATCTGGAATTCAAAGTCTTAAAATAAAATGTTTAAAATATTATTATTATTATTATTATTATTATTTTTATTATTATTACATGCAACTGGGAAATAAGACATACAGGCACTGATGTATGGAGATGCATCTTGCCCACTAGAAAATTGAAGGGGGAATGAGGGAGAATATAGGAGAGAGAGAAGATTGGGGGAGAGGTTATTCAGTGGGATTGCTGTTTTGAGGTTGTGGGTAAGGGAAAGATGGGGAGAAAATTTGTAACTCAAAGTCTTGTGGAAATGAATGTTGTAAACTAAAAATGAACATAAAATTTTATTTATAAAAAAAGGAAAAGAAAACTTCTCTAGCCCACAGAACACTGATGAATCTGAGCCAAGGTAAAATAGTGGTAGTGGTGGTGGTGGTGGGTGGTGGTAGTTAAAGTAACAATAGTAGGAGTAGTAGTAAGTGAATTTTAAAATGCAACCCAAAATTTTCAACATGTTGGAAAGAACACCATCATACGTTTTAGGAAGTCAGATGTTGATGTCAGCGTAGGATTTGTAATTAACATTCAGATTTCAATATAGCAATACTTCATGGGGAGTATTAAGCTTCATAAAATGAAACAAAAATGATGCAAACATTTCATTTCCTCCTTCTACCTATCCATTTCTCTCATCTCGGCATCAGCTATAAATCTCAGTGACCCTAGCCTGTACCTCTGTGGTGCGTTCCTCTGATGTCTGACAATGTAATAATTTTCAGTTGGTCTAATATCAAGAATGGGGAGCCTGTGGCCTTGAGGCCACATATTGCCCTCCAGGTCCTCAAGTATGGCCCTTTGACTGAATCCAAACTTCACAGCACAAATAAAAAGATGTGTTCTTCAAAATTTGGATTTAGTCAAAAGGCCACACCCAAGGACCTAGAAGGTCACATGTGACTTTGAGGTCACAGGTTCCTCAATGTTGGAAGATACTTCCCTTACCTCCTAGTTTGGAGAGAATCTGTTCATGTTTATGCAGAGGTAGTAGACCATGGAAACATCAACCATATATATTAAGATAGTTAGAGGTAGAGGCAGCTAGGTGGTACAGTAAATAGAGAACCAGCCTTGGAGTCAGGAGGACTTGAGTTCAAATTTGACCTCAGACACGCAACACACTTACTAGCTGTGTGACCTTGGGCAAGTCACTTAACCCCAATTCCCTGCCTTCCCCCCTCAAAAAAATGTTAAAGAAAAGATTGCTGGAGATAATGCTCCAACAAAGATATGAAAAGGAAAAAAAAGTAAGGAAAAGAAATGCTAGCTCTTGCTCCAGACTTATATATCTCTAAATGCAGGGCATAAGGGAAGAGATTAAGGTAAAATTGTCCATCTGATGAACATTAGATGGCAAAGGGACTCTGGATAAGTATTTAAATATATTTGTTCGTAATTAGAGGAGAAAACAAAAAGAGAAGGAAAAAGGAACATTACAAAGGCACAAAAGTTCACCTTAAATAACCGAAAACAATTGCCAAACATTCAAAATTAATTTTTTTTATTTCTCTTCACCGGTGAAAATTCCTTAGTGATCTCTCTATTTCAATTTCAGATTCATATGTAATGTTGCTGTGGTGACCTAACTTGTTAAGTAGTTGTATAATCTGACAGGGTATATTCACTAAGAGATGATCATAAAAATTTGAAGTCTCTTCTGATTACCAAACCACTGCCTCCATATGAGACATTTGACGATCTATTCCTTTAAAAGGACAGTGCATTTTAAGTATGCCCTGGTTTGACACTTTATGCTTGACGCTGTATCTACTGGGGCAGAAGCTTGTTTGGAAAAATATTAGAACCACCCAGAATGTTCAAATGAAACTTGAATAAGGACTTTAAAAATATTCTTTTTGAAATGAGAAACATTTAACTCAAGTTCCACATGGACATTTTTATCTCTCTTACTTACACCCTTTTCATCTGTGACTCAGAATCCTATCTAACTTCATGGCACCAAGTTGGGAGTGATGGCAGGCTCAATTGTCAATCCAAATTGGCAAAGCAGAATGGGGGGGGGGGGAGTTGGTGATAATTAAATTAAGTAAAGAAACTGAGATGCATAGTGCAACAACAACAAATCTAATCATAAAAACAGAAAGGGACAAAAGGAACAAACATTTATCAAGCTTCTACTGTGCCAGGCATTGCACTGAGCACTTTAAAATATCTCATTTGATAGTTATAGCAAACCTGTAAGGCAGATGTTAGTATTATTCCTATTCTGCAGTTGAGGAAACTGTGTCAAAGGGAGAATTTGAATTTAAGTCTTCTTTACTTCAGACTCCCCACTCTATTCTCTCGACCCCTAACAACAACAAAATGTTTTCCTTACAATGAGACAATGAGGCAGGCAGTTGTATTTGAAGAAAGACTGGCAAT
Organism: Pseudochirops cupreus; assembly: GCA_028627135.1. Taxonomy (NCBI): domain Eukaryota; kingdom Metazoa; phylum Chordata; class Mammalia; order Diprotodontia; family Pseudocheiridae; genus Pseudochirops; species Pseudochirops cupreus. Next base: position 375,781,242 of record CM053580.1, on the reverse strand, counting down.
GATCAAAGTTAACCACAACTAGAATTGAAGAGCAGTCTGATGGTAAAATTTGCCTAATATAGAATGTTCAGTGAAATGATCTCATGCTTGCCCCTGTCTTTGAGACTCTCAGGTTCAGAGAAATATACAGCTTTGGACCTTCGTTGTGGAACTACATCTTCAACTTGCATCTTTTCCCCTGCATAGGATCTGAACCCAGAACCCAGAAACACAATTTAAGGAAGAACACATACATGCACGCAGGCACACACACATGCATGCACTCACGCATGCAAACACACCAGAATCAATATTCCAAATGAATGGTCAGTCCTCAAAACTTCAACAAAATTCTGCCTGTTCTGTTATCTTTAACCCCTATGACCACCACTTTTACTAATGCACGCTCATTCCTTTTTCTGTCTGCCACTCAACTAGTTTTTCCCTCCATTATGTCCCGTGTAATTCCTATTATAGGCAATGTCCCCTATTCCCAGTTTTCTTTCGAGAATTCTTCACCTTAACTGAAACCTACCCTTGCCCATAAAATTCCACTCTTTTCCAAAAACATTTCTAATGGATTTCAGTAATTCTGACTAAGGATAAAGGCATATTCCTATCTTCCCACTACTACTATGACTACTACTATTTTACCACCATTCCTTCATTTCTCCTATTTAAAAGTATATAGTACTCAACTGTATCACTTTCTCTCCATCCTTATATAATTTACATGCTCTAGGACGTTGTCTTATCTATCTCAATTTTAAAAATATTGCTTACAATTTCCTTCTTCACTCCATTCATCCCTTAGCACAATGCCTAACACATAGCAGGCTCCTAATGCTAATTGACTGACTGACTGTCTTCTCTCCCATGACTTGACTATGTTGCTGACCAAACTAACACTCTGGCTTCACTCATTAATCCTCTCAAATATAATAACCATAATCATTCTCTAATAACCCACATATCTAGGACTTCATTATTTCTTGGATCTATTGCATCTTGACGATTGCAAACTCATCTTCTCTGCTATGACTACAATTTTCTGTACCTTCTGCCTCATATACTTCACAAGGGTTGTTATTCATACTTATCTGGACTTTCTCCTTCATCCTTAACTTGCTTGCCACCTCCCAAATTCTCCACCTTTAGGTTTCACTTGCTACCCTACTCACCTGGATCCACTGCTCAGCAAATTTAAACTTGCCCTTACTGACATGCTTTAACTCTTAGACCTTTTGTTATCCTATACCAATTCCTATATTTTTGTTTGCTCCACCCTCAGCTTTCTGTAATACCTCTTCCTAAACTGTTAACCATTACTTGAAAATATCTTAAGTGGGTTCACTGAAATTCTCAACTTGATCTTTAATTCTGCTTTCCACTTATTATATTACTGAATTTCCTGATGACTCTTCTGCACCTTTGTGAGCTCCTCTTCATTTGGTCTTTTCTCCTCCTCTAGTGTCTCTGGGGAAGAAACACTCATTTTCCTTTTACAATGTTCTTCTCAATTCTTATGGAGCAAAACATTTTAACCACCCCTTAAGCTTTATTCTATCAGTTGTCCTCTCTGTTACATCTTCAGTCTCTGTTTTCACTATTTCTTATTTTCTTACTGAGATACATGTTAATATTCCCCTATCTTAAGGAATAACAACACCAGCAAGTACCCCCACAACTCCAAAATTCCTCTGTCCCACTTCATTGATTCTTTCTTTCTCCTTTTTCTCATCACCAAAATCCTTAAAAGAGAAATCTCTACTTGCTACCTCCATTTTCACACTTCATGCTCTCTTTCTTAACTTTTTGGCTTCTGCTTCTGGTTCTCTGCTTTGAATGTTATGATAAAGGTCAACAGTGACTTATTAAGTGCCAAATCTACTCTTCTCAGCTTGCCTCTGAACTCCATGTAGCATTCTATTTTGTATACATCTTTTGCTTTTTGAAACTTTCTCTTATTGGTTTCCATGACACATTTTCACTAATGTCCGTCTGCCTCTCAGTCTTCCTTCTTTGTTTCCTTGTTCTCCTTCACTTTTGTGGTGTGGACATTCCCTAAGGTGATGTATTTTCAATATCATCTACTTCTCATCATTATCTTCTGTAGCTTCAGGGTTTTAAGGGGAAGAAAGGAGAGGAAAGAATTATTGTATGCCTCTGATTTCATTAGCAGACTGGATTCTCTGTATGGAAACTCCCTACAGCAAGACAGATCAGCAACTTACATTTAATTAGTTGCCTGAGAAGCTGAGAAGTTTAATGATTTGCCTAGAGTCACACAACTAGTATCAGTAACAGATAGGACCTTAACTTAGGTCTTCCAGATATCTACTACACTTGCACTGCCTCTTCTGTTAACTTTGAAGCATCACCTTCATGTGAATGACTGACAAATTTAGATACCTAGTATAATCTCTCTACTGAGCTATAGTGCTACATTTCCAATGCAGATTAAATATTTCCAACCAAATGTACTACTGTCCTATTAGACTCAACAAATTAAAAAAACAAGCTCAACATCTTATTCCCAACATCTCTTTTGATTGCCCAGTTTCTGTCAATGTTTCTTCCAGGTGTGAAAGGGCATTCATCTTTGAAAATAATTTCCTTCTTCCCCATATGCAATTAGTTACAAAGTTCTGCCAATTCTTCCTTTGAGACTTCTTCAGTATGTGTCTCTTTTGGACTACTATAATTTTCTAAGTGATTACTCTATCTTGACTTTATCTCTGTATGTAGACTACAATGGCTTAAAATTCTCTAGGAAATATCAAGGGACAAGAGAGATGAGAAGCTTTCAAAAATGAAATTTTGATGAGATAAAAACAAGATTCTGAACAGATAGATATCAACACAAGATAATATAAGGTGAACATAAAAAGAGTGTCATGGTCTTATAAGAGGACCAAAAATGTTTAAGCTAATAATAAGGTAAGGATGATTTGGAGGAGTTGGGTTGCTATATTTATGATAAGAGGAAGATCAGAAAAGAGACCAATATACAACTGTGAATGGATGGAACAATTATAAGAAATAAAAAAGAGAAGGCAGATCTATTCAATCCTAGTTATGCCTCAATTTTCTCTACATAACATAACATTAGAAAGAATATTATAATAACAAAATGTTAACGGGGAATTGAAATCTAGGATACATGAGGAAATGGTAAAAAAAAAAAAAAAAGAGTACATAGATGTCCTTAATGAGTCCAGATCATGTGTCCTGGAAGAACTGTATCCCCCACAGTCCTGAAACAACTGACAAATATGACTAATGAGTCACTGTCAGTGATCTTTTAATGGCCTTAGAGAATGACAGAAGTATTCCAGGCATACAGAAGAACATTGTTCTACTTTTTAAAGGAGGGAATATGAAATGTAAAGTAAGTTTAACTTGGATTCCCATCCAAATTCTAGAATGTATTATTAAAAGAATAATTTTTGATCATTTAGAAAGGAAAGTAATGAAGCTAAAAGAATTGTAGTTCATCAAGTTATGCTGAACTATTCTACTTCTTTCTTTTCTTTTCTTTTTTTTTTAACAGTTACTAGAATGGCAAATCAAAGAACTACCATGAGTCTATATTTTGCAATTCAGAACTATGCCAGCATATTCATAGTTGCCATCAGTGCTGTGAAAATTGCCTTGGCAATATATTTGATGTCTCAAACAGGATCACAAAATATAACAGATGCTCCATATAGAAGACAGAAGCAAAACATTTATTCAGATACCAGAAAGTCAAATCCCAACCACAGAAAACTGAATCCAACATAGCAACAAAGAATTTAATACATATTATCACTTCAGGAAGCAACACCATCCCAAAGCCTTCCCACAAACAAATGCTCACAGACCTAGCTGTCTCCTTGCCTACATCCTCTCTCTCTCTCCAAACTAACTGCTCTGACTTCCAGTTTCCTCTGGGTTCTGCTCCACCCTTCCTGCTCCACCCATTCAGCAAGCTCCTCCCACCACAAACTCTATGTGATTACATTTGGTCTATTAAGGGGCAGGGAAGATCTTCAAATTACCATTATCATGATAAGGTCCAACAGGCACTATCATCTGACCTAATTTAAGGACCTCTGGATCTTCCCTCACTGCTGCAACCTAGCACTTATCATATTGTAAATATATTTTTTAATTCATTCATTAAATGATAATATTATTCCATGGATTTGAGAGTAGTTGAATGACTGGAATGAAAGTAGTGATTAATAGATTCATTTAAACATAGAGGGTGGGGGTCTCTTGCAGAATTCCACAATAATCTTTTCTGTTTGGCATGTTATTAGTGATTTGGAGAAAAGTAAATCATGACAGATTTGCCAAACTTGCAGATGACACAAGACCAAGAGCCCCAATCTTCAAGACTAAAACATTGGGTCAGATTTAATAGTATGCAATTTTAAAAAGAGCAATGTAAAATATTACATTTGGGTCCAAAGAATCAAATGTACAAATACAGGCTGGAAGAGATTAGGCTAAGTAACACTTCTTATTTTAAAAATCTGTGGCAAAATAGAAAGTTCAAGTATTATGAGTATTATGAACCACATTTCACAAAAGAGAAAAGTGAGCCTCTATGAGGTGAAGAAATTTGAAGAGGATCACAAAGCTAGAAAAATATATAAAGCAAGAATTTTAGCCAGGTCATTCAATTCTACATTCAGCAGGCTTTTAACTAGAGCAAACTATCACTCTAAATGAGAATATGTTATATCACGATCATAAAAGAAACTGGGGATTTTTAACTTGAAATAGAAAAGACTACATGGAGGGAGGCATAATATCTATTTTCAAGCATTTGAAGGTTTTTCACCCAGAAAAGAGATTAGATTTCTCCAGCTTGGCTTCAAAGGATAGAACTAAGAGCAACAGATAGAAGATGAAGAAAGAGAAATTTAGGCTCTACTTAAAGAAAAAACTTCTTAACAATTAGAGCTGTCAAGTTATGGTCTCTCGCTCTTAAAATTACCTTGTATAATCACTCATATGTAAGCTTCTGAGCATTGGGAGGTCAGAAGATGTTTTCTTTTTGTCTTTATATCTCCACTAGTGAGAAAAGTGCCTTGCAAACTTTTGAAGCTCTTTAAAGCTTGTAAATAGAATTTTTTTTTTTAATTTTAAGTTGAACTAGTCTAAAAATGACATAAGATGCCTTTATTAGTAGTGTACTCTCTATCACTAGAGGTCTTAAATCAGAGGACGGACTGACCACTTGTGGGGGGTATTTTAGAATGGATTCCTGTGAAAGTATATGTCAGACAAATTGATCTCTGCTGCTCTTCCTAATTTTATCATCATTTAATAGTTATTTTAATCCACAAACTACCATTATTACACATTAACTGGGGAAATCAGGTGGAGTCATGGAAAGAAGAATGGATGTGGATTATTAGTCAAGATGGCTGCCTGAATGGGACTTAGACCACTTAGCTATCACACACCTATAGACTCGAGAAAATACCTGAATTTTGACCCAGACCAAATAATGATCAAGAAATGTACTGGGAAATTATAGTGACTTCTTCTACTCCATAACTGCAAAAAAAGTCAAAAGTCCATGAGCAATAGAAAGAAAAAAAGGATTGTCAGCCCAATTTCAGGCATATCAGCCCAGATATCCAGCACAGTATTTAAACCAGAACATCCAAGGGCCAGGGATGCTGAGAGGCTTCCTCTTGTGAGTTGCCACTGAGGACCCCAAAAATTCAAGACTCTGAATCTCAAAGGTTGGGGGAAAAAGTGGAGTGGAGCTAATCTCAGATTGTGAAAGTTAGTTCAGAAACTCAGAACATGCAGCTAGGTGACATGGTGGACAGAGTGCTGGGCTTGGAGCCAGGAGGACCTGAGTTCAAATGCACTTAATATTTTTGTGACCCTGGGCAAGTCATCTGACTTCTGTTTGCCTCAATTTCCTCAACAATAAGATTAAGATAATAATAGCACCTATCTCTCAAGGTTGTGAGGATCAAATGAGATAATATCTGTAAATCAAAGAAAATACCAACTAGCATAAAATATATTATTAATTTAAAGGTCTCCAAAAAGAAGGAAAGTATTAATTCCATAATGATTCCAAGAATCAACTTGGAGGAAAAAATGGATCTTACACAAAGACTACATGAGTACCTAGAAGAAATAAAGCATGAAATTAAAAATAATTATATAAAGGTATAGAGGAAAGAATTTGACAATGAGTAAATATCTTAGAAGAAAAAGTTTTAAACCTTATAAAAGTTAACAAATTCCCTGAAAACTAGAATAGATATCAAACAGAAATTCATGACTCCATGAGACACCAGGAAATATTAGAACAGAATAAAAAGATTGAAAAAATATAAAATGTAAGATAAGCAATATAAAATAAAAATCATCTTGTAAACAAGTAAAGGAAAGATGGTTTAATATTTATGAGACTTTCTGGAAGCCATGATTTTAATAAAAGGCCTTGTATACCATGTTACAAGAAATCATAAATGAAAAAATTCCTACATTAGAACCAGAGGGAAAAGGGAAGACAAAATCCACTGATCAACTCTTGCAAAGAACCTTAAAAGATAGAGTCCTGAGAATTACAGACAAAATCCAAAGCTCAAACACAGTCTAAAAGAAGCAGTTTAAGTATCAATGAACTGCATTTAGGATTATGCAAGATCTAGTAACTTCTACCTTAAATGAGAGGTGACCTTGGAAAGAAAATTAATAAAAGCAAAAAACAGAGCTTTACAATTAAGAATAACTTACCCTGCCAAGTTGATTATTGTCATAAAAATAAAAACAAAAACAAAAACATGTATTTTTAATGTCTTAGAGGACTGGGTTTGTTATTGTTCTTTGGTCATTTCCAACTCTTCATGAACCCATTTGGAGGATTATTGGCAAAGATACTGGAGTTGTTTGTCATTTCCTTCTCCAGCTTATTTTACAGATGAGGAAACTGGGGAAAACAAAATTAAGTAACTTGCTCAGGGTCACACAGCTAGTAAGTGTCTGAAGCTGGATTTGCACTCAGGTCTTTTTGACTCTAGACCTAGAAATCTTTCCACTAGGGCACCTAACTGCCCAAAGTTGGGTAGAAACTTTGAGATACAAGCACAAGAGTCCAAAGAAACCTGGAAAGGTTTTATTTGAGCAATTAGAAGGAGCTAATAATTACATAACACTAACATTCTTATAGAGGAAGAAGAAACAAGTGACCCTTTAGAGCTTTACTTTCTTTAAGAGTACTAAGAAACTGAATAAGTAAAAACAGAAGACCAATGGTTGCATATTCTCAGTTCTTTAAGTTGAGAAAGAGAAGTGTAGAAAATAGGGATATGCTGTTTAAAAAAAAAAAAGATGAGGATAGAATTTGCTATTTCTTATAATACAAGCATGAAAGAAGGGGTGTGGGTGTAGCCAGCAGATGAACCACATTCTATCTGGAAAGGACAAAGGAAATATAATGCGATAAATATCAGCAGTTTTGGTTTAAAAAAAATCTACAGGGAAACAAATAGAATTAAGAAGAGTGGATTCATGGGAAGGATAAAACTGGAAATGGAATAACTATAAGCAAAACAAATTTATCCATGCTAATGGATTCTTCAAGACAAGAAAACTAGAATCTTAGGGAGTACTATAATATTGAATTAAAATATTTTATCTAGGATCTTGAATGCAGAATCACAGTTTTTTTTTTTTTAATTTGAAGGGACTCCAGGGGCTGTAATTCATTCAAAAGAGTGTTGAACTAAAAATGCATGGGTACAGAAGGAACAACCACCACCAAACCCCCTTTTCCCCCCACAAAAACTTCCTAAGCTACCAATTTTTTTTTTGTTTAACAATCTTAGTTTTAGGTCCATAATAAAAGAAACAAATAGTTAAGAACTCGGGTTAAATATTTTCAAAGTAAAAGCTATTTCATTCTAAGGACAGTTAGCTAAGGAATACTCTGATAATTTCTTTTCTAGTGTTCTCTAAAATCTGGTAGATAGTAAACACCTATAGAAAAGAGACAATACATGATTTATCTTTGTAGCTTACTGAGCTCCTTACACAATATCTTGCCTATATAATACACACTTGCTAATATTATTGAGTGAATAAATGAATGAATTAATGTTTATTAGTTCTGAACCACCTGGATTGGTTTATGTGTGATTGTGCATTGTGGTTTGTTAATGATTCCTCCCTAACCCTAGAACAAATGATTGTTACATAGAAGAACCCAGGATTTGAAGAAACCCAGGTCTGAATTCTGTCCCTAGTATTTAATAGTTGTATGACTTTGGCCAAATCTTTTTCATCCCTGATTTTTAATTTCCTCATTTAAAAATGTGTTCAATAATGCTTGTGCAACATAATTCATAGGGTTTCTATAAGAAAATTACTTTTTAAACCTTAGAATTCCTTAGAAAAGGGAATTATAAACATATATAAATAACTTAGTTCAGTCTTATTTCTTAAGATTTTAAGAAAACTAAATAAATAACCATAATAATTCAAACTTCAATTCAATGACTTATGTCACTTCCTAAACCCCAAATCAGACTATTTTCTCTTGGGTGCATCAATGCTTGATATGTCATTTCACACGGTGCAATTTAATATATACAATAAATGACCTTTAATGCATCAATGACTGTATCAAATACTATGCTTAGATTTTTTTTAATGATTGAATAATTTTAAGATTATTGTAGAAATATAAAATAACACAAGGCAGCAAGGACCTGAAATAAATTTCTTACAGGAAAGTGTCAAGAAAGATTTTGTTTTTCTTTTTGTGTTACAACACTGTCAAAGCTTCTAGAGAAAACTACCAGGAAATCTGCCTTCCCTGTTTTCCAACTCATCAGTGTACCACTTCTTGGCATTTTTCTGCTCTGAAAAGGAATCTGAAAGGGGACATGGCTCTGCAAGGGGGAAAAAAACAAAACTTGAATCATCCCATTCCTTCTTGTTCAGTTGTCCTCTGTTCCTAACCTTCCCCTAGGCATTTTTATCATTATACTCACCTCTGCACCTGCCATCCAACATGCTATCCTCTGTGACCCCAAGAACCCTTCTACTGACCTTTGAGAGCAGTAGGGTCTATGCTTGTGTCTTCACTATACTTCTAGTAAAGTAGAATTTTTTTTTCAGACTGGTAAAGGACCTTAATTCACCATTCTAGTGACATTAAAACCAAAGACTTTTGGGCCTAATAAGAACTTAATGCCTAAACTAACTACATAGTGACATGATGTCAACCAGAAAATTCCCAGATGAGCATATTATTATATATGGATTTGAATATGGAAAGCCCCTACCATGTTGAGTGACTCTCCCCATAGTGAACTTGAGGGAGGATGTGGACACAAATCACACAGGACTACATGGTGTAGATGGCTTGTGACCTGCTTCATTCATAGCCTTCTAATTGCTCTCCCTCCTTCAGGTCCCTTTACACTCTGGTTCATTCTACACATTGCTGTCAAAGAAATTTTCCTTAAACACAGATAGGATCCTGTGACACTCCCCACTCAATCAACTCTAGTGATTTCCTGTTGCCTCTTGGATAATCTATGAATACTTCTGTTTACCTTTCAAAATCTTGCAAAACCAGGCCTTGTCTGTCTTCCTAGTCTTATTGAATATTCCACCTTTTCTCACTCTCCAATTCAACTAAAGTTGCCTCTCTGTTTCTCCAGTGTGAATCTCGAATCTCTTGTCTCAGTGCCTTTGCACTTGCCATTCTCCATACTTGGAATGCATTTCCTTAGGCCTCATAGAGTCCCTCTTTTCCCTCAAGAGTTACCTCAGGCACCATCTTTATATACAAAACCTTTCCCAATCCTCCAATTGCTTTTATCTTCTCTCCCAAACTATCTTGCATGTAATTACTTTGTGTATACTTGTATTATTCACTTTATATTTATGCTGGATATACTCTATATGTGCTTTTGTCCCTCATTAAATGTACGTTTTTTGCAAGTAAGAGATGTTTGTACTTATATCCTCAAGGCTTAGAACAGTGCCTAGCATATAACAAGCCCTCAATAAATAGTTGCTGATTGATTGACTCAAGTCACAGATTAACTGGAATATATGAGACTAATTGAAAGGTATCTTGAAAGTACAATGTTACCAACTTGTTAAGATGATGTTTCACAAGTCACTTAACCTCTTTGGGCCTCAAGTTCCTCATCTGTAAAATGGGGGACCTATAGGTCATTTCCAATTATAAAACTAGATCCTATATCCTAAATTTAGGGGAAAAAAAATAAAAAGGCAATAGGGTATAGTGGATGACACATATGCCTCAAAGTCAGGAAAACCTGAGCACATATCTTCCCTCCAACACATGTGGCTAGATGACACTGGTCAGTCACCTCACCACTTGGTGCCCTCCCCCTGCAGAGACAGCTGATAATATGAATTTGGCAATGGTTACACACCTGATTTGGTAGAAAGCATTTCCCCAATGATGGGCTTCCATTATCTTTGAAGTCACAGGTCCATAACCGCGCCCCCCCCCCCAAAAAAAAAAAAGAAAAAGAAAATGAAGAAAATTTGAGATATTTAATAATAACAGGATCATGGGGGTCATAGATCTAGAAATGAGCCAACCTCTTTATTTTATGTATAAGGATACTAAGGGACCCAGGAAATATCAGTTTAAACTGTCTTTTGTGTTAGTAAAGAGTACATAGCACTATCTTATTTATATAATATACCAAATAGGCAAAATAAAGCCATAAGACTTTTTCCCCCCTGGTATCTTAATCATCATTAAAGAATAGTTCTCCCATATCTTTTGACTCTTAGTCCAAGGCTCTATCCACTCTTTTATATTTCAAAAATATTTACAAGTGAAATATCTTTCATCAAGAGTTAAATGAAGTACAAAACAGACCTTTTTTTTTGTGCTGCCATGACTTTTCTACTTAATCTATTTTCTGAAAAGTCTAACTCAAGCATTAAAAACAAAATGAATCTTTATGCTAAGGCTTTCAGAGGGAGTTGTCATTTTGATTGCCTAAAGACACTTGTACTCTAAAAACTGGACTAAGACCATGAACTCATTTCATCTTGACTACCAAGGATCACTTGAATGACAATGACTTGCAGTCAACACTCACTAGGACCAGATTTAAACTGATGACCTTAAAGTAAAAGGCTTTATACATCCCATTGCCCTCACCAGTCCCTACAGTCACTCACTCCACTAAGTCAAGCATCCAGAAGTTCCTATTAGAACATAGAACAAAGCAACAGATGGTCTTTAGTTTTCCAGAAGCCCTCCTTATGCTGAAGTGCCCTCACTCCCACCCCTTTGTCTTTCCAGGCTGACAGTTTAAAACATTTACAAAAATTCTGTAGGACTTTGTTGACATTTTAAGTTGCATTTTTGCTCAGCCATCAAATTTGTTTCAGAGAGAGAAGAATTGAATCCTTTCTAGGGAAGCTCTGTAGTGTAATGCAGTCCCTGGAGAGTAAGCACAGTGCTTGGAGACAGATGCACAGTGAACTAACCATCTCATAACTGCAGGGGTTGCCCTACCTCCTGTATAAATGTAAAGCCTTGTAAAAGCGAAAATAAACGTAACATAGAAAAGTAATGTAACATGTTCACCATTTGGGGCTGAAAGGCTTCAGAAGTATGCTGCTAGATTTCCCCTTGGGATCTCTCTACTTTGTAGTTTGTTTCTCTGTATGTCCTACATCATTACCTCCTTTCTTTCCAACACCTGAACTCTCCACGTTTCCTTAATAGTAGCTATACTCTTAAGAATAACCCCCCAAATCCTTCATTGCAAAGAAGGTCATTATGTAATAGATAGAAACCTTAAGAGGAAAAAATCCCACATCAACTGGTGGTATAATCCCCAAGGGAAAACAGACTTTAGTTGAACAATCGGAAACCTGGCTTGCTTTATGGTGTTTACACTGCTGCTTGCTAATGGATCACCATAAAGGAAGCAAAAGAGCTCTTAGACCATTGAGTATGCTATCATGGGAGTCTTCTGAGTGTGCCTTTTTTATTTGCTGCAGTCAGGTTAATGAGCTCACCAGCCCACTTGATGTTGAGGACTTTGTAACAAAGCAATCTCTCATTAAATGCTGCCTGGCACCGCTCTCTTGAAGCAAAGGGACATTCAGATTATTGAATGCCTTTGTACTCCTCATTCCTACCAGGCTATGGAGTCCAGCAGTGGCATCAGTCCCACACACTTCCTGGCAGACATCCAGTCATCCGCCTGCCCTCTTCAAACTGCATGGGCATTTGCCAATCTAAGCAGCACTGGTAGGCAAACAAGCATGGCACACGACTCCTTTGGCTGATGGCCAAATGTGCAGCTGAACAATCTAATTTGTTTCTACTGTACAGGGAAACATTCTTCCTCATTCTTTCCCATTCAGTTGAATTTACATGTAAAAGTTTTGTTATGGTACAAAGGAATGTGCATTTATCTACATCCTCTTTCTGCTTTTACACCTTTTTAGTCTCAACAGTTCAGGTCATGATTTTGTCTGTGGCTTTATTTTAAGTACCTACTGGCTGACAGTTTCTTCAATGAAATGACCCCAGAGTGTTATCAGCTAGCTAGCAGGTGTGTCTCTATTCAGAATCTTGCAGGCAGCAATGCATCCTGGGTAAAAAGCAATCTAGGCAAAATCCAGCTTTTTCCTACATTACTCATGAGATTTAATAGTTCACTGTCATAAAAAAAGCTTGCAAAGATTTTTTTTTAAGTTGGCTAACTACTGGGCATTTATTTTGCCCTGAGATATTGACCCTCTCCGTATCTGCATCATTCAATCAAAAAAAAATTAAGGAAAATATTTCTGTTCGGTTAAATACTAGCAATTTTTTTTTAATTTCAAGCTATTAAATGTTTACATTTAATGATCAAAAGGTCAAAAGTATGCACAGAACAGATGCACACATGCTAAAGTGCTATTTTGGTCTTAAGACTGTTGAGCACAGACATTGCACAGGGTATTCTTGTGATTAATCAGGGATAGATCATTTTTGTTCAACTATGATTTGATAGTCTTACTTTGTTCACCTTCTCAATGTATTCGAGAATAATTTTTTTCACACTATTTCAGGGTAGTTTGCCTTAAGAGGAAAACACACTATATTTAGGTGATTTGCATCCACATACAATAGTTTGCCTATTTTTTCTTGGAACATTGTCAAATCAAGTGTAATCTTAGATTTAAATGGTCCACTACATTGTTAGTTTAAGATTTGAATAACTCATAGAATGTGCATTCAAAACTAATGGCTACAAAAGATTGAAATTTGAAGCCGAGCAATGAAAGCACTAAAATATAATTGGGTAGCCTGAAATAGTCACTGAATGGAAATTAGATGGAGAAGACCATGCTCATATGAAAAACAATGATATTTCCAAATGCCCTTCTTAACTCAATATTTGGAGGAAAAAAAAAAGATGTGATATAACTGGTCAAGTTCCTTCATTCCCCTCAACCTTATTTTCCTCCTAAGCAAAATGAAAGTGTGAATAGTAACTGGGTTCTCCTGCTTACATCCTATGCCTCTATGATAATTTTGAAGGGTGGGTAGAAGGTCAGGAGACATCATTTCATTAATGGAGGGGTTGCTGGTGTGGAGATTCTCTTCACTGTCACAGATTGGAAACTCCTGTGACTGAACACTCTTAACAAAGACTTGCCTAACTTCATAAATATTAACTTAGAATCTATTGCTTCACATATTCCCATTTATGACTTAAGAAAAAAATTGAAAACTAATATGTAGAATAAACCACATGCTAAATTCTATAGATTATAAATACAATTTATTTTAGAATTTGCTTGTAATTCTTCAGTTTACTTGAAGAATTAGTTATTTCAAATATTACCTCTTTTCCTAGTTTTTTTTTCCCACAAAAAAAGTTTTCCTATATGGGGGATAAATCATATCAATTCTCAGTTTTTAATTACATCTTGTCTTGAAGAATGTGCTGATTTTGAAGAACAACACTTTCATTTCCAGTCACCATTATGCTCCAAATGATGTCCACATTTTTTAATAAAAGGCTATCTCTTAAAAAAAATGGAATCATTATCAGAGTCAAATCTAGCTCATAGTCAGGCCATTACCTTATTTAATCACAATGTTAAATTCAAATAGAAGAGAAAATATAGTAATAAAAAATGCATATTTGCAGTTTTAAGGAAGAGATGGATTTGGGATAAAATTCCTAACTATATCCTGAATGTATTTTCCCCCTTATTTAAGGAAAACAACACAAATTATAATGTCTTGTGCTTGGTAGAAAAGTACTAAGATTGAAACATGGTCAAGAATTAGCTGATGTACTCGGAGCAATTTTGCCCTCATGTCCTTGAGAGGGGCCCTGTTTTCACTGTAAGGATATCTCAAACCGAGGAACAATTAGACCACTCCTCAAATCCATGTGTGTACATGACACTAAAACATCAGGTCAATTCCATCAATCTGGATGTTTGGAGTCAATGTAGAGAAAACATCCAGTTGATTGACTGATTTTTTTACTATCTCAAATGAGTTGACCATATAGTCTGTCATGCTGAAGTCAAAGACTATGTATGTCACAATAAAGATTGATCGATCAGTTTGGTGAAGTAAAAATTGGCTGTTGTGACCCATATCATCCTCTAACATCTTGATACAAGATCAAACCTTGTTAGTTTTGTCAATTACCTAGCCTTCAGATACATGTAGCTTTTTATCTACTGAAAACATAATTCTATAGTGATTTAGAGGGATACTTTAATTCTGAAATGTAATCATATAACACACTTTTGGAACAGAATAGTTGGATTCTACTTTTGAGGATCAAGAAAATTCTATGGAGTTAGTCAACATGTTACGTGAAATTAAGTAAAGGAAAACTGGCATTGCTATGTAATTCAGAATCTGTTCAACATATTTCTCTTAATCAAATATTTGATCTCTTATTAGTGCTTATATGGCTCTAAAATATTGTGGGAATGTTGCAATTTGATAATGATTGATTAATCAATTTTCTAATGTATTTGCTTATTATCTCTTCATTTAGTTTAATAAATGACAAAGAGGATGGTGCAAGAAAAAAAGTGTAGATAAACATAGAAATATAACTATAGAATGTGTTGATTTTAGAAAACAATCTAGATGATGTCCATATTTGTTAATAAAAAGCTATCTTCTTAAAAGAATATATATGTATGTGTATACTTATATGTATATCAATGTATACATACCTGCATATAAAATTAGGTGCACAAGTTATCAAAGCCTCTTTAGATATTGTCCAATAGTCACTTTACCCATAGCTTAAGTGGGCCAGTTTTTAAAAAGACCTTGCTACAATACATGGAAGTGTACATGTATGCACACATTTGGTTCGTATTCCATATCAGAATATTTTACAATTAAAATCAATTTACATTTACAAACAATAGATGTGGAGTGTGATCTTTGGAGGTTAAGAAAAGAATTCCAACCTATCCTAAATGCTTGTGATGAGAAGATTGGTTGACAAAATTCTCTGCAAGCAGTCTTCAATTTTTTATCTAGCTATTTATAGAAAACTGCAGAAACAGCTGAGCTGACTGAAGTGATGTCACATTTGCTGATGGAATGGTTTGTTCCAGAGCACGCTCAGAGGCTGCATGAGTCTGCTTAAGGTTTGGTACACAACCCTAAGCAGTGAGAAGGTGTAAACATGGGCATTTTTCAGCCCCACCAATCAATATTGCATTGATGACTCTCTGCTGACCTTTAACCCCTTGAGGAATGCCAATAGCAGCACACCGCATCTTCCAGTCTGCAAAGGCTGCCTAGCGTAAGCTACCAATTTTACAATCGATCAAAAGTCATCTTTTTGAATAAAGCTTGAAATTTCAAGCAACAGCAAGCAATTTTTGAAAGGTCAGGGCTGGGTTTTTATTTGTTCGACCCACGCTTTCAACTGGTAGCACAGTTCTTTTGTAACCACTAAAAGTAGTAAGAAAATTTCAGATTTTTCCCCCCATGTATTTTTAGTAAGCCTTTGGGCATTTTCACTGTCCCTAAAAGAACATGGTTGCATGGCAACCTTCGCAGTTGCTATGGAGACTCCATGTGTAAGCAGCTGCTGCAATCAGCATTAACTCCAGGCTTGCAGGTTTGTCATTCCAATACATAGGGAGGGAGAAACAAATAGGACAGCGCATTGCCGTAAAGGGGAAGTCACCTAGATAATGTCACTCACAAACATATGTTCCACAATTATTCTTTCCACTGTTTTATTGCTCAATTATAGCTAAACTAAGATTACAAAATTATATGGTTTTAATTTGCCTCTATTGACTATGTTTCACTTTCATTAAAATTAAGTCTAAACCCATTTACGTAGAAAACTGTTGGCTTTCTGGGAGGTGGGGGTGGAAATCCTTTGCTTTTCCATTTAACACCAACAGCAGAAGAAGAGGGAAAAAACAGTGCCAGTAGGAACCGTTATTATGAGGGAAATGACTTAGCCAAAATATAAATTAACCTACCATGCAAAACATAGCCCCCATCTTAAAGTTCCATCTGTATTTCTAATATTTTCAGTTGTATCCATTCAGACCACAAGGCTATATCAGATGATGCTGATCCAAGTCTTTAAATGCAAGCAGAAATGCTGGATAAGCTATCTTAAGCTTCTCTCCTTAGCTCAACCCATTTAGCTTTTAATATTGGAGCCTGTGAGTCCCATAACACCAACGTTAAGAAGAAGACTTTCAAGAACAGAGACGCAAAGAAAAAAAATCTACATTGATATTTCTTCTAAACTCATTTTGAATGCAACCTTCGTTGGTCTGTCCGTTGCACAAGTCTCGTCAAGGACTCTCATATGTACATTCCCTAGGAGGCCTAGTCTGAAATACTCAGGCACAAGAGGGTTAACTGAGTGTTCCTGCCATGGTATTCTAAATTGTCTTGAAACTGCGGGCTTAACATCACAAAAATGTGTTTATTAGTTCATTACTCCTATTCCAATATTTCTATTTCATGTTTAGTGATATGGTACTTGGGTGTGGAAAGCCTAGAATTTTCAGTGAAAATCAGCACTTTACCTAAGGGCAAAGTAGCCTCTTGCTTTTTAATGCTTGTGACGCAGCACTCCCTAGCAGGCAAGGAGGCAAAGACTGTTTGTTAGGGCATTATTTTAGATTCTAGCAAGTATCACAGGATTTTTTTGTTCTATATGCTATATGTATATGCTCCTCATGCCTCTTCCTATAGGATGCCCTTTTATCTTTTTATAACTGAATTTGTTTGTATAATCAATGATCCACAAAAAGAGGTCACTTGCAATATACCATTTCTTCACGGATCTAAACCGGTGAGACCATAAATTTATTAAAGAAATACGAATCTCTCTTGGAAACATATGGGAAATAGTAACAACACTTCTAATAGCTTTTTCAGAAACTTTCTGGCCAATTGTTTAGGTGCAAACAATGTACGAAAGTGTTGTCCATATTTTAAAAGCGTCTAATGCAATTTCAATGATTTTGTCAGAAAAATTATATCACTTTAGGCTTTTTTTTTTAATAATTCATCACCTCAAACTTCTAGACATATGCCAGAAGATACATGTGCAAGACGGTAGAATAGAAAACATATAGAACAATCTGCATAATAGGACATAGGTTATAATAAAAAAGGCATGATTGCCTATTCTAAAAACTTATACTGAAGCATATTTTAAGTGAAATTATAAAAACACCTGAAAAATTAATGTCTTCCTGATTAAAACATACTGATAAAAAACAATTCAGAAACCTGTAAGCCATTTTTATATATTTGGGGGAGAGCCTAATTAAATAGTTCAAAGGACTTTTACTAAAACAACCGAATAATAAGTTATCCAATATAAAGAATGATCTTTTTAAGGCTTGGAGTTTTATTTTTGCTCCTTAGAATGTAAAATGAGCTAGACTTTTCTTTAAAATTGTAGCTTGCTACAAAAATGAACTCCCAGAAACTCGGCTCACAACCATTAGGATAGAAGCTTATTTCCAAGGCCAAGATACAGTCCATGTAAACCCTTGCAAATAAGGGCTTACAATAAAAACAGTGATAGACCCTTAACTCTAGCAATATGGGCAGGTGCTGCTGTAATACACAAATCCAGATAACATTAAGTGACCTATTTTTAAAGCCTGTCCAAGAAAAACGACATAAAGAAATTGAATTCTTTGCCCTTTACTTTAATAGTTCCTTGTCATGCAGTCTTCACATTAGAAAGGGTGATCGCCATGAAACAAATTCCCAACCAGATACACACAACTAGGGTGTCTTTTGCAATTCTGTGGGCTGATATCTATGGCCTAATCATTATAGCTAGTTCCTGTTACAAATGGAGGGCAGAGAATTCTGATTCAAATAAACTTAGATTTATCAATAAGCATTTTGATCAGATATTTTGACTGGTTTTAAAATAACAAACCACAAAGGGCTCTTGTAAGTACCAATTATTCCTCAAGATACCAATATACTTTTAAAATTAATTTTAAAAATATTGTATTGTAAAGTGGCATTTCTCTTAACAATAGATTTTTTTAGTACATCAAAAGCTAGATTAAAATAAAAAATCACCTAAGCTTTAAGTGTTTCAGAATGTGATATGCATATATAAAGGTATATATATATATTATATATATATATATATATATATATATATAT
>CM053580.1:375714074-375762060 GCA_028627135.1 Pseudochirops cupreus | reverse complement strand
ACACATGTAAAGGCATATCTCTTTTCCTCTCTCCCTCTCATAGACATACACATAGATTTGCCATTTTCAAATCCATATATAATACCTTAAGTATATGCATATGCATTTTTGCATAATTTGAATGCCTCTGAATAAGTGAAAAAACATTTATTAAACGCTTACTAACACTTAACAAACACTGTTACACTAATGGAAAAAAAGTTTAGTCTTTTTTTTTTAATTTGCAATTCTCATTTAAATAGAAACCTCAGAAAGGTGCATATACCACCTAACCCTAACATACAATTTACCTTTCATTTTAACCCCAAAACTACCCATATACTTTAGTTTATTTTATATGAAATGATTGTGTCACTGTTCTTGATCAGTTCAAATTATAATTATTAATGAAAAGGTTTGACTTTATTCTACTAATGTACCTTATCAGTTTGAAGCAGATGGATTTTTTTAATTGAAAGAAAATACTGAGAGTTAATTATTGCATCAAGTATTACTTATATGTGTAATTTTTGCTGTCTACATATCATTCTGTCCAGGTTTTAAAAATCCATTCCAAAAATGTATATGCTACCATATCAGACTTGAGAGAAAGTTAGAGTGTTTTAAATTATTTCTACTCTCTGAAAACCCAAATTTCACTTAATATTTAGCTAACATTTGTATCTGAGTTTTGATTATCTACAAAAACAGGGGAAAAAAAGTAGATATCTGGGAATACAAATGAGACAAATTGAAAGTAGTTTAGATTTTAAAGGACTATAGGCAAGCTGTACCATGTAACTTGCTGCCCATGAACATTAGGTATCTTTCTCCCCTGGTGTGTCAGCAAAGCCACACACATTCTTTCTTGCTACAAATCTGTAAATCTGAAAAGGGTCCGAGAACATGAATAGAAAATCTCTTTATAGAATAAAAAGCATGGGGTGTTATTAAGAAGAACTGTAAGCCCTATTCTATTCATAGTAATTACAGGATCAGATCAGGTTAATGTGGGGACCTAGGTCAATAAAGTACTGTAGGTTCACCCTCTTTAATCCTTTTCAATCCTATAGTCTGCATTTCTGACAGCTCTGTTGGACTTACTATAGGTAACACAGACACCAGAGGAATTCTAGCCAAGCTGAAATTTATATTCAGTCAATCTCAAGTTTCAGAACAAAAAGAAAAAGTTTTTTAAAAAATTTAAGATTTTTTTTCTTTCAATGTTGATATCTAGTTAAGACCATTTCCAAACTCTTCAGTTAAAATGTTTTTTCTTAAATATTTCATCCTTCTACTCTGTACAAACTTGAAAAAACATCTAAATAAAAAACCAAATTGTCTTTAGTTTGATTTAATAAAATCACCTCCACAAGTCTATTATACCTAAAGTTTTGGGGGATAATGGTTAACAAAAAGTAAACATTTCAGGACTGATTTCTGTTTTTTTTTCCTCCACTAAAATGTATTTTTCAGCTACTTTTTTTTGCTTTTTATTATTAAAACATATTTCTTGCTAAGTGCCTAAGGAATTTATTGCAAATTAATTATACTTTAAAATAGATGCATTTCCCTGAAGCTCAGTGGCATTTTTAGAATAAGTAGAAGAAAAAACAACAGCAAACAAACCCTCAGACTTAGTGAGGTTTAAAAACTTCATACCCTCCTCCTCCATTCTTCTATACTGAAATAGTGAAAGGTCTTGACATTTTGAAAGAGGTTGAGATCTAGGTTGAAAGAATTGACCAGATCCTGTGAATAAAACATTTTTCAGCTTTCAGTTGACTGTTAGTTTGACTGTGATTTTTTTTTCATTTGAAGTACCTGACTTTTACTTTTTGTTTAATGCATTCTTAAATTTCTTTATTTTTCTCCTAAGAGTAAAAAGTGAATGAAATCCATATCATATATGGTACACACTAAATCTGGTCAGAATTTCCAGAAACAGTAACTATCAAATATATTTACCATTGGACTACCAGGGAGAGAAGTGAAAACAGAGAAGATGTGTTTGGTGTCTGCCTCATGAGGTAGCCTCTCAATTTACCACATTGTTGTCTGATCCTCTAGGGGAGGAGAGAGTTTCTGAGCTGGTCAAAATATTAGAGCAAAGGAAATGGAATTCCTATAATTACTCTGAGTAGTCCATTAAGACACTGATGATTCAATAAAGTAGCCTGTTATGGCCCCATGTCACTCAGCATCTTCATTCCCCAATTACTTTGTATTTTCATATATATGTCCCACAAAGACAATCTGTGCACTTTGGTGTATCACTAAATAAATGTGTGTGCTTTCCTTATATGCCAAGTTAAGATTGCAAGCCTCTTGAGGTCAAGGGCTGTGCTTTCCATTTCCTTTAAACTCCCCATAATATCTAATGTACCAGGTTTATAACTTGGAAGCCAGTGACATTGGGCTTTGACTTTCCTCAAGAATTTTTCGTTCAAAACTTAAGTAGGTAACTATTTTAATTCTTTGCAAATGTTTATCACTAAATATGAGTATTTTATAGTGATGAACTGGAAATGTATTTAGAATTGCATTAAAAAATTAAACTTTTTACTCAACATGCCAACTTCTTTGACTACTGAAGTTGAGTTTAAGGAACAGATAGAGAAAGGAATTATTCACTTCATGTAAGATCACGGACAATGAAAATGTTGTTAGGAGACAGAGGTCATTCTGAGAAAGTAAAAAAAAAAAAATGAAAGAAAAAAATACACCAAATATGTTAGTAGTTGAATGATGTGAACTCTGGTAAACGCCAGCATGCAATATGGCAAAAACGAATCAATCAGTTCAGCTTAGTTCAGCCTCTGCAACTGGCCATCTGGCACAAAATCAACCAAATGTATCCCTGCATATTCATCTTCATTTTCACAAATACTCAGGAGAATGTCATTCTAGGGCAAAATAAAATTAAATCACCATAATTTTTAAGACATCTTTTCCTTTCATACTCTCTGGAGAACAGTGTGTTTATATGAGAATACTTCCTGCTATAGGATTGTTGTGTAATTTCTGTTTGGACGTGCTTTGCTTTCCGTATGTTAAAAATAAAGCACCTGTTTATTCTATTTCATTTTCCTTAGGAGTATTTTTCCAGAGCAAAGAAATATCTCTATATAGGTCAATGCACTTTTTAAGTAAAGGGACAAGTGTTGATCTAACCATCAAAGACATTTTAATAATATTAAATACATTTCACAAGCATGTCATGGAAATGAATATGGACTCATTTATTCTTTAAGACAACCAAAGAAACATAAGATCAATTTACATCTTTTTATATCATATTTAAGTGACATCAGAAATGAAATTTTTATTTGGCAAAGTGGAAAGAGAGTAACTGGAATCAGAGGATCTAGGTTCATTTCTCACCTCTGATACTTAATATCTTTGTGACCTCAGGAAAATCACTTAACCTTCCTGGGCTTTAGTCTCCTCATTTGTAAAATGAAGAAGTTGCATCAGATTGGCTAAGATTAAAAAAAGGAGGGGGGAGGAAGGAATAACCACTGTTGAAGGGGCTTCAGGAAAACAGACACACTTGTGAACTATTGATGGAGCTGTGAATTTGAGCTATGCTTCCAATGTCACTAAGCTGTGCAAATTCTTTGACCTGATAATATTACTTCTAAATACCTATCCCCAAAGAGATTAAAGAAAGAAAAGGACCTATATGTAGAAAAATAAATATAACAACTCTTTTTGGACTAATAAAATATTGGAAACCAAGATGTTCATCTATTGCAGAATGCCTAAGCAAATTATAGTATATGAATTTAAAGGAATATTATTGAGTCATAAGAAATTATGAAATGAGGAGTTTTAGAGAAATTTAGAAAGAACTGTATGAAGTGATAAAGTGAGCAGACCCCGAACAATACATAAAATTAACATTATAAAGAAACAACTTTGAAAGACTCTAGAATTCTGATCAGTGAAGTGACAAACAACAATTCCAGACAATCTAAAATCAAGTATCTTATGCACTCCTGACCCACTCCTTTACCCACTAAAGTCCAGGAAGGTGATGGACTCAAGATGCATAATGAGACACACATTTTTGAACATGGTAAATACTATGCATATTTGTAATGAGGGTTTTTTTCTCTTTATTGTTATTAATTCTTTTCAATTGGAGAATTAGAGAAAACCAACATTCATTCTTCAAAAAATAACTTTAATGTAAAATACTATAGTATGTTGAAGGCTAGAAGGGATAGGAGCAGGTTAGATGACCTTTGAGGTCTCTTTCAGCCCTAGGTCTATAACCATATGATCCTGTAAAATCAGTCCAAGGACCTTGTCCCATGCAATGGTATCATTCTCTTTTCCTTTATTTGGGTCCCTGTTTTAGCTTCCCTCTTCATTTGTAAGCTCCCTGAGGGCAGAAATTGTGTCTTAATAATTTTTAATCCCCATATTTCCCCTATACCTAGCACAGTACCTCTATGTCAACACATAGCATGTGTTTAATGTTTGTTGAATTCACATTTGTTCTTGACTTATAAAAACAAGAGAAAAGATCAGGGCGGAAGTAACAGAATTATTTTTGCAACATTGAAATTACATTAAGTATTCACCAATGAAGCACTGATCAGTATCATTTTATATTCACTGAATATGTAATATTTTTTCTACACTTGTACTAAGTACAGCGTAAAGAAATATGTCAAGTCAAACTATTCCTACGCTCTGTTTTGGTACTAGAGTCATTCTACTTTACACAAAGACTAACAAAGAAGCCTTTGCTCTTTTGAAATATGGAGTTAAGCAGTGCTAAACGAAATATAATAAATGGAAGAAACTAAAGTGTAATCTTTGTGTGAAGTTCCAGACCATATATGCAAATATACTATCAATCTATAAGCATTTATTAAGCTCCTGGAGTCATGTCAACAAGTCAAGCCAAGAAACATTCATTAACCCCTTACCATATGTCAGGCACTATGCTGAGCATTGGAATAACAACAAACAACAATAGCTAGCATTTCTATATGGCTTACTCTGTGCCAGGCACTGTGCAGACCACTAAAATAATAATGATGATGATAACAATAATAACTGATAATAGGTAATACTTATATGGCTCCTACTATATGCCAGGCACTGTGCTGAGCACTAGAATAAATACAAAGAATAGGACAATCATTTTACTCTCAAGAAGCTGATTTTCTAGAATATCTATGCTACAACCTTAACAGTAATCTTAGAGGAAATGATCATCTTTTGACTTTTATGAAATCATTTATTACCATATATTTATACAGCAAAAACCAAAAAATCCAAAGGGTGAAAAGTTTCTTTCAAAAAAATACTGTGATGGTTATAAAGAAACATTTTAATCATTTTAATAATATAAAATTTAATTATTGAATAGTATTTAATTCAGTATTTCAGAGACACAAGCTATCACCTCCTTTCTAAATACTGTAAACAGTTTAAAAGCATTTTCTTTTAACAACTAGTTATCAATTTACATTGTTTATACACATTTTGGGATGAAAACTCATTTTCTTTGCTTCCAGCTAAAAACTGAATCTGTACCTTATAGATGCCCTAGAAAGAACTCTTTTCAAGATTCACCCAGCTAGCTGCTTTGTATTTCACTGATTTTACTGTGCAAAAGTACTTTTATTTGTTTTTAAAAGGATGTTACATGGGAGACATTTTGTCATAATAGATAGAGTTGGTTTGGGGATAAGGATGATCCAGGTTCAAGTCTCATTGCTAACATACTGACTGCATGACTGGTTAAATCTCTTCATCTGTCAGGATCACAACTAGTTAAGATTATAACTGGCAAAATAGTTGTATGTGTGCAGTGGAAGAGGAACTTTCTTCACTTAAGAGCTCCCTACACAGATAAATCACCTATATAAAACAACAAAAAGAGGGGATATAGCTTTTAGAAAAACTTTGGTTCACAGTTCAAAAAAATTTTCCTCCTCACATTCCTTTTACACAGCTAAAACTCGGGGAAAAAAAGGGCATCTCACTAGGTAAAAGACACCATCAACATGAATGAGCAAACCCTTGGAGCCAAAATTAGCATTAAGACTTGGACCCATTGCCCTCATACCACTCAAGTCAGACAAATTGAGAGTCAGCCTCTTTCCTCTGTTTTGTTATTGATCCAGGAATATTGCCAAGCAGATATGAACATAAAATGAAACGAAGTCAGCTGTAAAAGATTTTGTATTTATTTCTCAACTTTGTGAATCATTAAGCAGACGTTAGGAGGGTCTTTTTCTTTTTTTAAGAGCTAGAAATGTTGGTCCATAAACTTAGCAGCTTTCGATTTCAGAAAGTTAAAAGAACTGAATAGAACTTGATGATGATTATTAATACATTACATTCTTATACTTTCTTTATACATTTTCCAAGTCTTTTCACTTGTGGGTGGAAAAAGCACCAAAGCAACAGACCAAAAATCTAGATTTTATCAAGGGTGTGCTGGTAAATGGTTAACAGCAACTCTCTGGAAATTTGCATTATTAACATTTTGTCCACTTTCTTAAGTCTAGATGATCAACAAAACAACAAAGCAAGCTCTGATTTGTAGGGCTTTCCTATTTCCAAGGTGAAAATCGCTTATAATGAAAATTTCACAATTGGTTCTTACTAGCTGGTTTGAACCATCTCTAGCACAACCCTTGTTCTAATTCTGCCTTCATAATTTGCTTATGTTTTTACCTTGAGAAAGGCATAAAGATTGTATTGAATTTAAGAACTGAAAGACATAGTAGAGATCATTTAGTCGACTTCCCAGATTTTACAAGTTTCAGCGGCCTCACCTATATAACAAGAGAGATAATACCTGCCTCACTAGCTACCTTGCAGGAATTTATCTGAGACACAAACAATGTAACATGTGGAGATAACTTATAAGGAGTAAAATGCTACAAAATGCAAAGCAGGTGATTCTCAAATCAATCCTATATAATAGGAGAGATTCATAACCCCATTTTGCAGATGAGAAAACTGAACTACAAAGCAACTAAATGGCTTGCCCTACACATCTAGTTAATGGTGAAACCAAGAATAGAACACAGGCCTATTTGTCCAGTGCTATTTTTATTCCACAATGGCCTACTTCTACTTAAAAACCAATCATCACCATCCTACAGGACAAATTTCTGTAAGGGCAAAAATACAAATTGAGTTACATTTGTTTAAAAAGGTCGATATTAAAACGATTTTTAGAGTGCTACTTGAACAAGGAATATGATCCCAACACATACATAAATATATATGTACATACATATATACCTTTATGCATATACATACATATATGTATACACAGGTATCTATAGATCATACTTCCTTAGATTTCTACTAAATTCAGCACATATTTTTTAAAATTTATAATTTATTTATTTTTCATTTTCAACGTTCATTTCCACAAGATTTTGAGTTACAAATTTTCTCCCCATCTCTCCCCTAACCCCCACCCCAAGATGGCAAGCAAATTGAATACCCCTTCCCCCAATCTGCTCTCTCTTATATCCTCCCATTGACCCCCTTATTTTCTTGTAGGGCAAGATGGATTTCTATACCCCATTGCTTATATGTCTTATTTCCCAGGTGCATGTAAAAATAATTTTTAAAAATTGTTTTTAAAACTTTGAGTTCTATATACTCTCCTTTCTCCCCTTCTTCCCCACTGCCAGAGGGAAGACAAGCAATTCAATATAGGTTATACATGTGTAATTATGCAAAACACTTCTATAGTAGTTGTATTGTGAAAAACTAACTATATTTCCCTCCATCCTATCCTGTCTCTCATTCATTCTATTTTCTCTTTTGACCCTGTCCCTTTTCAAAAGCTATTGCTTCTAACTACCCTCTCCCCCAATCTGCCCTTCCTTCTATCATTGCCCTCTTATCCCCTCCCCCCCTACTTTCCTATAGGATAAGATACCCAATTGAGTCAGCACAGTTACAAAATACATTTGTTAACTGGGTTTGAGATTTTAGGTGGTGAAGAACCTCCTGATGGCAAGGAAGCACCCACTGGGCAATAGCCTTAAAGAGTTGTCAGAGTCAGAGGTGTCAAACATATGTCTTAACAAACCTTCGACAGCCTACTACACTTCTGAGTATAGCCCAAACCAGATTAAAAAGCAATTGGGGAATGGCTAACAAAATAAATCAAAATAAAACAAAACATAGATATATTACATTTTATAACTAAATCAATATGTGTCCCTCAGGGATCTTTATGTATGGATTAGGGGCCCCTTTTTCTATTTGAGTTTGGTACCACTGGTCTGGACTCCCAAGAACTTAAGTGATTAGCTTGCCCAGAATCATAGAGCGAGTATGTGTTAAAGGTGAGATTTAAACCCGGCTCTTAAGATCAGTTCACTACTCTATACTGTCTCTCATACTTTGTACATAATTTTCAATAATAAAGCATGAAACAAAGATTCAATATTCAATAGAGATTCAAGATTCAATAAAGCATGAAACAAAGATTCAATATTCAATACTTGGTTGTGTTTGTACAAGACTAAACTTATCAGAATGTGACCTGCCAGTTTATACAGAAGACTTGATGAATAAGAGAATCACAGCATATAATGCTAGACCAGAAGGAACCTTAAAGTTGATCTTTCTTCAACCTATTTATTTTCCAGATAGAGAAACTGAGGTCCAGAGAAAAGGAAATTATGGGTAACAATTCTATTCCATTTCCAAGTGAGAAATCTCAAAGTACTCATAAGAAAAAGATTTGCCAGTAGGGAATTAAATAAGTAAAGAGACAATACAAAACTAGCTTGAGGTCACACTGCAAGAAATTGCAACCCCTGAAACAGGAACAATTAGCATATCTGGTGCTATTACTGGAAGATCACAAGCTCTCATTTTTCCTTCCCTATGATGTTATAAATCAGCCACAGTGCACTCACCTAGGCTTAATCTGAAATAGTTCTGTAAAACCTTAGCAATGTAATGGGGAAAATGAGGATTATTTTTTCCCTGTAACATTATTGTTAGATTACAGTCATCCATCTGTTACTTCTAAGTTATAGTAGATCTTCTGGATACTGGTGGGAAGCAACAGTATCAGTAGCAAATTTACCTTTTCTTAGAATATCCAGTACAAAAATCTTAGGGCAGAAATCTTGAAACATCACAAATGACAGAGCAAAGAACAATTCAAAGTAGGTCATCATCGTTTTTAAGCCTGTCTTTGAAAATATGAGATTATGGAATAGGCCTAGGAAGGTGACTAAATGTCCCATTCTCTAAGCTATAATTTTTGATACCTTTAAAGTTGACTTATAACAATGTAGCTAAAAACTACCAGAAAGATGGGAAATAAGTCAGTGTAGTAAACACTCTGATGTATTTAGAACTAAGGTTAAAAAAATTTTTGTGTGTCATGGACCTCCCTCTCCTACCCCGCTGGCAGCCTGGTGAAGCCCAGGGATCCCCTCCCAGAATGTTTCTTACCTACATTCATAAGGAGTTGAGAAGGAAATGCTAAATTTCAGTTAAATGTCACTGAAAACAAAGATTGTTTTGTTTTGTTTTTTTCCCATCCAAGTTTATGAAATCTATACATAGATACCTTCCCCCCTCCCAGGATAGAACAGAAATCTGTGTCCTTCCAGGTAAAGACCCTTGTTTTAGAGTCAGTGGGAGAACATACAAGAGTTGAAAGGTGTCTAGGTAGATCTAGGTTCAAAATCCAGGTCTTAAACTTAATTAGCAGAGATTTATCATTTGATGTCTATGAGCCTCAGTTTCCTCTATTGCAAAAATTGGAAAAGGAATATTCACCCTATCTCTTTTTCATGGTTATTATGAGGAAAGTGTTTTGTAAATCTTCAAGTGCTGCAGAAATGTGAGTCGTGGCCGCTTTAGCTGTTGCTATGCTCATTATCCAGTAGAGTACGTTAGCAACACAGTTAAAACTCTAATGAGCCAGATTCTCCATGGTGTCTAAGTCACTTGCTGGGAGTAAGTTAGCTGCTTTGGGAAGCACTTAACTCCTTCACAGGTAATAGTTAGAGCTTTATTGGTAGAGGACCCTTAAACAAGTAATGTACCTGCCCAAGAACCTAACCTACTGCCAAATTGACTTAAAATTTGGAGATTTTTGAGCTCCTTGTCCCATAACTTACTCTTTATAATTATTGGAGACCTAGATAATAAATGTTCAAAATTCAAATTAAACAGGGATATATTAAAACACCTCCTATGTGCAAAGCATCATGACATGATGTCTAGAGAGCTGTTCAGAGTCAGGAAAGCCTGGATTCAAGTCCTGGCTTTGACTTAATGCTGACTATGTTAAGCTTGGTCAACTCTCCAAGATCATAAGTTACAGATCATGTGCTGATCTTGTTGATGGAAGGAGTTTCCTTGTGAGACCACTGAATCATAACCACTGAAATCATAGTTCCATTCTAAAAGAAAACATACAAGATATTAGAAACAGAAAGACAAAAATGACAACTAGTACCTGCCCTTGAGGAGTGTACATTCTCTTACAACAGTGGTTCTCAACCTTCCTAATGCCATGACCCTTTAATACTTGTATGTGGGCATATCTGCATGTGGGTGGACCTGCCTGGAGACAGATAGAGGAGTGGTGTCGGTTCCTAAGACCATTGGAAATGTGTGTTTTCTGATGGTCTTAGGTGACCCCTGTGAAAGGTCATTTGACCCCCAAAGGGGTCGCCAATCACAGGTTGAGAACTGCTGTCTTAGAACATTTGTTCAGGAGAATATTATCATATATCAGAATAAATATTGGGTAAATATAAATCTTGTAATTCTGTCTCAGCAAAAGTCCTATTCCAATACTTCAAATGGGTGTGGAGATGACCCTGGGCTCTTTACAACTCTGCTGGCAGCTTGCCAGGACCGATAGTTTCTACTATCAGTAGAAGCTATCAGTCCAAAGCACATTCATCCAAAGACCTAGCCAATGAAGTTTGGAGGGCTTCATCACTAGAAGGGTGGTCATCAGCTAGGGACTGGTTTTATTTATTTGCCACAACAACTCGTGAAAGTGAGTATAAAGGCATGAGGAAACCTCAAAGGATCAAGAAGAGACCTTTGAAGATATATATTCTGTTGTGGTTCACTTGTTTCCATTGTGCCTGACTCTTTCTGACCCCATTTGGGCTTTTCTTGGCAAAGATACTATAGAGGTTTTTCATTTCCTTCTCTAGCTCCTTTTACAGATGAGGTAACTGAGGCAAATAGAGCAAAGTGACTTTTTCAGGGTCACATAGCTAGTAAGTGTCTGAGACCAGATTTGAACTCAAGTTTTCCTGACTCTAGGTTTAGCATTCTGTGCCACTGCACCACCTTGTTTTCCTGCCTGACTCCTTCAACTTTCAGCTGAGGAAAACAAGACCCAGAGATCTTATAACTGTCCTAATTTCCCAAACTAGTAAATAGCAGAAGCAGGATTTGTAGTAGCCAGATCCTTTGATTATGAATCTAGCCCTACACGAATAACATGCAGTGGTAGGAGTATTCATACAAATGATATCACAAGTATTTTGTGATCCTAAAGCATATTAGCAGAAATAAAAGCATGATAGTAATACTCTTATGTGTGTCATCCATTACATCAAGGATCATTGAATGCATCAGTGTAGGAGCCCCAAATGGGAGAAGTGTCTCTACCAAGGCAAATCACAACTCTTTCGTAATTTAGAGTTTAGAAAACTGCCTAAAGCTCAGAGGGATTAAGACACTTGCCTCTGGTCACACAACTAGTAAATATGAAAAGCAGAAGTTGAGCCTAGATCCTCCTAACTTCAAGTTTTGTTCTCTATCCGTTATACTATGAGGTCTCTTTATTCATTATTACATTTTCATTATTTATATCCTGATTATTTATAAAGAGACTTCAAGGAGATCCTTGTATTAAGTCATTTGGTAGTGCCTGAGTCTTTGTGATCCTGTGGACCATACTGTTCATGGGATTTTCTTGGCAAGGATATTAAAGTGGTTTGCCATTTCCTTCTCCAGTGGATTAAGGCAAAGAGATTAAGTGATTTGCCCAGGATCATACAGCTAGTAATTGTCTAAGGCTGGATTTGAATTCAGGCCTTCCTGACTCCACGCCTGGCACTCTACCCACTGAGTCATTTAACTGCCTCCTAAGGTGATCCTGTGTCAGTATAAATTTAAAGCAGTATAATTTAAAAGTATTGAATGTAAGACAGAGGCAGTACGCTGAGTAAAGTCAGCATAAGAGGATAGAACAAGATCTGTATTTGACATTGGAAGACCTAGGCAGGAACCTTCCCTCTGCTATTTTATCTAGTTGTATGATACAGAGCAAGTCATGAAATATTGCTGAGACTGTCTTTCATCATCTGTAAAAAATGAGAGGGTTGGACTAGATGATCTTTGAGGTCTGTTTCAGCTCTAGAGTCTCTAGTATTACACGCTCTAATTTTTAATACCCTAATAATTTATGAACCCAATTCTCTGACCTCAGATTCA
Source organism: Pseudochirops cupreus (assembly GCA_028627135.1). Classification (NCBI taxonomy): domain Eukaryota; kingdom Metazoa; phylum Chordata; class Mammalia; order Diprotodontia; family Pseudocheiridae; genus Pseudochirops; species Pseudochirops cupreus. Next base: position 375,749,589 of record CM053580.1, on the reverse strand, counting down.
GAAAGGAGGTTTCACATAATCAGAGAAGAAAATGTTTCACATGTTTATTCCCTGAGGCAAAACATCCCACGCTTTTAATCCTCCCTATGTTCCCTAATCTCCTCCTACTAAGCCTCCTCCTTTTCCATCTAAATATAGTCATCTAGTTCCCCCCCCCAAAAAAAAGCAATCCACAGAAAGAATGCTCTAAAACATTTTACCATTGACTGATTTTGTACTGAAGCTGCACCCAAAGTAACGTGCAAGAGGTTGTCTTCCTGGAAAGACTGAGGCCTCAGGAGCATAATAAGAAAAATAGCAATTGTTAACATTCATATATAGTGCTTTATGGTTAGAAAAATTTTACGTATTCTCATTTGATCCATGCCCATGGATTTTTCCCATTCTCTCCTCTCTTCAGCTAATGTCTCTTTAGTAAAAATCTATACTCAAACAACCACCTGGAATGCAAAGCACCTTACTACACTGTATGGAGAACTTGGGGTAAAAAGAGCAGTAACACTGAGATCATAGAGGAGAGCAAGACTGTGTAGGCCTTGGTAGAAGCTCCCATGCATCGCGAAGACCTAATACTCTCAGATTCTGAGTTTTCCTGTGTCAAGGAAAGTGAAATTACTACCCTATCAGAATAAGAACTTGAAGGTAAAGTCTAAATCCACTGCATTCTGGGCCATCACCAGTTATCTTGATCTTTGTCTTGCCACTGGACTTTGATGACTTTGGAGAAGAGTGTAAGACTGATGACTTTGCACGGCTCTGCCTCACTTACATCCAATTCACGTGCAAGTCAAGACATCACCCCATGATGCCACTGGTCCTCTTTGAGAACAAAAGATCAACAAAATGCTTTTTGAGGATAGGATGGTTCATTTTCCTCAAGGCAGAGTTGTCTAGAAAGAGCTCATCGATCCCATGAAAAGGCAACACCTTCTCTTGGCACAACTCACCTTTTGTCTTTTTGTTTCTGACTGTAGCTTGATCCCTCCCTATCACCCTTTTCCTCTAGGCCTGAGTCAGCCTCTTGGCCATACTTTGCTTGATACACTCTTTTCAACCTTGATACTCAGCTCTGAACATCTGTCTCATGTGACTTACCTACTTCTGTGAGGAGTTCCTCCTTCCTTTCCCACTTTCTTCTCTGTACCCTAGACCCATCTCTACCCTTGGCATTCTTAATTTCCCTATCCAAACGCTTATTAAGTTATATTCCAAGGGTAAGGAAAAAGAGATGAGGGTAAGCACGTGTGTAGTAAGTCTCCATGTATGACAAGAACATTGGTCTTACGTGTAGCTCAAAGGGAGGTAAAAAAAAAAAAACAAAACCAACATCTCTAGCTTCTTCTCCTCCCATTCTTCTCCAGGGGAGATTTTTATTCCTGTCAGAAAGGGAGTAAGGAGACTTAAGCGTAGAGGCCACTGCTCTGCTCTCCTCAAAAAGACAGGATACCAGAGAAGAAATTTATCTATCTGCTCTCTTAAATATTGTTCATGTAGGCAATATGATTGGGTTCCATCTAAATTAATTGCTTTGTTATTTCTAGGGGGAATGAGCTCCATATCCAAGGCTTGACTCCTTCCCTAGCTAATGTCAGTCCCATAATGAACTTGTAGCATGTAGCATGTAGCATGTAGCAAAGCAGTCTATCTATCCAAGTCCATCTATCAAATCAGAAATCAGAGAAAGTATAAATAGCATACCTTCATAGGTATACATACCAGAGAGTATAGTGAGGAGTTCTCCCATTGGGACAAGATAACTCAGCTCAACCAAGAGAGTGTCCTATATCTCACCAAAGAAGAAAACTCCCCACTTTCTGGAGTCACAAGCTAGAAATAGGTACATGATAGAGACTTCCAGATCCTCTCATGTCTTTCCAAACTATTTTTCTTCAGCAACCTGAGTTTATCTCTTCTATCTTCTCTCTCAAAACTAGAAGCCCAGAGTAACTTGATGCTTGAAAGGACTTGAAATTTGGTCATTTCCCAAAAGGGACTGATCCTGAAAAGTACTAGAATGGGAGTCAAAAGAAACTGGAGAAGGGTAGAGCTCTCTCCTTTTGCCAAGTCTGTTTTGTTCCTCATGCAGGGTATTCATCTCCACCAATAAGGACAGTGTCTCATACAAATGGGTCTTGGGACAGGGATTACACAAGTGCATAGCTTCAGCACCTATGCACTGCTCTTAATATCCAGCCTCACTTATATATAATTGCTCATATTTGTTTGCTTCACTTTGTCTAGTCCCCATCTCTAGAAGATGGTTCCCAGGATACATCCGAATTGATTATAGCATAATATTATTTTTCTCAGTCAGTTTTGACATCTCATAGCTATGGAATGCCAAGATCTGATGGCTGCCTTTCAGGACCGTAAGAGAATATTTCACTACAGGAATAAATCCTCCAAATGAGAAGAATTAGATGTGAGTACGTGCTTAGAGAATCCCTTTAACCACTTAGGGAATTTTTCCTGCTCCTACATTCTGGTCTACCTTCCAAATGTGAAAGGGCTTCAGAAAAAAAAAATTTCTTGGCAACAACAGCAACAGTGGCAACATTTATATTGTACTTTAATGATTGTAAAATCCTGTATACATATTATCTCATTTAATCCTCACAATAACCCTGGAAGGTAGGTTCTATTATTATCACCCCCATTTTCAGATGAGAGAACAGGCATAAGAGAGCTTAAGTGACATTCCCAGGGTGGCAAAGATAATGTCTGAGGTGGGGTTTGAACTCAGATCTTTTTGCCTCCCAATCCAAAACTCTATTCATTGTGCTACCTAATTGCCAAGTCTCACTATTAATGGAACAATAGTCTGAAGATTTACCCTCAAGATGAGAAGAGGAGTAACCTAAAACTAGAAAAGTGGTTCTTAACAATTTTGTGTCATGGATCCCCTTGGATTTCTGGTCAAGTCCATAGACTCCTTCTCAAAGCATGTTTTCAAATACATAAAATAAAGTACTTTGAATTGCAAGGAAACTTGAACATGAATGAAAATTGATGTCATTTGTCCCCATCTAAATTTAGGGTCCCTTAGAAATCTATTCTTTGGCCTGTTGTGGATGTATGTAACCCAGTTTCAAGAACCTTTGAACTAGAGCAGTTGTTCTATGAACCATATCCATAATGTTTATGCTAAGCAATAATTATTGGTGGATAGGCAATGGGAGATCAAGAGATGGAGAAGGAGCCTAGTACAGTTTTGAAATGAATATTGAGTGAATGATCATGCTCATGGCATTGTATTGGACTTATATCAGCACCTCATTTGGGCAACACTATACTATATCTGTCACCCTAGTTCAAATGGTCCTTATCACCCCTCTTCTGTACAGCTGTAATAATGTCCCCTCCAAAATCTCTCCCCACACCAACCTGTTCTTCACACAGTTACCATGGACATTTTTCTTAGGTTGTTTTCACCGGATGCGGGATAGAAGTAGATAAAATACAAAACTTGGAGTCGGGAAAATGCAAGTTTATACTTCCTGGCTGTGTGACCCTTAGCAAGTCACTTAATCACCCTTAATTTTCTACTTTGGAAAATGGGGAAAGGAGCACCTACCTTACATGGTTGGAGTAAGTCTTAAATGAAATAATATACACAAAGTGTTTTTAAAACCTTAACACTGTCAACATTAGCTATTATTATGAAATGAGCTCCAATGACTCTTTACAAAGCTCTATCCTTGGTATTGAGAGTTCTTCACAACCTTTCTCCAGTATACTTTTCCAACCATATTATACATCACTCCCCTTTAAGCACTCTATTATTCAGGCAAAATGGCCTCCTTACTGTTCCTCATATACAACACTTCATCTCTGATTGTGCCTTTGCATTGGTTGTCCCTCATGCCTGAGAAGTCCTCCCTCCTTACTCTTACCTCAAAATGTCTCAAACATGCTTCAAAACTCAGATCATGTGCTAACTCCTACATGAAGCCTTCCTTAATCTCCCCAGAGGCTAGGTGGCACAGTGGATAGAGCACTGGACCTGAAGTTAGGAAAGCTTGAGTCTTGTGTGAGTGTGAACTAGTGGCTTAACCACTACTTCAGTTTTCTTATCTATAAAATGGGGATAATAATAGCATCTGCCTCCCAGGGTTGTTGTGAGGATCAAACAAGATAATTGTAAGGTGCTTAGCACAGTGCCTGAAACATAATAAATGTTATGTAAACATTTGCTGCTGCTACTAGTAGTAGCAACAGTGATATTTTATCCTCCCCATCACCTTATATCTAGCTCTTACATACCTATTTGTCTCCCTCAAGAGCACACACATTCTTGAGGGTAGAGACTGTAACGTTTTTGTATTCCTAGCAGTTCTATGCCTTCCCAACACATAAGAGGTGCTTAATAAAAGCTTATTGATCAACTGATTGATTGAGAAAAGGGCAAAACAACATAGTGGATAGATTGTAATCCTGCCTAACACTTATCTGCTGTATGTTCCTGGATGAGTCATGTAACTCTGAGCCTCAGTTTCCTCATCTTTAAAATGTTAGACGCCTAGCTCTCTTATAATTCTAAATCTGATCTTATGATTAGCTACAGATAACAGAAAGTTAGGATGGATAGCTAACATGCTGTACAAAAGATCTTGACATGACAAACCCACTCTAAAATGAAATTTAACAGGAACATATTTAAAGTTTTAAATTTGTGTTCAAAGAATCAACTTCACAAGTAAAAGATGAGACAGGAATGGTTAGGCAACAGTCTGTGCAGAAAAGATGAGTGTTTTCTTAGTCTGCATGTTCCGTTTGAGTCACTAACATATAACATATAACATATAACAACTCAAAAAAAAATGCTCTCCTTGACTGCATTAAGAGAAACAATGCCCAGAATGAGGAAGGTGATATTCTCACAGTACTTTGCCCTGGACAGAACACATCTAGTCTTTTGCATTTCATTCTTGTCAACACAATTTCAGAAGGACATTGACAAACCAGACTGACACTGGATGAATGCATCTAGGATCTGAAGAGAACTGAACTATAGAAGTCATAGAAACTTGACTTCAATTCTTGACAAAAATTCCAAAGTATAATTAAAATCAAACATGTTTATATATAGAATAGGAGGCAAGGACTTCTAAGAATAAGCATGGCTTCATGAAGAACATATCATACCATACTAACCCCATTTCTTGATAGTTTATCTACGTGACTAGGTTGGTATTTCAGGGGAATACATAAACTATCTGGGTGGATTTGGAGCTCCTTAAATGATTAGACATTTCCATATGAAGGATAGTGTCTAGTGGACTGCCCCAAGAATCTATTCTGGATCTTATGCTATTCAATATGCAGTACAATCTAGTCTTCCTTCTCCTTCATTCATGATTTGCAATACCACAAGGTCTCAGTTCTGCTTGCTTCTCTGGCTGCCTATCTTGGAGACAATGACCAATCCACCCTCTCCCTATGCATTTTCTGCATCTAAAAACAGAGTTTCTTGCCAAAAGGAAATTTCTTCCAAAGTCAAACACTCCTAGAAACTTGAGGAACTCTAAGTAAAATGACTATATGCAAATGAGCTGAAACTTCTGTACCACCCACCAAATCTCCATGGCAATGCCTCAATGGGAGGAGCTACATTTTTCTCCCTCAGACACTTGCATGAATGTGGCATGGTTACCAAATCTGACAGAAAGTTGGGAGAAATAGTTCCCACACTGGATGACTGAGGTAGAATTTTAAAAAAAAGAGCAAGTTGGAGCACTGAGATAAATCCAATATGATAAAATATAATAGATATAAATATAAAATCCTACACTTAGTTAAAAAAATAAACTTCACAAGTACAGACTGGAGGAGGCATGACTAGACAATAATTCATACGAAAAAAAAAATCTGGGGGATTTAGTGAACAAGCTTTATATGAGTCAACAGTGAGAAATGGCAACCAAAATAACTAAGGCAAACATAGGCTGCATTGAGTGACCCAGAGGGGTTGTGGAACAAATGCGTTACTGGTAAAGGGGCACATTTGATTCAATCGTTCTAGAAAGCAATTGGGGATTATGAAAACAAAGTGGCTGAAATGTGTATACCCTTTGAATCACAGAATTGCACTGCAAGCCAAATACTCCAGAGAGGTCATTGACAAAAAGAAAGGCTACACATATAGTAAAACATTTGTAGCAGCACTTATTGTAGAAGAAAAGAATTAGAAACTAAGTAGATGGTCATCAATTGGAGAAAAGTAACCAAATCATAGTTCTTGAACACAATGGAATATTACCATGCTGTTAAGAAATGACAAACATGATGAATATGGAGAAGCATGGAAAGAATTATATGAACTGAAATAAAGCAAAGTAAGCAAAGTCAGGAGAGAAAAAAATATCCACAATGATTAGAGCAATGCAAATGAGAATAATAACCACCTCAAAACAAGAAGAATAAGCTTGACTCCACAGAAAACATAAGAGAAGGCAGTTCCTCACCTGTTCCTCACCTCTGTAGGGGTCCATGGATATGGTATATTGCATGTAATGCCATACTTTTTCAATATGCAACCTGATTTTGCTGAAAGTTGTTCTCTCTTTTTTCTTTTCCAAATTATTTTTTTGTAATGGATTACTCTCTGGGAAGGGGAGAGGGAGAGGTACAGAGAGAAATCTAAGAAATATAAAAACAAAAGCTATCAGAAAATCTATTCTTAAAAGACAGTGCCTAAAATGAAAAAAGTTGTAGCTCTGCCTATAATCTGGCTTGCTCAGATAATTTTTCAGTCAGAATTTATTGCAGATTGAAGCATATTATTTGCTGTCTCTCTTTTTTGTTTGTTTCTTCTTTCTCACAGTTTCCCCCATTGGTTCTAATTCTTCTTTAAAACATGACTAATTTGAAAATAGGTTCAATATGAATGTATCTGTACAGCCTATACCAAATTACATGCTGTCTTGGGGAGAGGTGGGGAGAAGATTTGGAACTCAAAATCTTATGGGAGTTAATGTTAAAAACTTAAAATAAATAAATATATTTTGTAAAAGAACACATAAATATATATATGTATATATATATATGTACACATACATATATATGTATGTATGTATGTATGTGTGCATGTGTGTGAGTGTGTGTGTGAATTTATTAAGGGCATGGGAAAACTGGAGTACATCCAGAAGAGGTAAACCAGCATGGTGAGAGGACTGGATCCCATATGAAAATAAGTTGAAGGAACTGGTGATATTTGCTTGGATAAGAAAAGATTTGATGTGGCATAGAGGAAGCATGACCTTTGTCTTCAAATATCTGTATGGCTGTCATGTTGAAGAGGGACTAGATTTGTTATGCTTGGCACCATAGGGCAGCAATAAGCACAAAGGGTAGAAATTGCAAAGAGATACATTTAGACTCTATAAGGTAGGTTATTAACCTTTTTTTGTATTTGTCATGAAGGTTTTTGGCACATGAGTGAAGCCTATGTACCCCTTTTTAAGAAAAATAAATGTTTTTAAATAATTGAAAAGCTAATTTTTACTTAGAGATTAGTGAAAATAAAGACATAATCTCCCTCCATTCAAGTGTACAGACCTATTTGGCTGTCTGTAGACTCTGATTAAGAAAAAATCCTTCTCTATAATTATAACAATCTCTGTCAAGGCAATGGTTGTCTTCAAGTATTCTGAGATTTGTCATTTTCAGCTTGGGAAAAGGAGAAAGGGACTTGGAAATGGGCCCTCAGACTGGGGGCTGAAGGTTGTTTCCTTCTGGAGGGAGTTTTGAGGAACTGCTTGGTTTTGAGTCCACAGAACATCACACCCCTGAGATGCACCTCCTGTTTTTCAGCTTTTAGTTGTATGATGTCTTCACCTATTAGATTATAAGCACATCGAGGTCAGATACCACATTTTTATTTATTTATAACCCCAGAAGTTACCATAGTGCTTTGCACATGAGGTTCCTAATAAATGTTTATTGAGCTGAATTCAATATTCCTCTATGCCTCCACTCACCGTCCCTGCAACTTTCCAAAACAATATGTTCTTCATTGGTTACCATTTATCTATATATGTTGCCTTCCTATTAGAATGTATGCTCTTTGAGGTCAGAGATTCATACACACACACAGACACATACATACATATTCAAACACGCACATATCCCTAAAGCTTAGTACACTGCTTGGAAATATTAAGCTTTTAATAAATATATCTTCATTCATTCACCCTAGAAATACAAGAAGGAAAAGACAAAACACCAATGGTCTACTGCAGGGGAATTTGGGTTTTGTAAGCAAATTTGAACTATACCAGATTACATTACAGACTTAAGATGAAGAAGAGATTTCAGAATCCATCTAGGCAACCTCTCTATTTTTCAGATGAGGAAATTGAGCCCTAGAGGGATTAAATGGTTTGCCCAAGATCAGACAGGCAAAAAGTGGCGGAACCAAGATTAGAACTCTGGTTTTCTGGCTCCCAATCCATGTACACTTTGCCACTTTCCATGATTGCACTCTCTTATGGGGTCAGTGAAACAGATTCTCCACGATACCTTCCTGACAAAGTTCAGCGAGGAGATTAAAGGTCAGATGACTAGGTACCACATTCTACCAGTTTATAAAACCTGAGAGATAGAATGATGGAGTTAAAGGATTATGTAACCAAGTGTGTACAGATGCCTTTATCATGGGTCCAGGAGAAGAGATGAGCCAGTGAGCCCACCACAGTCCTCTCTGCACTAAGGGGTCTGTATTTACTGTGGCTCCTCCATCATATTGCTTAGTAATGTCCTAAGAAAACCAATTGGGAAAGTGCCAGGAGAAGAAAAGCAGAAAGGACATGAATCATAGAGACCAGGAATGCTGCTGGACTTCTTAGTCAGCTCTCTAGACCACATTTATTATTCATCACCTTCAGAGGTTCTGTGCTATCTTGATGCTGCAACACATGGTAAATGTGAAGCTGGATTTGTAGTCAAATCCAAAGGGATTCTGAAACAGGGATGGATCCTCATGGATTCTGCAGATTTGCAGAATCCCAAACCTCACCTTTTGTTGTGAGACATCAGGGGTTTCTATTTTTTGAAAAGAGATCTCAAATAGTGTGATTACCAAAGAAAACCATTGTGGGGAGGAAGGAACTGCTAGGCAATAAGACAATATCCTTTTACTGTCAAGTTGGAGAACATTATGAGAAAGTCTCCTTTATTCTCATTAACTTGGGCCTGGAGAATGTCATGCTTAATTTCAAATACAAGAACAAACCAATTACAGGCTAGCAGAGTGACGAATTCTTTTTTCACCACCAATATAGGAGGGTACTGGATTTGGAATCAGAAGACCAAGGTTTGAATCATCCCCTTTGTCACTTACTACTTTTCTATCAGTCCAGCAGCTTGCTGTCTGCACTGCAGGTTAGGAACCTCAGCTGTTACTTTCCCTACCACTCAGTCTCTTGCCTACCACCTTTTCCAAATTCAGTCTCTTCCCCACAATTTGGGAGGTTGCAGTTTATGCTACAGGGGCATAGGCTGAACTCTCTAGGTAAATGGGTTGCCTCTACCCCAGTGTCCCTGTGCCTGACTAAAATTAGCCTGGCACTACCTTATTGCCATCTTCTGGTAACATCTTACCTAGAAACAGCTTCTAGTGTTCTAGAGTTCCTGTCTTTCACCTATTATTCCATTTCAAGGGATATCATCCTTCAAAAGACCTTGTGTCTTAAGGATTGAGGTCTCAGAGATCTCCCTCCATTGCAACCCTTTCCTCAGGTCCTGGAATTGCTAGTTATGGCTCTAGTAATTCAAAACCTTCCCTCATTAATGACATCATAGAGAGAGTATGAGGAAATAAAATCTCTCAAACTGGACTTCCAGTGGAAGGCACATAATCTGAAAGGGATCTGATGAAAAACCAACTAGAAGTACCATAACTCTGCCCAGGTACAGCCATTATAAATATCGATTATGGAAAATACACATGTGTAACAAGTTAGAGAGCACATCTGTCACACCAAACAGAATGAGCTGGCAGTGATGGACATCTTAGATAAAATTGATTCCATTATCTCGTTCCCTGGAGGATATTCCAAATATTTTCTTCTCTTTTCTCACTCTCAATTCTACCTCCACCCTCCATACATATGGCAAATGACTTAATCCAGGGGTAGGGACCATGTGTGGCCCCTTTGACTAAATCCAAACTTCACAGAAAAAAATCCCCTTAATAGAAGGATTTGTTCTGTAAAACTTGGACTCAGGCAAAAGACCACACTCAAGGACTTAAGGGGTCACATGTGGACTCAAGGCCACAGGTTCCCCCCCCGCCCAGTTCTAGACTCCCACTTTAATGAAAAGATAAAAGCCATTGAACATGAACTATCTCAGTCCCACTTCTCCATTTCTCAAACCTTCTCAGTGTCATTATCCTCTCTCTCCTTTTTCCTTTTACTCCCAAAAGAGATACTCACTAAGTCTAATTCCTCTGTCTCTACCCTAGGTTCTTTCTAGCAGCCATTCCCTCTTTCTTATCCAACTTTAATGTCTCTCTCACTATTGGCTCCCTTTCCTCCTGCCTAAAAATATGTTTGGAATGACTCAATTCTACAAAAGCCTTCCTTTAACCTTTCTAACCTCCCTGCTACCACTTCACCTTTCTCCTCCCCTCCATTATCTGAAATAATAATAGTTAGCCCATGAATAGCACTTCAAGGTTTACACAGTACTTCACAGATGTCATTTTGTCCTCACAATGACCTGGGAAGGTGGATACTATAATTATCCTCATTTTAGTGAGGAAGGCACTGAGGTAGACATGTCAAATGATTTGCCCAGATTCACACTGCTAGTAAGTGCCTGTGGTAGGATTTGAACTCCATTCTCCCTGATTCCAGATTCAATGCTATATCCATTTCAACACCTAGTTGCCTCTTCTTGAAGGAGTTGTTTATAAAGACACCCCCCAGTTTCCCATTATCTTCTCAATCTTTCAAATGAGATTTTCACATTTGCAGAATATAAGAACTGGTATTGATATAATGCTTTAAGGTTTCAGAAGCTTTTTATGTAACAGGAGAAGTCTTCAAGAGAGGTCCATTCTTCACATCACAGGCAGATTTTGGATGCTGCCAACCCACAAGGTTGGGGATGGGAAGTTGGTGATTCTAAAAGTTGCACTTTTAGAAGTGCAAGTCATATGATGTTGAGGCCCTGCCTCCAATTTAGAACATGTGCAGGTATTCTATGATTGTTTCCTGAACCCATATTGGATGGTCAAAAAAAGTCTTTGATTTGGCTGTTGAGATGGGCCTAAGAACTCATAAAAAACTCACTTGAAGAAACTCAATCTCTCTCCTCCCTAGTGGCAAGCTAGGCAAGAATTGCTATGAGCATGTGGGTGGAGAAGCAGCTTCTTTTTCACCAATGGAGTGAATACATAGCCATGAACACATACCCTATTTTTTGTGCTTATTCTTTCCAACTCTCAGGGCAATGGATATCAAGATGGAATGGACCAGGCTGCAAATTTATGAGCTTGAAAAGGTCAAAACAGCCAGCAAAATTTTAGCTGTTGAGCCAACCAACTCTGAGGAGCAACCTATTTGACCCAGAATGACATAGAAACCAAAGCTATGTCCTGTAATGATGAGGAAAATTTATTCATAGGCTATATTGCAGCTGGAAGTGACCTTGGTGATTGTAGAAATGTTTATAGCAGCCCCTTTGAATCCGAGCCAACACTCACCAGGTACTGAAACCATAGAGGGGCAAGTGTGACCTGACTCGGGGGATGTTTTTGGACTTTAATATTTTGCTCTATCTTTTTATTAAATATTCCTTTAATATAAGTACTAATTAATATTAATTATGTTTCAGTGAAGAAGCTCAAGCCAATCTCATTAGAAAAGAAAATCTTGACACCCTTTAAGATTACCTCCCTAAAATCTTAGAGAGAGGGTTGGTGGTAGAAATGAAGCCAACCATGCTCTGGGGCCTCATGTTTAGTTTGGTTAGGTAATTGATTCTTAGGTTGTAAGAGTACATCCAGAGTCTTACTAAATTTGTATAATCTCGTTAGATCCTCACATCAACTCCATGAAGTATTAATTGAAAATAAAGTCATAAGTTAGTTCCTGATCACCAAATCCAGGATATTTTATTAGTCACCTTTCTTTTTCACATTTTTAATTTTTATTTTCACATTAATCATGTTGTATAGAAGAATTATAACGAATGGGAGAAACCATGAGAAAGAAGAAACAAAACAACAGCAAAAAAAGGCTATTTTTTTCTCTACTATCTGCCAAAAAAGAAGTTCTAATGAATGGCTTCCTTTCACCTCTTCTTCCTTCAGTAAAAGAGTCTCTTACAGTTTTCTCACCTATAACTAGTCTTATTTCCCCATGCTTTTACTCAAGATTACTTTTATCAATCCCCAGCCCAAACACTTGTTCAGCCCCAAACTAAGTAGTCAGCCTCTTAATAATTATTATCTTAACCTAACCTTCAGTTTCATTTCCATATATATATTTTTTTATTTAACCCTGCTGGAGTGACATTGAACACTCTACATTCAAGTAGGAAGGATCACTAGAATATATCCCAATTAATCTCAGCTGAAATCAGATTATTATGGGTACCTACTTCTGTCCTATCATTTAACTTCTGTTAAATAATAAGGCTTTCACTTAGGAACCAAGTTTAACTGTTGGCCATGGAAATCATTGTTTAAACTAGAGTGCTTAGTCACCAAACTAAGAGTGAACTGATTAACGCTTAATAATTAGCTCTCCAGAAAAACAAACAAAATCTGTGTATGGTACACTAAGTTTAATCGGCATTATTAACTTTTTATCCATTTCTTTCTTAAGTCAAAACATTCAACAAAAGAATAAATCAAGCCCTGAATTGTAGCATTTGCTGATTTGCAAGGTGTAAATGTTTGCACTAAAAATTTAACAATCAGTTCTAAGCCAATATGAGCTGTATCATACTGAGGGTGGAAGTGGGGAAGAGATGGAATATCCAAGAATGTAAAAAGTATCCAAAGAGTTCTCCTTCATATGGTGTTATATTGTCAAGACATGAGTTTGAAAAATAAAAGATGAGAGAGGTTTGGTTAGAATGTTGTTTTAAAAAATTCTGGAACCAACAGCATTATATAGCAACCATAAAATTGACATAATAACAATATTGAGCTACATTAAGAAAGGGATTTCCAGGAAGAAATAGTGTGCTCATACTCTGCCCTGGTAAGAAAAGCTGTGCAGTATCATGTTCAGTTTTGGACACCATATTTTAGGGAGGATGATAATAAACTAGAGAGTGTCCAAAGGAGAGTGTTCAATATCAGTTGGAGGAATGAGGAATGTCTAGTCTACCCCAAATAGTGTGCTCATACTCTGCCCTGGTAAGAAAAGCTGTGCAGTATCATGTTCAGTTTTGGACACCATATTTTAGGGAGGATGATAATAAACTAGAGAGTGTCCAAAGGAGAGTGTTCAATATCAGTTGGAGGAATGAGGAATATCTAGCCTAAAAAAAAGAAAACTTAGTGGGGAGGAACATCCTAGTTTTCTCCAAGCATTTGTAGGTTTGCTTTATAGCAAAGGGCATAAATTTATTCTGTTTAGTCCCAGGGGACAAAATTTGGCACAAGAGGTAGAAATTTCCGAGAGGAAAATATACACATGATGTAAAGAAAGACTTCCTGAACATTAGATATATCCAAAAAATGGAATGAGTCATCTTAGTGATTATTGCATTCCTCCCCATTAGAAGTCTTTGAAACGAGGCTAGATGACCTCTTTGTGGATATGTTATAGTAGGATTCTTTTTCATTTCTTGGTTAAATTCAGTAGGTGATTAAGTCTCTTTCCACTCTGAAATTCTGTGATTCTATGTCTCCAAAGAGCATATCAGATGATCTGTATTAGAATGAAAATATTCAGGTAATAAGAAACTAAAACTTTTACTATAACCTTGAATTCTGAAGTGACAACATAAAAATTGTTTTCATGAAGTTGAGTTTTACTGTGTAATTTACTGAACAAAGTGTGGTTGACATCTCAGCCCAACTGCTCAGCATTTTAAAATTTTTCTCTTGGCTTATATTACACAAAAACTTTTGAAGGATGTGACTGATTTGAGGGGGGGGGTACCACAAAAAGTAACAAACTACAGTTTATGGTTGGTTTGTGAGTCAGTTTGTCATCTTAAAACAAAATGTCATTTTTCAAATGAGCACATGTTCTTACATTTTAATGGATTTCCAAGAAATTTGGAATGTGGGTAGTGGATATAAAGTTATATCAGAACACTGAGTGAGCTCCATAATTCACAGAAGTAATATAAGTTGACTTTTTCTATTTAGAAAACTATTTAATGCTTTCTAATCATTATTTAATATTTTAATTATTTTTATATTATACAAGCAATACAAATTCTGAATATGCTCTGAAAAAGGAAAAGTAACATATTATGGATTATACATTCTGTAAATGCTTCTTTTTTTCAGAATATCCTATCATCTTCTTAAACAATGCATGAAAATTTCAACATAATACCTTTACTATTTCTGTCTTCCATTCCTAGTCTCTTTTGACAGGATTTTCTTTTAAACAAAATTGTTTCTCTTACTTGTGAATAACTATAGAGATTAGGCAACTAAAGGGCATAGTGAATATAGCACTGAATTTAGAGTGAAGAAGATCTGAGTTCAAATCCTGCCTCACACATGTATTAGCCATATGATCCCTGGGTAAGTAATTAAAAATATCTCAGACTCTGTTTCCTTAGATGTAAAATGGAAATAATAATAGCAGATTCTTTACAAATATTTTATAAGTAATTAATATGATAACATATGAAAAATGCTTTGCAAATAGTAAATGCTGTCATCATCTTTATCATCACAATTTTCGTCTCAGAACCATGAAAGCTGGGACAGGCTAACAAATGGCTAATTCTCATCACTGAGGTTGGTTCCTCACCATAGGAAACTGATCTGTTCCAAAGACACCTCTATATCCTCAAACCTTACATAGACACTGGACACTGACAAAGAATTCTACTCTTCCAGGGGCACAGAAAGCATGATCAGTTTTTCTGAAGCAGAGTCTAGGGCATGGATATGGAAGTTGTATACACATACAACACTAAATAGAAAAAGACCAGTCACTAATAGGGATGGCACCTGGGGTGCCTGGGAAATATAGTTTCACGAATAATTTTTTCATCTTACAAGTATCTAGGGTTATCATTCTAGAGAAGAAGAAACAATAAGAACAACAATAAGAATCCTTCATACTCAGATAGCAATCAGCCCCAAGATAATTTTCCAAGTTTGAAAACTTTGCTGGAGCTTTATAGGAAGAGCTTGACAGAGTCATTACTTACAGCCAGTGTGTGTGTGCGTGTGTGTGTGTCTGTGTGTCTGTGTGTATCTGTGTGTGTTTGTATGTATGTATATGTATGTGTATGTATGTGGGGGAAGCACAGATAAAAGGAAATAGTTATTTTTTTAAAATATGTTTATACTTCTAGCAGGGCAACTAGGTGGTACAGTGGATAGAGTGCCAGGACTGGAGTCAAGAAGACTTGAGTTCAAATTTGGCCACAGACACTTATTAGCTGTGCTTGGGCAAATCACTTAACCCTGTTTGCATCATTTCCTCATCTGTAAAATGAGGTGGAGATGGAAATAGCAAACCTCTCCAGTATCTCTGCCAAGAAAACCCCAAATGGGGTCCTGAAAAGTTAGAAACAACCTAACAACAACAATAAAATACTTCCAGACTCTGGAATTTCAAGCCTTAGGCAGTAGTTTACTTTGCTTGGACCATTGTTTGTTTTCACCCAGGTCCTCTTTTGACTGATTCTCCAATCGTGAAGTTTCTTCTCTCTTCCTAATTCCATTCAGTTTATATACTTTGAGCAGCATAGCTCCCCCTAAATTGCCCTTCATCATTCAAAGAAAAAAGGTTATCTCATGGGTTCTCCATACTAATCCTATAAGAATAGAAACCTAGCTCTAAGTCTTCTGAATCTCCCAAAGACAGATCCAAGGTGCTTGAAACTATAGCATTTGATACAGATACTCCAGATCCCTCAATGACACTGAGAGAAGATGCAGCCTTGATATGGAGGAACTGATTCAAAAGTATCAGTATCATCTGGAGTGAGAATGCTCAGAGCTTTATATGGCCCACACTTCCATGTCTTCATATTGTTTCAAGTGTAAAGACTGCACACTACGTGAGGGCAAGGAATCTTCCATTGCTGGTTTTTAATTCCTGTCACCTAGCATGGGGCATGGTCCATAGTAGGTGCCTAATAAATGTTTTTTGATTAATCATGAGGATATCCAAGTAGGCATTTACAATTAAAGGGAGTTTTTCTTTGTGGAGATATGATCTCAATTTTTTTATGTTGTTTTTATGACATTTGTGATTTGAGGGAGGCTGATATGATGAGGACCAGGTAAAATAAGTCTTTGAGGAGCAAAGAATGACTTGATATCTCTATCAATGATGACTGTCCTTAATACACTTGCTCTAACATTGACATGCTGGGATACTCCCAGCCACTGTCTTCCCCATAAAAAATGACTTACAATTTGGAAAAGAGAAGAGGAGAAAGCACTTGGTAGATCTTTAACCAAATCCAGATTTCATTTTTGTCACCCCTTAGAGCCAGCTGCCCTGTGTGGCTCCACCAACTAGACCAGTGGTAGCCATGCCTGTCTCTATAAAGATAGCTGTCAAGATGCCCAGTGAGAACATTGATAGAAAGCTTTTAACTGGTAAAACTAAGAGGGCCTAGTATATCACCTTACTCATCATCATCAGCTTCATTGTCCTCTCTCAATATCCTCATCATTAATTACTTCAGTATTTTAGCAGTCTAATGGATATGGTACTGCATCAACCACATTATGTAGCATATTAAGTATTAAATAGAGATGACCCTAGTCCTGCAGCAATTTGTAATATAAAAAGATAAGAATAATATTAATACTTCAGCAATCATAATAGCTGATATTTTATGGCACATATAGCAAAGTGCTTTATATGCCTCATAACATGTAGGAAGCTAGTTTGCTCATTCTTGGACCTGAAGTCAGGGACACTTGAGTTCAAATCTGGCCTCAGATACTTGCTAGGTGTGTGTGCCTGGACAAGTCACTTAACCTGTGTCTGCTTCAATTTCTTCAGTTGTAAAAGGAGGAAATAACAGTACCTGCCTACCAATTCTTAGCACATTGCCTAGCACATAGTAGCAGCAGTAGTTCTAATAATAATAACAGCAACAATAAATAGCTAACATTCATTAAATTCTCACTATGTAGATAATTAGTAAATGCTTATTTCCTTCTTTAAATCATTGGAGCCTCCCACATGCCTTCTGACAGAGGTACTACAAGTCTTATTGCACTGATTTTACAGATGAGAAGACTGAGGTTTAGAGAGATTTAGTGACTTGCCAATAGTCATACAGCTAGAGAATTGAAAGAATGGTGAAGGAGCAAAGTCAAGATTCAAAAGGGATGGTGTGTTATAGTTCAAATGAAAAATTTGAAAGAGTTGCTTGAAGGAATAATTCCTACTGACCCAAACACAACTCGAAAGAATAAATATATTTTTTTTAAATCATATTGAGCTTGACAAAACCAGCCATAAAGATCCAGAGCTAGATAAATGAATTGATTTCTGCAACAACCAGAAATTTCAATTTGACTTCCATCAATGAAGATACAAAATTGTTTGAATGCCCTTGGAGAAACAAATCCCATTCTTATTAAAAGTGTTCCCCAGCTTTAATTCTGTGCATAACAATTTGCCTCTCCAATCAGAATTTTAGTCCTATTTTAAATCAAATCCAATGCAAGAAACCAATGGGAGGCTGAACGAAATATGTGACCACCTCTTTCTAAAACTATATGGAGAATCAAACTCTTAGTTGACAAGAAACAGATTCAGTGGTCTGAATGAGACAGCTGATTATATTAATTACTTAATAATATTAAAATGTGTTGTTACGTAATATAGTTTTATTTTTAAAATTAATATTTTGTATTATTTCTTATATCCATGTATGCTTTGTAAATGCTATACCTTATTTCCCTTTGATACTGAACAGTCATTACTAAAAGGTTTACTGAAGGCTCAGGTGTATGGAGATCAAAAAAGGCTGGGAATCGTGGCACAGCACCCCAGGTCTACTGCAGTCATGTTCTTTGATAGGATGAGTAAGTCCTCAATATTGAGTGCTATTGGATTCAGAGTCAGTCTAGTGTAAATAGACAGGCCATTGGAGGTGGAGGTGGAGGTGGAGGTCTATAGCAACTACATAGCACAGTGGATAGACAATTGGACTTGTAGTCAGGAATACCTAAGACCAAATCTGGCCTCAGATGCTTACTAGCTGTGTGATCTAAGACAAGTCAGTTTTAACTTCTGTCCACCTCATTTTCCTCATCTGCCAATAAGGATATTCATACTGTCTAACTTCTAGGGCTGTTTCGAAAAAGAGATAATATTTGGAAAATGATTAGGAAACCTTAAAGTGATTTATAGATGCCAATCACTGTTATTAATCAGGAGAGTTTAGCTCTAGCTCTACTACCTAACTGACTATATAACCCTGGCAAGTCACTTAAACTCTGAGTCTTAGTTTCCTAATTCTTAAAAGGAACTCTCAAATTGAGGAGATCACCACTTCATTTGAGTATTTAAATAAAATGGGGATAATGAAAACTTGTAAGACAGAATTAATAGTATTACCATGAATGTTACATTTGCCATGTAAATCTTTGATAAATATGAATCATAAGTTCAGGATCAGACCCAATAAAGATATATACACATGTGGGCATATGTGTGTATATACATATATGTATATATGCATATACATGTAATAACATGTTATATACATATTAGGAACACCATTAAAATGGGAGCTCTTTGAGATCAAGGACTGCTTTTTGCCTTTCTTTATATCACTCAGCACAGCAGCTGGCACATAGTAGGCCCTTAATAAATACTTGCTAACCAACTGACCAGCTGGAGAGAATTCTTCTTTGTTTACTATTATCTCTATGATTCTGCCTCTCAGTCTCAGTACATGGTCACTTATAGTTTGAATCTACCTCATAGGATTTTTGGATCAAATTCATAGAATCAAAGAGCTTCAGAATTTCAGAGATGGAAGAGACCTCAGAGGCCATCTAATTCAACTTGTTATATGACAGAAATCACATTTACAAGATCTGTAACAAGTAGTCATAGATACTGTTACTGAAGACCTTTAGAGATAGGAACTCACTAAGGTAGCCCATTTCACTTTTGGACAGCTCTATTGAGATTCCTTTCCTTATTTTGAGTCTAAATTTGGATTCCTTTTCTAATCTCTGGGATGAAGCAAAACAAATCTAATCTTCTCACATGATAGCTCTTCAAATAATTGAAATCGTCTATCATGTCTGCCCTATAATCCCCCCCTCCGCCCCCTGCCCCTCACCCCTACTCCAGTGTTCTTTTCTCTGGGTATAACATCCTCAGAATTTTAAACAAATCTGTGTGTGCCATGATCATTTCTCTGTATTCTGGTCACCCCACTTCTGGCTTTGATACAAGCTTATGAACACACTTCTAAAATGTGGTGCTGAGAATTGAACACAGCACTCCTCAAATGTAGTTCCATTTTTGACACTGTGCCGTACTGAAACTTTTATATATCATTCTTACAAATTTTGCTATTTTTGTCCCGGGGTTTCTCCTGGCCTAGGAGAGAGTTGTTATTTTAAGAATCATTATGGACTTCTGCTGGTCAAAAGGGCTGATTTGGACAGGAAGTCAGCAAGGAAGAATCTTTCATTAGCAAATTCAGTAGTACATGGTGATGATGAGCCAGAGATGGCCTGAAACCCTACTTTTCTTATTAGAAGTAGAGGGAATGAATGTGGAGGAGGAGGAGGTTTCCTTGAATAATGACAAATAAGAAGACAGAATGTCTCTACCTGCCTGACCTTCCACAACACTTGGTTTGAACCATTCAATCTACACTTGATTATATTCTGTCTTATTATTGTTCTCTAATCCTTTTATCTGTGTTCCTTTGTCTCTCCAACGATTCTTTAAGTTTCTTGAAGGCAGTGACCTTGTCAGATATTTATTTAGCATCTCCCATAGCCCCTAGTACAGTTCAAGGAAAATAATAGGTATTCAATAAATACTTGTCAGATGGAATTTAATTTAAAACTGTAAAACATTAAGAAAAGTAACAGCATTTAGTCCAAAAATGAGTTTTAAGTTTATGTTCCTATTTTTTTTCTATATATGTTTGTTTCTTTTTCTGCAAGCACTGTGAGTACATCACTGGGGTCCAAAGAATTGTTGCCTCATATCCTTTCAGACAAAAATGGTTTCTGGGAAGAAAAAAGGTAGGTGAGCTGTGAGGAACAGGAGAAGTACTATAAGAAATAGTTGAAGAAACACCCAAAAGGTACATGCTAATCCTAGTTTAAAAAGGCATTCTAGCCATAACTAGCTACATACATGCATACATACATACACATATATACATATATATGCACACACACACACACACACACACATAGATCTAAAGACTCAAAGAACCAAGAATTTCAATTCAGCAAGAATTTATTAACCTCCTGATATGCGTGAGGTATCAGTGAAGGAATATAGTGCAGCGAATAGAGAACTGACTTAAAAATTGTGAAGTCCTGTGTTCAAGTTCCACCACTGACACTTGCTGGCTTATGTCCTTGGTCAAATCACTTTTCCTCTCAATGCTCCCAAGAAGCTCTCTAAAAAAGTTGCTTGTCTGCATTGGTAGATTGAGTTTTTCTTACCAGGAGTGGTATACATCAATAGCATCATAATAGTCAAATTTAGCTGTGGGTGAGGATGGAACAAGGAAGGAAATATGTGAAGCATGGTGCTATGTTTTGAGGATGTAAAGATAAAAACAACATGAATGAACCCTTTTCTCAAGGAATCTTCTTTTTCTTCTTCATTTATTTATTTTTTTTACAAAATGATGGGACAATTTACCTTTTGTCCTACAATGTTTTTATTTTTGATTTCTCGAAATCTAGCTCCAGAAAGACAGGCTTTTAAAAAGTTCATTGCGTTTTAGATGGAGCTGTTGGACTATGTCTTTAAACCCAAATCACTCAGGTTTTCACTGAATGGCCAATAATAGCCCCAGCCCAAGCCTCTGTAGCTCATAGATTTCAATGACTTAGAATGAGTGTAAAGAGCAATTTCTTCTGTTCTGGTCAGAAATTCTGAGGATCTTCCCCTCCCAGATTGATATCTTTGTGATGGCAAATTAAGTAAATTAATGGTAAATGAAAAATTAAATTGTGATGGTAAATTAAACTCTTATCTAACCCTTAGTCATTGAATGGGCATGGCCTCAGAAGAACTGAGATCTAGGAAAAACTTTAATTTAGAAAGGCCAAGATCAACCACTGCATAACAGGCCATTGCCAGTTGTCTTGACCTTGTCTTGCCACTGGACTCTGATGACTCTGGAGGAGAAAGTAAGACTGATGACATTTTCGCATCTCTGACTCCTATATATCCAACCAAGGGCAAGTTAAGACATCATCCTTGTGATGTTATTGGTTCTCTTTGAGAAGGAAGGATAAACAACAATAACTGTACTAGATATTGTGTATGGGAATATGTCTCCTTTTTTTGGAGGAGAGAAGGCAGGGCAATTGGGGTTAAGTGACTTGCCCAAGGTCACACGCCTAGTAAGTGTTTAAGTGTCTGAAGCCGGATTCGAACACAGGTACTCTTGACTCCAGGGTTGGTGCTCTATTCACTGCCATTTAGCCACCCTGAGAATATGTCTTTCTTGAAAGGAATTTTTAAAATGTGTGTGCACATGCATGTGCCCATGCACACATGTGTACGTGTCTGTACCCACTCGCTTATGTATTAGGCAAGAATCATCATGTCTTAGAGCAAAAGGACCACAAAACCCTTAAGAAGCTCAGGAGATTATCTATCCATAAGACTTCATAAAGTTTCCAAAAGCCCTAACACCACTATAGTACCCAATCAAAGCAGAATGTATATCAGTCTCACTGTCTGATTGCTTATCTGGATTTACCAGCTCTGCTCCACCTCTAACCACTCCTTTTCCCTTCTTTAGATTTGCTGTCCTTGCTTCTAATTAACTGTTTTTTTAAAAAACAAATTTTCATTGACATGTCTAGTTTTTCCATTCTAATTAGTTTCATTGACCCACTACACTGAGTGCCTATCTGAATGACCAACTTCTATAGTATGTTTCACATTCATAGTCTTATCTGTCCAGTTAGCTTGTCCCTTGGCTTGCTTGCTTCCCTCCTTTACAGACTTGTAAGGTCATCAAGTAAGAACTGGAAAGGATCTTAGATGTCCACCTCCTTCCTTTTAGAGATGAGGGAAATAAAACTCAGAGAAGTTACAGGCTCATAAGAACATGGACCGAGAGCTGAAAGAAACTCCAGCCACCTCATTTTAAATTAGAGTAAACTGATGCCTGGGAAGGAATCATATCAACTGAGTTGCCAAAAGTAATACAGGTAGTAAACATAAAAATCCTTTGACTTCAAATCCAATGTCCTCCCAGGTTTTGTTGGAATAACTTCAACATCTGGGCATGGCAGGATCATCAATCCTCTCAAAGCAGAAATTCAGGAGAGACTTCCTGGGCAGCTAACCACCCTGAGGTTTCCCTTAAACCAGTGGTTCTCAACCTTCCTAATGCCTCAACCCTTTAATACTCATATGTGGGCATGTCTGCATGTGGGCGGACGCACTTGGAAACAGATAGAGGAGCGGTGTCTCTGTTCCTAAGACCATTGGAAATATGTGTTTTCTGATGGTCTTAGGTGACCCCATGACCCCTGTGAAAGGGTCATTCGACCCCCAAAGGTGTCATGACCCACAGGTTGAGAACCACTGCCTTAAACCCTTTTGGTCATATATCTCCACTTCAGGCCACCATGGAAAGAGAGAAAGAGAAACTAGATAACCATGGACCATTAAGTTAAAGAATAGTTGGAAGAGTGATGAACATGACTTTAGTGCATCAAATGACCTATAAGTGAAAAAAAAATGATCTTGGTATCAGTGTATAGGACTGAGTGCAGATTGTATTGTTTAAAGTAAGGTGGTCAGAACAGTGACATTTTAGGTAGGACTGAAGTGTTGAAGTGGAAATTTTTCCAATGGGCTATAATTTGAATTGCCTTTTTAAAGGAGGGTATTAGGAGGAAAACAAGAAATGAACATCTATCCTTGGAAACTTGTATTTTCTCCAACATATAGAAGAGTATCCATATCAAACATTATTAGTTACAATACTAATATCACGAAGTATCCCAGCCTGAGATGAGTGATTTAAAAGTATAAAGTGAAATTTAAAAAAAGGATGTGAAAAGACAATGTGACAAAATTTAGTGATATATGATAACTTAAGGACAGTGAAGTTATGTATGTGTTTGTTGGGAAGCAATTAGTTGTGTCAAAGACTTCTTGTCAATGATGGAAAAGTTGAGTAGGAAAAGAGGATTTTGGAAGAGTTTTAAAAAAATTTTTTTCCCTTTTTGGCAAAAAGGAATTGTGTGCATGTGTGTGTTTGTATGTGCGTGTCTGTATTTTTAAGAAAGAGATTTACATTTCTCAGAACCACACAAAATAGCACACTTCTAGCATTAAAAAACAAAATTCTAGCACTATAAACCATATAGTCTGATGCAAACTTGAACTAGAATCCCCTCTATACCTTCCCCAACAAGTAGTCATAAGCCTCTGCTTGAAATTGTCCAGTGGGCATGAGATGGAGCGGTGGGGGCATCCACTACCTTCTAGAGCACTATTAGGAGTTTGTTCTCAAATTTCTCTTTAAATATACCTCTCTCCAACTTCCACCAATTACTCTCACTTCTGATGACTGGCATGATTGCAGAAAAAATGTAACTCCTTCATGCTATAACAGCCCTTCACTCCTTTAAAAAAAGCAATTATATGCCCTTAAGGTCTTCTTTAAGCTAAGCTAAAGAACCCAGCTGACTCCATCTACCCACATATAGAATTATTTCAGGACCCTTCATTATACCAATTGCCTTCTCTGTGACATGCTCCAGATTACCTATGTCCTTAAAATATAACACCTCGGGCTAAAGACATGTATCATATATGGTATGCCCTAGACAGAGCACATTGGGACTATCCCCTCCCTAGTACTGGAAACTATGTCAGTCTTAATTCAAACTAAGATGGCTTTAGTTTTTTGATCACCATATCACATTGTTGTCTTTTATTTTGTGAAAGTCCATTAAAATAACCAGTTCTCTTTTAGACAAACTGTTATCTATTCATGTCTCCCCCACCTTGTACTTGTGAAATTGGTTTTTTGAGCCCATGTAAGTCTTTATATTTATCCTTATTAAATTTCGTATGTTATTTAGTCTTTCAATAATTATTCTGGATCCCAGTTCTGACAGTCTTCACATTATCTCTCTCTCCCAGCTTTGATAAGTATGTCAACCATGCCTTTATCCAATGCATTGATATAAATGTTAAACAGCACAGGTCCCTGGGGCTTGCACTAAAGTCTTCTCTCCACATTATCTATGGTGCCTACCATGGGGCTCCTAATGTTAGTCCCAGGAAAACCAAACATGAACTCTGAATGAAACATCATCATGTTCCTTGGCTATTTAGCAACATGATGAGTTTCTTAGTCATTTGATATGTATTTACTATATATTCTAGAAGTATGATCTAAACATGAATCTGACATATGAGAAAGCATGTTGAAAACCTGTAAATCATCTATCTAAAAATAAATTTAGATGCAAGCTGCTAATGTTATGATTTATTAATCTCAGACTCTCCTTTCCAAAAACATTGCAAATGATTTTTTTAAATCTTATTATTCTAGTTTTTGTCCACTCTATATTTTCATTGTACTTCTTATTTTATATATTTTTAAAATTTGTGTTATTTGGACTTTTACTTTATTTCAACTGTAGGTTCTTAGCAGAGGAGAACAATGTTTAGCATTAGCTAAATTTGGCATGGTATCGTAACTATGTGGATCTCAGGTTTGTCAATCTTCCTTAGATAATCATTTCAGACAATGTCATAGCAGCCTCAGTTTTTATGGCAGAAGAATGTGTAGAATCAAAGGAAGCAGCAAGATCCTCTGACTTATGACCTGAAAGAACAATATATATATTTTTAATGTGATTCCCCTGAAGATCAGTGGAAAATCTCAATGTTTTGAGACCCTTTTTTCAGAGAGTAGGCCAGACTATCTCTGTGGCATTTCTCCTTTTTTTTCCCCCACAAAGTACTTATGTATTTCGATAGAAGCCTTCCAAAGAGAACTCCCTGGGTTGTGAGAGTGTCTTGTGACCAGGAGAATTGGGCTTAATAATTCCATAAGAACTAAGTCTATCTGTGGTAATGTATCTTTATTTAGTATCTAAATTAAAAGTTTGAGACTCAGTTTTCCCAGTAGTAATTTCTACTCTCATCAAGGAATGTGTATGCTATAAATAAGAATATGTAGCTCAAAAGCTAATTGTTTTAGAACATTTAATTGAAAGTAATGGCTAATGAGAGGGTCACATTAGTAACTTAATATTAGTGGTCACATTAGAAACCTAAATTCACACACCTGGTTCATTTGCTTCTGCATAGCTCACATTAGTGGATAAGTAATTTGTTTCAGAATAGTTGCTGCATATAGAATGTGCTGGACCTAGCTCACTGACCATTAAAGATTATAACAAAAGTAAGTCTCCCTCCTGAACTCAGAGATTCTTAGAACTAGTGTGCTATTCTGCTAAAAACTGAATGCATTAAAAGGGCCTGAAACTGTCTACTATCCATTAATAGCAAACTAGAGGAAGTTCATTGTCTTTCTTACGTTCCTGTCTTGATGTATATAGAAGATGGGTAAATATGAAAGTGCAAACACACATGAAAATCACAACTGCTCAAAGTCTACTAGATAAAAATAATAAGTCCCAACTCCTCTCCAGTCCAAAAATTCTACAGAAGAGAAAACAGAAGACTAAAGAAGAAAATGTCTTTATTATATCTACTTCTTGCTCCCCCCCCCCCAAGTATATGCAGTGCTGCAACTCTATGTTTGAAATTCAAAAGAATGGCATCATCATCATCATCATCATCATTATCATTAGCTAGCTGATGAAGGCATTAAAGCAAGACTGTGTGAACTTTAAAACATTTTAGTAAATAAATATGACATGATGCAATGGTATAGAACCATAATAACAGAATAACAATTATAGACCAAAATTTTACTCTGTTTAACAAGAATATAAAGTTAGAGTTGAGATTATTTATTAGTATAGCTGTGACCTGAAAAGAAGTCCAATAAAATCCAGGGGAAAATATATAGAGAGAGATAGAATATATACATATATATGTACACACACATACACATACATATACATACATTGTCTGTAGATAGATAGATAGATAGATAGATAGATAGATAGATACATATACATACATACATACATGTTTTAAAGAAAAGCCAAAGCAATCAAGGAATTTGAAGAACTGAGGAATAAATGCCCAATGAACAACTAAATGAAAAAATCTTGTTAAATGAATCAAAGTAAAGCAGTGTCTAAAGTAATTTCACAAACTGTAGTCAGAAATATTGATACTATGTCAATTTTAAAAGCAATACTTTTCAATGTTTACATATTGAGAGGAAATCTCTATTCATTTTTATTAATTCATGCTTTCATTTACTCATTCGCTAACATTTATTATGGACCATTGCTTGGGATGGAGACAATGATGATACCAGACATCAGGGAGAATTAAGAGCTGCTCACTAGTAACTGCTTATTTTCTCTGTCATGGAAAATAATCTTTGCATTGGAAATGACAGGAAAATGGCTAAAGAAAATGATAAACAAGGCAGTAATAAGAGAGTACAAAGTTCTTTTGATGACTTCAAGTCACCTGACATAGATGAACTATGTGCTTAGTTACTGGAAGAACCCATAGACATGTTTGCTAAGCCACTGTCCTTGATAGTTAATAGATCAGAAAGAATGGGAAGGGTGGTATAGAACTAAAGGACAAGCACTGTCCAAATTTTCAAAAAGGGAAGAGAAAAAATTGTAAGTATAGGCTAATGAATTTGACTTCTGTTCTAGAATAGTCTAGAATGGATCATTAAAGAAAAGTGTGGTGAACAACTAGAAAGGGAAGCGAGGTTTACAATGGACTCACGTGGCTTTACCAAGAACAGATAATGCAAAATTAGCCTTATTTCCCTTTTATCAGGGTTTCAAACCTGACAAATCAGGAGAATGTTGTAGATATTGTTTACCTATATTTTGGCATAGCATCTGATAAATTGGCAAAGCCTTTATTATTCTTGTGGGAAAAAGGGAGATATATGAACTAGAAAATAATACTATTGAGTGGATTTAGAGTTGGTGGAATAGTTGTACTCAGAATAGTTATCAGTTTCTCAGTGACCCTCAATAGATCATGAGGCCTAGGAATCTGAGGTTGGTTGTATACTGTTCAGCATTTTTAATGACTTAGATAGCATGCCATATTCATCTAATTTCATGATGACACAAAGGCAAGAGGGATAGATGATGAAAGGGTTAGGATTTAATAAGATCTTGATAATCAATAGCATTAAACAATCTAAGAAGATGAAGTTCAGTAAGAATAAATACAATGACTTACACATGCGTAGGGGAAAAACAATTGTCATAAGTGCAAGAGGAGGGAAGAATAGTGGGCACTTTGTCAAGAAAACTTTTGGGCATTTAGTAGATTTTTATGCTTAATAGCAATCAAAAGTTTAAAATGACAGCTTAAATATAATATAATCTTGGTCTGTGTTGAGAGAGAGGCATAGCTTCTAGGAATGAACAAGTGATAAATCCCTCTATTGTTATTCTTTGTCCTTTATTTTTGAAGAGGACCAATAAGGTGATGTCAAGTTGCCCAGGAACTGGATTTAAGTGAGGTGGAGATGCACAAAGTCATCAGTCTCACTCCCTCTTCCAGAGTCATCAAAGTCTAGCAACAAGGAAAAAAGTCAAGATAACTGGCAATGGCCCAGGATGCAGTGGATGACCTTGGCATCTTTGAAGTCTGATCAAGCCCTATATACTCCACAGTGCCTACTTCAGCTGCCATCATGATGGCCGTTAGAACAAATTGTACTCATATTTCCATTTCGTTGAGAGAAGGCTTCACAAAATTGGGGTAGACATCCCCCTAGCTTGGGTTTGTGACCCATCACTTACCCTCATAGCACCTCATACATATGTACCTCATACATACCTTTCATCAATCCATATCTAAAATATTCTGTTCAGTTCTGGGCACAACAGTTTAGGAAGGATGTTAGTAAGTTAGAGAGCATATAAAGGTAGGCAGTTATGATGATGAAGTGATTTGAATCCATGATATAGGAGAATCAGTTGAAGGAACTGGTGTGGTTAGTCTGGAGAAGAGAGAATTTGAGGAGAACATGAAGATAAAGGAATGGCATGTGAAACAGGTCTTAAACTGGTCCTCAAGGGCCCCAGGAGGCAGAACCAAGAACAAAGAATAGAAATAGCAAAGAGGAAAATTTAGACTCAATGTCAAGAAATTATATCCTAAAAACTAGAGATTTCACAAAAATATACTAAACTCCCTCAGGAGATAAGAGGTTCCCTTCACCAATCTACCATGTTTTAATAGAATCTAGAAGACCTTTTCTCCAGTAACCACATCTACAAAAATATTTATAGCAGCTGTTTTTTTGTGGCAAAGAGTTGGAAACTTCAAGGATATCTATTAATTTGGGAAATGAACAAGTTATGTTATATGATTATGATGGAATACTATTGTACTATAAGAAAGGATAAACAGGGTGGCTTCAGAAAAAACTGAGAAGGCGTATATAAGCTAATACAAAGTGAATTAAGAAGAACCAGACAACAATCTACACAATAATAGTAATAATGTAAAGATAATAAACTGAGAAAGACTTAATAACTGATAAAAGAATCTGCCACAATTCCAAGGGACTCATGATAAAAAATACCGTCCACCTCCAGATAGAGAATTGATGGTATCTGAATGCAGCTGGAAGCATAATTTTTCACCATTATTTTCCTTGGGATTTTTTGGAACATAGTTAATGCATGAATATGTTTTGCATAAGTTCATATGGATAGTGGGCATCATGTTTCCTTCTTAATGAAGGAGAGAAGAACTTGGAGCTAAAAAAAATTAAATAATTTTTTTAAAAAAAGAAAGTAGAAATTGTTTTGAAATTGTGGATTTATTATATATAATCATTTTAAAAATTGTGTTTAAACGCATGTACGTGGCTGTTAAAAAATTAAACTCACAAACAAACTGACAGAAGGCAATTTGGGAAAGTAAAAAGAACTGAGTTTGAATCCTAAATTCTGCTAAATTATTGTGTAAGCCAGAATAAGTAACTTAATCTCTTTTTGTCTCAGTTTTCTCACCTATAAAATGAAAAATATTAGACTAGATAACCTCTCTACAAGCTATGATCCAGTAATCCTAGAAATCAAAATATTTTATAGAGCTTAAAATCTTGTATAACTGTGAATTCATGTTTACGAATGTTTAGGTTCTTAAAAGGCTGATACTCTTTACGTCTGAAAGGCTGTTAAGCAGTAGATATAAGAATCTAGAGTACCCTGAATCTGCTTTATTTCACTTTCTCACTTTCCTTTTTCTTATGCACATTTATGATAGCCTACTAGTTATTTTAGAAATGAAACAAATGGACTAGCAGAGTCTTACAATATATTATAAATTTATTCCATGGTATAATTGAAATTGATATCAATATTGTGGTTTGGCAAAGAATTAAGACAGCATTATTGATATTAAGAATATGTGTGCTAATGTGATAAGGTAAAAAAAGAAAAGAAAAAAAAGCACCTGGGATAATTAAATGAATACGTTCCTTTATTACGTACTGTCAAAATGCATTCACTGCCATAAATTCACATTTTTATATGGCTGACTAAAATAAAATAAAAAATATATTCTACCATCAGAATACATTTTAGAGCAAGAATCATCCATAAACATATTAAAACATCAAATCCAGGGTCAGGCAACAAAGTCCCTGTGGTCTACCAATTAATAAGTCCTAAAGTTTGCAAGAGGATTCCCATAGCTAATTATGGGCTCATAACATGTCACAAAGTCCTCTCTGTTCCCAAATACCTTTCTCTGTCTGGGGAAATCACTGTATCTCCATCATATAGCCCAGTGATAGGTAAAACATTTTAAAATCCCAGGGATGTGGCCAGAAATATCACAAAGAGATTGGAGACCTCAATTTTACTCAAATGTAACAATTATCTATTAAGTGAACATTAAGCTAAAATATTTCATATGATCATTTAGTTCAAATATTGAAAAATGATCTTCTTTCAGAATTAAAACCAAGAAACTTAAAAATATTATTATTTAACATTATTGTGACACTTCATCAGCTGTCACTGAAAGTTTAGGAATGATGCATTACATCATTGCATATAGTGTTATCTGAAATGTATTATTATCCACCGCAATGATAGATTTGGCCAAAGCAAGAAAAGGAGATTGTGTATGTAGAAAACTGATATAAGCCACATTCACCCATGGTTACCATTTTTGTTATAGGTTGTGTCTGGGTATATGCCATTGAGAATGTATGTCCATATACAAATTGAAGTGGTGAATAGAAGTGATTATATAATTATACAACTCATCAAAGTAATGAAAATATCTAGAATTTCAGGTATATTTTGAATTGTTCACATAAGAAAGGACCATGTGTTTTTACTATAAAGACAGGGTAAGTGAACATACCTTCTATTCACAGATGATTTTCTCTACTATATAGGTTTCTGTGCTACTTAGTACCAATTTCAGAGATTGAATTCTCTATTGCAGAACAAAAAAAGAAACAGAATTATTTCATTGCTTGGCACAGTAGACAAATTCCAGGAAAGTTTGCAACAAAGCACCCTACTTCCAACAGAATCCTCTTTTTCTATTGACTTGCATCTGAAAACTATCAGTACATTTTAGGGCATTTTTTTTATTTTTATATGGGGAAAAAAAACATACTTCAGACTATAGAATTTTATATTCTTTTTAATTTTGGGGTTTTTTGCTAGGCAATGGAATTATGTGACCTGTCCAGGATCACACAAATGTCCTTTAAAAAAAATTCTGAGAATGGACTAACCACCTGACAGAAGAAGTTTCTTAATAGGAGGTCCTTAAACCAGGGAAATCACAAATCCAGTCCCTAATCCAAAATATTGTCCTTTAAAAATGTGCCAAAATGTTTGTACTGGCATTTTTGTTGTAGAAAACAAAAATAAAAACTGGGAACGGAGTGTGTATCCCTCAATTACAGCATAACAAAACAAATTGTGGTGTATGAATATTATAGGATATTATTATACTGTGAGAAATGGTGAATATGCATTCTGAGAAACTTGGGAAGATTTATATGAACTGATACAGACAATATGAAACAAATAGAGCCAGAAAAGCAACATACATAATGATTGGAAGAGTGTGAAGGAAAAGATAATTAATTAAAGTAATGCTAAATGTTTGTGACTACCATTCTTTACCCTAAAATGGAAATGAGCAAGTGCCTTTCATTTTTCAGTTATGATACGTAGGGTGTAAAATATTGTCTAGGCTGTCACATGGTTAGTTTTGCTTAACTATTTTTCTTTGTTACAAGGGGTGGCTCTCTTTCCTGCCAGCCTCCGTTCAAGGTCATGGCTGGAAGTGGGAGACTGGTATAGCTGTATTTAGAAACAACTATGATGTAAAAACAAAAATAATTTTAAAAGTTTATTAAAAAAAAAACTTTGAGAGAATAGTAAGACTAAATAAGATGTTATTTGTAAAGCACTTAGCACTGTGCCTGCCACATAATAGGTGCTTAATAATTCCTTATTCTCAGTTCCAAACTCAAAATAAGGAACAACAAAATCTCAAAATAAAAACAGAAATGAGTACTGGAAGTCTACATACTGTGAGTATGGCATAATCATCTTCTTTCTTTGGTTTGGACCATCTCTAGAGAAGGGAGCCCCGGGAAGAATATGAGTCTAACCCTAAGGTGTTGCAACTACAAGGCAGATCAAGAGCAACACAACATTGTCAACAAACTCTATTTGAGAGCCCCCAAGATCTATAGTGCCCTGCATCATGGGGTTGTTGACAATATTACATTAGATGCCACATTAATGCACTTTGTAAAATATAAATTGCTATATAAGTATTATTATTATTACTACTACTGCTGTATATAAGGAAGTATGCTAGTTTCTGCTCATACAAACAGATATAATAGTAATCTTTACTTTACATGTTTAATTTCAACTATAGTTTGCAGAGCACTTTTCTCTCAACTCCATGAAATGCAAGTCTTATTATCCCTGTTTGACACACCAAGGAGACAGAGACTTCCTCAGGCAGTACAGATGACTAGGCCAAAGTCACACAATGATGGAGATAGAATTCACATGCAATACTTCTCCCACTAAACCAGAATACTTAGTTCATAAGATGCTTAATGTATCACTGAAGTGGACCTCAAATGTCAGGGTTACTCTAGAAGTAAAATGGCCTCCCAAGAACATTCAAGGACATAAGTGGGCCAGCAAGAGCAGGGACCCAAGGGTTACTCTGTATAAGTGTCTCCCTGTACCATGAACATATTCTTCAATCTAGACTCATGGTCCTAGAACCATTATAAAACTTCATCAATTTCTATAAAAGAAGATGGGAAAGAAGGTTCTGTCCTTGAAATTTGAGCAATGTCAACTCATGTAGAGAACCCTATGTGAGTTCACTACACCTAGTGGTTTGTGAAAACATTCATACACTAGAGCAGAATTTTCCAATCTTTTTTCATCCTCATACCCCTTCATTTTCAATATATCTTTTTTTATCCTCCATTAATAACAAAAGTAAACATTCTAGAGATTATAGTACATATGGATATAAGAAATAAAGGGATGAATTAATTTTCACTAAAAAGTTTTAGTTCATACATACCAGTATTCTTTAGCATCTGTTTTCTGTCTCTAATCCACACTTTTTTTTTCATTAACATCACAACTTTGGCAACTTTCATTAGGATGGGATGGTTATTTTTAAAATATTTCCCATGTCTCTTTAACAAACTTCTTGTGCTCCCTGAGCACATGTATACCCCTATACCAGAAGATCAAAAATCCATGATATTTGAGGCAGAAGTACATGTACATTTTGGATTCTTTCCTATTGTCTCTAAGGATCACAAACTATGCCTAAAAAATATGCCTAAGCATATTTGCATTACTAATTGGCTTTCCATGGCCATAATACCCTCCTTGCTGCTCAAATCTGTTTGCCTCTTTCCTGTCTGTGTAGATTTGTTCTCCTCCATCGGCAACCCCAACTCCTGCACCAGATAGCTATTCTGTTTCTTCTCTAGTCATTCTTCTGGTTTTCTCCCCCTGGTCCTCCTAGGTCTTCCAGCAGTAGGTAGCTAGGTAGTATAGTGAATAGAAAACTGGATGCAGAGTCAGGAAAATCTGAGTTCAAATCTGACTTTGTATCCAGTAGCTGTATGAGCAAGTCACTTAACTTCTATTTGCTTTATTTTTCTTGATTATAGAATACAGATCATTAGAGTGCCTACCTCTTCACAGGAGTATAGTAAGAATTAAATGAAATGTTTGTAAAGCCTTTAGCACAGTGCCTGGAGCATCCTAGGCTCCACATAAATGTTTATTTCCTTCCCTCCCACCACCCCCTATGCAGTCCTTGGCACATGAACTTGAGAGTTTAGCATCTACATGTATAGAGGGGCAGAAACATATCAGAGATAAGCAAGTTTTGAAGTCAGGAAGACCCACCTTCAAGTCCTGCTTCTAACACATTTCAGCTGTGTGACCTCTGAACTTCAGACCGCTCTAAGATTAGAAGCTAAAAACATGATACTAATATGTATCAGAGGAGGGAGTTTCCAAGTCAGGAAATACCCTATATGGATGTAATCATAGGTTTTACTGCCCCCCAAGTATATCATAGAGAAAGAGAGAGAGAGAGAGAGAGAGAGAGAGAGAGAGAGAGAAGAAGGTGTATATGTGTGTGTATGTATATGGTATATATATGTATATGTACATATGTATATATAGTGTGTATAATATTATATTTTATTATTCTATTTTTATATTAGACATATTATATCATGTTATCAGGTGAGATTCTATCTGGTACCTTGTAAGAAGTACCCCACTACACCTGACAGATTATCATGTTGATATGTGGCCTAATTTGTAGCCCTTACTAGGTGAAAGAAGATAT
The DNA here is from genome assembly GCA_028627135.1 of Pseudochirops cupreus. Lineage (NCBI taxonomy): Eukaryota > Metazoa > Chordata > Mammalia > Diprotodontia > Pseudocheiridae > Pseudochirops > Pseudochirops cupreus. Next base: position 375,715,168 of record CM053580.1, on the reverse strand, counting down.
CTTCAATTGGGGCCTTAGACATATCATATGAAAGAACAAAAGTCTAGCTTAGTGGTAGCAGAGTAGAACTAATTCAATTCCACTGAATTCAACAAGCATTTATTAACTGTTTGCTGTGTGTGGTAATATCCTGAGCACTAGAGAAAATAACATTATATTTATATAGTCCTCTACAAGCCATTCTGTAAGTATTGTCTCATTTAAACCTTACAACAATTCTGTGAGATCCATAGTTGAGACACTATTCTTTGAACCTATTGTAAATAAGAGAAATGGCATTTTCCTATCTAAAACACATATCTAATCATTGATCAGTTAGCATTTTTTAAGGAGATGAATAATTTGTTAGGAAATGATACCATAGTTGGCCCTCTGTAAGGTCTCCATATACAACCTTTTTCAAATCCATCTTTTCATTTCCTGAACTCTCATTTTCTCCCCTTAATCAATAATTCCCCATTGATATCCCATTGAGTAGATTTTCACATGTCGAGAGGCTAATGTGATCTATTCACTGAAGGGCCAGGGTAGGGTTGCTATGGACTTAGCCAGAAAAAAATAATCAGTGCCAATCTTTTATTTCTAATTAAAGATATTAAATTTGTTTTTCTGCTTTTGAAGCGTATGCAGTTTCCCACATTTTGGCACATTGGTTTTAGATTATGTATCAGCCTGTGCTGCAGTTCATGAAAGAGGTTATATAACTGAAAAATTATATTTTCTATGGAGGCTTGCAGATGAGAAATATTGAAGGCTTATTGTTTATTACAGTGTACCTTTTGAATTAGTTTTCTTGAAGAAATATAACTGACAATCAGTGAGAAAATCTGGCTCAACTAAAAGGCAAGCAAAAGCAAATGAATTCCCAATATTGGTGCCCCATGACTCATCCTTATGCAAACTCAACAGCAAAGATGTAACTAGGGCAGTGTAGCTGGGGATTTCTCCCATGCACTGAAATTACAGGGTACTTCTTGTCCCAATTTTATAGCCTATATATCACAGTGTGGAGGGTCTCAGTCCCAAGAAAGAAAAGAATAAGAACCTAAGCTAGTTGATAAAATATGGTAGAAAGAAGAAGGTCAGGTTATCTT
>CM053580.1:375682470-375713574 GCA_028627135.1 Pseudochirops cupreus | reverse complement strand
TTTTCTTGCAACATTCTTATTTCTCTTCCCAATTTTTCTTCCACTTCTCTTATTTGGTTTTCAAAGTCCTTCTTCAGCTCATCTCTAGCTTTAAGGCATTCTTCATGTTTATTGGAGGCCCCTGGTGGGGGTGCTCTGGTTGCACTCTCCTCCTCCCTCTCTTTGCCATGATCTTTCTTTTCCCCAAAGAAGGAATCTAGGGTTTGGTTGCTGTTCTTACTTTGCTTCTTATGCTTATTCTTACTCATGGTTGGTCAGTCCGTGATTTTTTTTTAATCTCTGTGGGGCTCTGCTTCCAGATGGGAAAGCTCTGTCCCAAATCGCTGGAGTCCTCCTGGCTGCCATAGCTCTCAGGAAGGTGCTGGGTCTCTTTCCTATTTACTTCTGGCTCACTGGATAATGAAGACTCCAGGACCAAGGCCCAAGACCACAATCTGGATCCAGGCTGCTCAACATGAGAGCACTTGGCCTCTGAACAATTGCTTAGTCCCCCTGCTGTCTGCAGGCCACGGGAGCGGAAACTGCAATGCGGAGGCGGGTGCAAAACCTCTGCCTTTCACTTTTCCGCCCTGGAGGCCTTTTGGCCAGACTGCTTTTCTCCCCCAATTTCCCAATTCCCACTGACCTAGTTCTGAACGCTGCTCACAGCTGTCGCTAATCCGAGGCTCCTTGGCTCCTCCCATCCAGCCGCCCCTGGGGCTCAGCCAGGGCTTCAGGCCAGGCTGGTTTCGGTTCACAGTGCTGATATGGTTCCTTGGAGCCAAGCTGACTTTAGTGGAAAGTATATTTATGTGCGTTTTGGAGTGCTAGGATTAGTTTAGAGTCATATTTTATGGGTATTTTGGGGTAGCTATGTGAGAGCTGCAATATGTTGCTGCTCCTACACCGCCATCTTGGCTCTGCCCTCTACCAAACCCCTTTTGTGAAACAAATATGGTACTGATGCCTCAACCAGGAAGAGCAAAAACAGAGAAAGAAAAAGACCTATGAAGGAAGTCACTATTCACATGTAGAGAAAGAACTGAGAAACAAAAGGATGTATTGTATAGTATGGTATACACACACACACACACACACACACACACACACATACACCTGTATTTGTGTCTAATGATAGCCTTCTCTATAAAGGGGTGGGAAGAGAGGGAGGAAAAAAAGTGCACAGAAGAAAGAAAAGAAAAATTAGAAGGAAAAACAGAAAAGCCAGGTACCTTTAAAAATGATGTGCAATATGCATTAGATAGTTGTTTTTTTCAAAAAAGGCAAACTGTGAAATAGAAGTTCATGGCTTTATATTGAATCTTATTTCTATGTTGTGCTGTGTACATGGAAATGTCCTTTTTATGTTTTGTTTTGTTTTGTTTTTATATTTAAGTTCAAAACTGAATAAAATTAAAAAAAAAAAAAGGAAATCAGGACTAGTTTGAAAGGACCATGCATCATTATATTTTGTAATGGAACTGTGGTTCCTTCTTTGGAGAAAGCCTATATTATTTATGCTGCTTCTTGTTCAATGCAGCCCCTGGATCACCCTATTCTGGTATATTTCTGTGCCTTTAAACTCCAGTGTATGTATTATAGGAAGATTTAAGGTGCCACTTTTAAATTCTCACTTAGTGGGAATCGGGGAAATTTTTTTAAAACTAATGTTTGCTACACAGCTGATGCAGTAAGACAGGCTTTGCAATCCTGCTCTTGGAAGCATCTCCTAGGTGTAACATCTACAATAGCATGATATTCCCACTGCAGAATTTTTCTGCATCCCAAATCTTGAAGTGGCTTTTATTTTGCCCTATAAAATATCAGCAGGTAAACAGTATATAATGTATATTCTAATTTACCCAAGCAGCAATGCATCAGCTTACACCTTTCACCATTAGATTATGACAGATTTTCTCAACAGATAGAACATGGAATTTTAATTAGTACATTGCAAAATTTGCATTAAAAATAGATATAAAAGTGGTTCTAATCATCTTGGAGGTTGTTGCTTGGCAATTGTTTTTCTTTTTATCGATAAAGGATCAGTGTTGGGCCAGTTCGTGGACAAAACACATCTTCCTGGCCCTCATCTTTCTCAATGATTTAAAAGAAGGGGGGTAGTAAGGATGGATGGACCATATGAGATCTGATATCCCTTCGAGTTCTAGTACTTTATGCTTCAAAATAATACAAAAGAGTAACTAGACAAAAAAGTCTTGAAACTCCTAATTGTGGAAATGAAGAAGCCTTTTATAATTCTAAGATGCTGAAATCTGATGATTTTGCAAAGCCAGATGAACTTCATTGTGTATAGTTGTAGGATAACATGCTTAAAGAAAAAAATATTCCACATTATGGGTGGCAATTGACTGAGCCATCTTACCATTGATGACTTATGTATGAGAAACATCATAAAAGACATAATCAAGGACATTTATGACTGATAAAGGAAGTGTATTAGTCATCTTGTGAAAAGGAGGGGTATGGGTTCCACAATTCAAATGCCACATAAGATACTAAAAGAAATAGAGTAAGTTCTCTGCAATAGATCCTCCATAGAAAAAAGAGAAAATGATCAGAGTATGAGAAGATTTAGAAGTTTCTATACCTCTTGGAGAAGGTTCCTAAACTAAAGAGATGACAGTCACATAAAAACATGGGAATCAAAATTCAAATTATAACCATGTGCACAAAGTTATTCTCATGTGGACCAGGAATGGAAGACAGAATTAATGGTAGAATATTGCCTACTGAAAGCATTACTGCCTTTTCTCCATTAAATATTTCCTACTTATCCTGTATATAGCTTGCTTTGTATATATTTGTTTGCATGTTGTCTCCTCCATTAGATTGTAAGCTCTTTGAGGGCAAAGACTGTCTTTTGGCTCCTTTTGTATGCCCAGAACTTAACCCATAGTAGACACTTAATAAATATTGACTAATTGTTGATACCTCCCCCTCACCCAATGGTCCCTAATGATTTATCCTACATGCTCTCAGCAAAATGTTTTTTTTTTCTTCAGAAATGGAATCCAAAGTCATTAAAGGTATAAATGATAGATAAGAGCATAAAATATTGGCTTTCCAAGGGAATTCAAATTTTGAAAAGGAACAAATTATAAGCTGAAAGAATGAATAATAATCCATATATGTTTATGTGTATGATGCCTTAAGATTTATAAGGCACTTTCATAACATAAGGTAGGCACTGTGTTATCCCTTTTGATAGATGAGGAAGTAGGGGGTCTAAGAGGGAGAAAAGAGGAGGAAGAACATTTTAATGAGGAGATGGTTGAATGTTGGATGAGACCAACAGCAAGAAAGGCAATCTGGGTGAATCATAGAGTGTATGAAGGGAAACAGTGTATAAACCTGAAAAGCTAGATTGAAGCTAGGTTGGGAAGATTTTAGATGTCAATAAAGGAGCAAGCATTGAATCCGATAGGTAATAGTGAGCCACTGTAGTTTATTGAGCAGAGGAGTGACATGTTCTGACCTCAGTTAAAAAACAACACACTTGCAGCTACGTGGAAAATGGATTAGAGAGGGGAGGTCAACTAGGAGGCTATTGCCACAGTTCAGGCAAGAAATGATGAATTGAAATAGGGTGGTAACCACATAAAAGGGGAGAAAAGGATGGAAGTAAGGGATATTGTGGAAGTATAATTGAAACTGATTACATATATAGGAAGATAAAGAATGAGAAACCAAGGGTGATGAAACCAAGGTTGTATATCCAGATGACTAGAAGAGTGGTGGAGGCCTTGACAGAAATAGAAAAAATTTGAAGAACAAGTTACTAGCTCTTAGCTTCAGTTTCCTCATCCCTAAAGGGAGTAATGCTTATGCCACTTGCCTCCCAAGGTTCATCCTAAAGAAGGAATTTTGCAAACTACAATATTCCAGGTAATATTAAATGTTATTATAGTGATAGACCATTATCAAACCATCACTTCAATCTATACCAGCTACAAATGTTACTACCAGACTGTAAACTGGCTCACCATAAACTAGGTATGAGTTCAGCAGTAACTCTGTTGGAAGAATGGTTCTTTGCCCAAAGGGCTCAGTCTGACTTTAAATATAAATATTTTTTTTCAAAGACTGGTAGAAAAATGAATTAGTCATTGAACTGAAAAGGAGCAGTCTCTTATTGGCAAAAGGTTGATCACAAAGGGCTAGGTGGACATTCTGTAGGATCATTGTAATGTCTCTGTCCTTAAATTTGGGAACTGCTGAAAACAAATAGAGAAGTGGTTGGTTCTAAAGTACAAATCAAGGTTAAAGTTGTTTTCTAGACTTAGCACTGAATTGTTGTCATTGTGTTTTCATCCTAAACTATGTTTGCAGCCTATTAATGAAATATTTTACCACATATGCTTAGATATACCCTTTTTTATAGTGTGTTGTGTTATGTTTCTTGAACTAATAATTTAGCAAGAGAAAATTCATAATTCATAAATGTACTAATATAAAATAAATGTTGCTTCAAGCGTTGGCATTTTACACTAGAGACTCTGCTATGTGTTTTATTTATAAACTCAAAACCAAATTCATCCCTCAAACTCAAATAGCATCAGAGATCTTTCCAGAAATAAAAGTAAATTCCTGATTAATCGGCTCTTGCTTGAATTATGTTTGCAAGTTGTCTGCTTTAACAGTGGGATGGAAGAAGTAAAAGAAAAGCAAGGAAAGATGGCTAGGTGAAGCTAGAAGCTGCCAACTCCAAGCAACCAAAGATGTAAGCATTTCATATTGTTGTGACAAAATTTTATTAAGAGCTCGTTTCCCCAGACACAGCTGGGGCTAGAAAGTGAGAGTAGGGATATGGAGACATAAAGGATATCCTCCCCTGTGCCTCAGTTGTTCTATAGCTCCCCAAAACATTGTAACATTAAATAACAAATTAAGGTCATTTGGAAAAGAGTTTACACTTTATAGTCTTAGGGAGTTGCCTAAAACACTGGGAGGTTACATGTTTTATGCAGGGACATTCAGTGTGCTAGAGTGGAGAGTGAGCTAACCTTTGAGTCAGGAAGGCTTAGGTTCAAATCCCGCCTCTGACACATACTGGTTGTGTGATGCCGCACAAATTACTTAACTTCCCAGTGCCCCCAGGAAACTCTCTAAGACCAGACATTGTACAGAAGATGTCCACCTGCATCAAGACAGGGAATTTATCATGTTTACATATTTACAGATCTTTACTATATTTACAGATCTAATAAAAACAACATCATTCTTTAAAAATGTATGATTTTTTTAAAAGATGGATTATCATATCACAGACTTCATAGCACATTTCATCTAAAGAGATTAAAGGGTTTCTATGACATTTATTCATGCAAAAAGCAGGTTGTCTGGATGTTGCAGAAATCTAAACAACAGGTCTGTGATATATAAAATTGTTGTTTTATTTCATCTTCAAGACTGGTTCAGATGTTGCTGCTACTGCTGATTTCAGAAGAACCTAAGCATGCTGAGGGCAGGCATGCCTTCATTTCTTGTCTTTTTATTCCCAGAATCCAGGACAACGCAAGACACAATTAATGTTTATTGAATTAGATTATCAGCATTACCACTTTAGCTTTTAACAAGAATAGGGTAAAATCTATCAGAGCTTGACCTTAGATTGTTTTGTTTTGTTTTGTTTTTTAGTGTCTCAAAGTTTGGAAGAAATACCAAATGACTGAGGCACAGAAAATTATATTGTTTGTGCCTGTTCTTCCCAGATCTCACCTTAATCCCTACACATGGCTTTGGAAATATACCATAATAAGGTTTTGTTAGGACAAGCTGAGATTCCTCCAGTTTTTATATACTTGTCTATTTTTATTCTTCAATTATCTTACAAAAAAACTAGCCAAATGTAGATGGCAAACAATTTTATGAAAAGAATAGATTGGGTTAAGAGATTAATTGACTCAAAAGCATAACTGATGTTATGATTATCCATTTAGTAATACAGGATAATATTACCATTTTCTTACTGCAAAATTATTTTCAACTAGTTCAAACAATGTTAGAGATGATTTATTAGGGCATCAATGAGCTGGACAGGGAGTGAGATTTAAACTCCATTTTTGAAACGGTAATTTGGACAAAGCCCAAACTCTATAGCTTCTGTTACCTAGACAGAGCAAAGAAAACTTATTCAGGTTTTGATAATGTTAAGTGTATTTCATATACAGCAACAGTAATTAAGCAGCAAAATTCACCATAACAGAAACTCAAAGACTCCAACTCAACATATCACTCCCATCAAGACATTGTGGGCAAATGGAGATGAGCAGTTCTTTTTATTTCCATATTTACACATATCAATTCAAGTACTTTAATGTTTTTATTTTACCATAATCCTCTGCTTCCATTTATTATTCTTTTTAACCTGACAGAATAAAATAGAGACACATCAGAGACAAAAGCAAAATCTGGCTGGTTTCCTTTGTAGAAAAATATTATTTCTCCCCCCACACATACACTCCAATCCTGCCTGGTTAACTGTGTATATGCAGTTAAGGGATAGATGTAGCACTAGCTTTCAAAGAGTTTCAATAGAATCACAAAATTTAGAATTGGAAGGGACCTCAATGGCCATCTTTTCCAACCCATATATAAAAGTGAATTATGTGGGGTGGTGGTTAGAGTACTGGGCCTGGAGGCAGGAAGACCTGAGTTCAAATCCAGCCTCAGAAACTCACTAGCTTTGTGACCCTGGGAAAGTCATTTAATCTTCTCTGTCTCCATTTTTTTAATCTATAAAATGAGCTGGAGAAAAAAATGGCAAACAATTTCATTATCTTTGCCAAAAAACACTAAATGGGGTCAAGAAATGTGAGACACATGACTGACTTTGATAAACTGGACTCCTCAGCAATGCAAGGTTATAAGACAGCTCTAAAAGACTCAGGATAGAAGGAGATGTCTACATTCAGAGAGAGATCTAGGAAGAACAGAGTTTAAATGCAGACTGAAGCAAACTACATGCTCTCTTTCTTTTCCATGTTTGGTTTTTGTTTCCTCTTTCCCATTGTTCATTCCATCGGTTACAACCCTTCTACACAACCAGGCTAATGTTCAATGTAAAAGTATTTGCAGATCTTGTACTTGATTGCAAGTTGCCATGGAGGTGGGGGGAGGGAGAAGAGAAAATTTGAAACTCAAGGGATTGTGGAACTGAATCATGTAAACTCAAAGGAAATAAACAAATCAATTAAAAATTAAAAAAAAAAAAAAAGAAATGTCAGACACAATTGAATGACTGAACAACCACAACATAGAAACAATCCCTTTATAAAATACCTGACAAGTGATAATCCAGAATTTGATTCAAAATTTCCAAGCTGGGAGAGCCCACTACCTCTTGAGATAAACCACTTAACTTTTGAACAGCTCTAGTTATTAGGAAGTTTCACCTGTCATCAGGTTTAAATTTTCCTCTTTACTGCTTCTATCTATTACTCTTGGTTCTTTCCACTGGGGCCAAATAGAACAAGTCTAGTCCCATCTCTACATGACATCTCTTCAAATGCCTGAAGACAGTTCTCATGCCCACTTCTATTTCCATGATCCCAGTATTCTCTTCTCCAGGTTAAACAGTTCCAACTTGTCTTCACATGACATAGACTTTAGGGACTTTTGACATCCTGGTCTCCTTCCTCTGGTCATTCAATTTATCAATGTTTTTCTTAAACTATGGCACCCTGAAGATGAGATATGATGAGGACAAAATATATTGGTATTTTCTTCTCCCTATTCTTGGAAGTTGTGACTCACCTAATATAGATCAAGGTTTCATTAACTTTTTTTGACTGCCACATAACATTGCTGATTCAGATTCAATTTGCCATCCACTAAGACTCTTAGATCTTTCTCAGACAGCTATTCTCCTCTTATACTTGTGAAGTTAATTTTGTGCACGAAAGTGCAAGATTTTTCACTTCATCCCAGTGGAATTTTATCTTATTAGATTCAACTCAATGCTTTACCCTGTCAAGAGTTCTTTGGACATTGACTCTGCCATCCCACTCAATTTTGTGCCATCTGCAAATTTGATAACCATACTCAGTCATGCCTTTATTCAAGTCTTCATTAAAATGTGAAACAGAAGAAAGTCAAACATTGATCTCTGGAATATTCTACTAGAGCACTCTTTCCATGTTGACTTTAATAGCTACTCTTCAAGTCTGACCACCTGACCATTTTTCGTTCTTCTGACTTTATAATTATCTAAACTTTGAGTTAAAACAATAAGTAGGATTTTAGACTCCCTTAGCCACTCCTCTGAATGGCATGTTCATTAACTTTGTACTTTTTTGTATTACTGATTTTTATGGCAATGTGATGAATGCTGTGAATCTCTTCTCAGATTAATATATGTTGCTTACATTCATAATTAAAGAAAATGCTAAATTTCAATTAAAAAAAGCAAAAATAAAGACAACTTTTTTCTTATCCTTCAATTAGAATCCCTTCCCTTTGTCTCCATAATTCCATCCTTGAACATTTCCATTATCTCTCAAAGATTTTAATCATTCCCAAAGATAAGTTGAGTGCTTAATGTGCTCCCTTTTATTGACAGGGGTGATGTTGATGACCTATAGCCATGCAATGCAGAATAAAGAGCAATATCCTTCAAGTCCGAAGACCTGAGTGCTAACCCTAACTGACTGTATAAAGCTGGGCAAGAGACCTCACTTAACTTTTTTGAGACAGCTTCCTCATTCACAAAATGAGGATAATAACACCATCTATTTGACCGGATTGTTTTGAGGAAAGTGTTTTGGACATTGAGCTATCATCAGTAAGATATACATTCGGAGCTCTTTTCTTCATGGCCAATGATGAGCTGATGTCTGCTGTGGCTCCAAACACATCATTTGGGAAATATGCCAGAGTTAAGGGCATAGTCTATAGTCACAGAATATTACAGTGTTTAGGAAGGCATGTCTTTTTGTTCTCTTTCATATAGGACTATTTAGTGTAGAACAGCACTGCAACTGTAGTTGTTTATAGATAACATAGATTGTTACTGTTGGGAATTCAGAAAAAATCTAGACAACTCTTACTTAAAAACATAATAATTTTATGCTTGTACCTTTCAGTCTATTTTTATTCTTCAACAAACTGATGGGGGAAAAAGCTGGCCAAACTCATATGACCAACATGACTGCCGTCTGCCAAAAAGTTATCACAATTTCTGCTTGAACACTTCCAAGGATGGAAAATTCACTACCTTACAAAGAAAATGATTCTGAGTTAGTCCTAGAACTCTTAGAGGAGCAGTAGTCATTACCCTCTGGGAACCTAATATACCAGGTCAATGCAAGGTTGAGTGGCTCCAGTTAGGATACTTCACATATAATGAGTTGAAATCTAAGTCATATGGGAAACAGGAGCTCAGTCAAATCTGGTTTCTATAAAACATCTCTTTCTCCTTCAGCAGAAACATATTATATTTACATAAGTATGATTAGGAAGGACTACAGATGGGGAGTTACATATGGAAGGGATGCCTATGGAGCTCCATAACCACCAATTTGCTCACCTAGAAAACGATTTGGAAAAGGACATATTCTCCATGCTGGTTTAACCCAGAAAACATGGTGTCATTTATTCCTAGTCCCACTCAAGAATCTCTCTGACTATGATAACAGAAAAGAACATATTAGAGAAAATAAGGAACTTGAATGTCAACATTTAATGTAGATTTGCCATCAAGCCCATTGTCAATAAACTGGCATTCGGCTTAGAAGCATTCAAACAGAAGTCTTACTTCCCAAGTCTGGGACTCCATCTATACACGGCATTGCCCTCAAACTCCAGCAGGGGATCAGAGAACATGGCCAATGAAGTAGTCCAAACTTTTCTTGAAACTTTCCCAAAAATCATAGGGAGGCACTGATTACTTCCTATCCAAGAAAATGATGAAAGTTTGGCAAATTTATATTAAATATTGACATTCAAGATCCTTATTTTCTCTAAAATGTTATTTTTGGGAATCTTTTCACTTCTCTAGGCCTTAGATTCTTCACCAATACAATGAAGTTAAACTAGATGAGATCTGAGTTTATTTCTTACTCTATATCGGTAATCCTATGAAGTATACATATAAATATTGATTATTATGGATAAGTATGAAAGTATTGGTAGAAGCTTAATCAGTGCCTATCTTGAATTTGGGAAATTAGGTGGCAAAGTGCCTGAAGTGCTGAGCTTAGGACAACTTGTCTTCCTGAGTTCAGATCTAGTCTTACTGGCTGTATAACCCTGAGCATGTCACTTCACCCTGTTTACCTCAGTTCCTCATCTGTGAAATGAGCTGGAGAAATGAAATGGGAAACTACTCCAGTATCTTTGCCAAGAAAACCCCAGATGGGATCACATGATTGAAAAACAACGGAATTACAACAATCTTGGGTTCTTCTATCTTTTCCAAGTTCTATCAATGTTTTTACATTGATATTTTCACATAAATCTTTTTTTTTTACACTACAAACATTTATAGATTATCCTTATTCTGAGAGGTCTCTTGTAATACAGTAAAACAAGTAAGCAAAACTATTAATATTGACTGCATCTGAAAATGCATCTGTAGCATTACCCCCCAACTCTCTAATTTTTTAATTGACAGAAATTGATTTTATTTCTCACCTGAAGAAAAAAAGAGAAAAATAAAATAAATTCCATGTATCAAATATACATAGTTAAGCAAAATAAACCTTCTCATTGGCTCTACCCATACATGTACACATAATATATGTGTACATGTGCCCATGTATCTATATACATTTGTGTGCATGTTTAATGTGTATATATGTACATATACATATGTGATTATGTATGCACAAAATACATGTGTGTTTATATATTTATCCTTCTGCATCCTAAATCTGTTACCTCTCTGTCAAGAGGTAGATTATATGTTTTGTCATTGATCCTTTGGAATCCTGAATGTTCATTGCATTTATCATAGCTCTTATGATTTCCAAAATTTTTTGGTTTTACAGTGTTGCTATTTTATATGTTTTTATTCCAGTTCTACTCATTTCTTTTTTCTTAATTTTATGAAAGTCTTCAAAATGTTCATTTTTATAATATTGATGTTATAATATGTATTGTTCTTCTAGTTCTACTTACTTCACATCAGTTCATACAAATCTTTCCATGTCATTTTGAGATCATCTGTTTCCTCATTTCTCATCAAATAGTACCTAATCATAATCATATACCACCACTTATTCCTCAATTCCTCAATTGATGGGTTCCAACTTTTTGATGTCACAATAATAACTATTATAAATATTTTTCTACATACAGGACCTTTGGTATAGGCCTAGCAATGGGTAAAAGGGAGTGCACTATGCCAGAATTGTTACCTTTTCTCAGGTCCCTCAATAGTACCTGCACGTATGTGCCACTTTTCCCACAGCCCTTCTAACATTCATTTTCTTTTTTGTTGTCCTTGAAAATCTGACAGACTTAAGAAGGATTCACAGTGTTGCTTGAATTTACATTATCTAGTAAGTAGTAGAGTATTTTCCCCCTTATGGTTATCAATATCATGGATTTCTTCCCTTGAGAATTGTCTGTCTCCTTGGACAATTTGTCAAATGAGAAATAGTTCTTATTCTTATAAATTTGAATCAGTTAATTATTTATCTTGGAACTGAGACTTGGCTTCTACCTCAAGCTCTGGGGGTAGAAGAATGCTGGGTTTAAAGTCTGAAGACTAGGGTCCAAATCTTTGCTATGCTAGTTAATACTTATGTATTAATTCAATGCCACTATTGACACTGTTGAATTTGACATTGTCCTTCCAGTCACCCAGATTTAAAACCCAAGTCATTCTTAGCTCTTCCTTCTACGTTACTCTATATATCCAATCAATTGAAAAATTCATTTCTTCTACCTCGATAAAATCTTTTGCAGTCTTCAGCTTTTCTTTATTAAAACAACCACCATTCTAAATAAGGCTCTTTTCACTTCTAACTTGGACGACTATCCCTCTCCAATCCATCTTCTACATAGCTGCCAAATTGGTATTCAGAAAAATGCAAGTCTGACTATGTCTCTCTTCTGATCAAAAAGTTTCCATGACTCCTTATTGCATTTAAAGCAAAACATAAACTCTTGTCATTTAGAGTCCTTCAAAAAATCTAGCATTACATTTTTCTTTGCAAATTTATTTCACATTCCCAATTCCCTACCGATACATGCTACATTTCAACCAAACTGCTCTTCTTTCTATTCCTTACACAATTATATCTCCTGCTTCTATGTCTCTGCATTGACTGAGACCTGTGCAAGGAATTTTTTGCCTCCTCCCCTCCAACCAATCAATGAACAATTGTTTACTAAGCATTTACTATGTGTCATTTACACTTACTATGTACCACACTCAGACTTTTGGAATCCCTCACTCACTTTGAGGCTCAGCTCAGATGTCACCTTGATTATACAAGGTCTTTCTTGATTTCCCAACTCCAGTTATCAGCACCTCCCAATTACATTGTATATTCATTCTATTTCCTTGTGTACATGTTTTCCTTTTGTCCCTTGAGAAAAGGGACTGTTTTCATTTTTGTCTATGTATCCTCTGTGCCTAACACAGTGCTTGGCATAGAGTAGATGTCTAATAAATACTAATTGAATTGTGTCCTCTTCCTGAATTTTTACTATAGAACACTCTCCTGATTCTCTTTCCTACTGGTATGGCCTTATTTCCATTTCTAGTTCATTTTCCATTTCCAGATGCCCTCCTCTCCTCTCCTCTCCTCTCCATTCATTTAATGTTTACCATACTCCAGTATTTGGACAAACAACTCCCAGTAAATCAACTTGGAAAAAACATGTCAAGGAGTTGAGTGAAGCTCTGCTAAAGAAATTCCTATTATCTGAAAAAACTGCATAGCCTTCCAAGTTCTCAATCTTGAAATCCCGCTTGATTCTTCATTCTTCCTCACTCTTCATATCTGATGAGCTGTGATGCCTCTTAGATTAGACTGCCAATCCAGATCACATTTCTATCATACCCTAGTTCAGTCCTACCTTACTTTGTTACTACTCACCAGGACCATTGCAATAGCTTCCTATTTGAACTTAAATTTTCCAGTATCCTTTCTCTATAATGCAGTTATTACACAGCTACCAAAGTAAGCTTCCTCAAGCAAAAGTCTGATCAGCTTGATCTTTCTGCTCAGGAATCTTTAATGGGTCTCTACTACCTGTGGGATGAAATATGGACTCCTCTTGTTGGAATCTAAAGCTATTCACAGTCCATCTTTCTTTCACATAGTCCCCATTGCAGGAAAATTGGTCTCCTTTCTGATCCCCAAATTTAACATTCCATATTCTGTCTCCATGCCTTTGTATGGGTTGTGCTCCATTCCTAGGATAAATTACCTTTTCTTCTCCACTTTTTAGAATAGCCACAGCTTTCTTCAAGGTTCACCTCATCATATACCTGCTAGCATTTGCTAATTCCTCTAGTTGACAGTGCTCTTGCCCTCCACTAATTATCATGTTGATACCTTTCTATTGGCAGGTTACATCCTCATACTCAAATATAAGTTGTATGAAGACAGAGTGCTTTTCATTTTGACCTTGTTTACCCAATATGTAATGATTTGCACATAGAGCTTAATAAAAGCTTATTGAGTTGGAATAAAATGGACTCGATTGTCTTGCAAACGATTTGGTAAGTCATTTCATTTCTCTGGGTCAGTGTTGCCAGGTTTACAGTTAGGGGAAAGGACTATTTAAACTCTAAGATCTCTTCCCAATAATCCTAACTGTAAAATTGTCTGCAAATAAATTTAGGGGACTTGCCAGAAATCAGAAATTTGGGTGTCAAAGAAGTTCAAAGGTCCTGAAGTAGATGTGCAATGAAGTAGATGTGAAGTTAGATGGTACAATAGATAGAGTGGTGGGCCTGGAGTCAGGAAGACCTGAGTTCAAATTTGACCTTGGACACTTATTCGCTATGTGACTCTAGGCAAGTCACTTAACTTTATTTGCCTGAATTGCTCATCTATAAAGTCACTTGGAGAAGGAAATGTCAGAAGACCACTCTAGTATCTTTGCAAGAAAAACCTTATATGGGGTCATGAAGAGTTGGACGTGATTGAAACAAATACACAGCAACATGAATTCTAATCCACTATATTCAATTCTCCCATGACCCAATCTCCCACTCCCAACCTTACTCCTACCAGCAATCACAAAGTAAAAAGTACAAGACTTCTTTTTCTGAATTCAATTTCACTGATATGTGCAGTATTTTTTAATCAGGTATTTTTGATAATGTCATTTTAACTGCTGCTGCTTTTTTGTGTTTAATTGAATGTTTTAAAGTGTGTACTTGTGCCCTGAGGCAATTTAATGGAAGAGGGTACTAGCTCATGAACTGAAAATAAATAAATAAAGTTATGGTAGTTAAGAGCATGACTTTGACAATGTGCAAAATAAAAGGTTGGCCTGAGGCCTGATATGGGCAAAATGTCATTTCTAGTTGTCAGCAATTTAGCCAATACAAGACTGGCTCCCCAGAAGAAAATAATAATTACTATTATTTACTCAATTTTTCAGAATTGTTCCCACCAGTGACTATCCTTTCTGAGTTCAAATAACAAACAAAACAGCTAATGATTAAAATAAAGTAGAGCAGTGCTGACCCTTATATTAAAATCCACAAAAACTCCTGTTCAAAAATCTATGTTGCATATGACTGCTGAAAGGATCAGTTGACATACTGCGTATCTTTAAAGCAACTATTTGCACAATTATTGCATGATTAAAAATATCTATAGGGAGTAAGGTGGGCAGGACAATGGCCTCATAATCTCAACATTTATTGGAACAAGTGCATTCTCTGGAGAAACCTGTTTCCAGAAGAAACCTCATCACTTGATGATTTATCCAAGGAACTTTCTCTTTCTATGTGCTCCCACACACTGAGCTAGAAGGAAGAGCAGACATGTTCCTTGCTCCTCACTGTTCCCTCTAGACTTTCTCTATACTGTCATCATTCACTTCTCTGTTCTGGCTTAGTGAAGATAATGTTAGACTTGGACTCAGAATAGTTGGGCTTCAGTCAAAGGGCCATATTTGAGCACCTAGAGGATCACGTTTGGCCTCAAGGCAGCAGGTTGACCACCCCTGTATAAATAGTACTCTTCAAAACCAGGAAGACCATAGGTCCATATCCCACCTCAGTCATATACATGTATGTTGGCCCCTTGTGTGATCAGGGACCAACTATTTCATCTCTTGGTCCTCTAGGAAACTCTCTAAGACTCTAAGCTACAGAGAAGGTTCTGACTACCATTGTGAAAAGAGTTTCTTCATCCAGGAGTTCCATACATTGATGAAATCACAGGTCCAGTCCCTATTACCACAATGCACTGAACTATAGATCACTCTCCTTGTCCAGTCCAGTGCTCAGCTTCCAATCACCCTCCCCACCCCTTCCACTGTTCTCCTACTTGGAGACTACAGCATCTGTTTTGATGTACACTTGAAAACTCTGGCCTTCCAGAGTTTATTTATTTAATGTTATTTAACCTCCTCAACTCCCATGACCTATATTTTCACTCAACCTTTCCCCCCTTAAAAGATGTAATTTGAATCTTAATTGTAAAGGTAATATCAGCATGATCTTGAGCTCTAAAATTTCCCACTCAAATAAAAATCTTGCGTTCTTCCACATCTCCTTCTCTCTTGTTACTCCTAAACCTATTCTTTACTTTCATTGTGACTCCTATCTTTTATGTCCCAGTTTAACACCTCTTCTGGCTTTACTCCTCCCTTCCCAATTACAATGGTGAACTTACAGTTGGTCAGATCAATTGTATACTATTCTCACTCTCTGAATCCCCTGACTCTTTGTCCTACCTCCTTTTATCCCCTTCTGATAATCAATCTTTGGTCACTCCTACCATCTGTCCTCTATGCTGTTACTTCCTTGATGGTTGACTATAGCTAAAGGAAGTCATGCAGCTTTACCAACAGGATCCCATGTAAATTTGTTGTCTAATCTCAGCTGGGCTCTTAATGTTGCATGGCAATCCTTTTAATCTTCCATAATTTACTCTCTATAGTAATCACCACAATACTTCTTCCAAACCTCCTTCCTCTTCAAGTTCTTTCACCTTTCCTGTTCTACTTTCTTAGACTAATTTGTCCTCGCCTTCAAATCTAATGAGAAAATTGAAGTCATCCATCATGAGCTACCATATTACCCTTAATCCATACCTCAAAATTCTATTATGACCATATTCTCCTCATTTCCTTTGCTTCCATCTCTGAAAAAGAAGTGTCCTTTCTCTTTGCCATAGATGATACCATGTACCTGTGCCCTTCATATCAAGTCTGTATATCTCTCTTAAGAATCTTGCATTATACATCATTGTCTCATCATTCTCCTATTCTAACTGGCATATTCAGATAGCAGTTAAAAAAAACAACTCATATAACCCTATACATCTCCCTAAATTAGCAGCTTATATTTTCCCTCACATTAATTGCCAAGGTCCTAAAAAACGTCTCCACTTCTGGCTACCTCCACTTCCTCAGCATCCATTCACTTCTCAGTCCCTTGCAATCAAGTTTCCTATGTCCAGACTTTAGAGAAATCACTATCTTATGGGGGAATGGAGAGGAAGCAGGAAGATTACAAACCAAAACCCAAATGAGTAACTATTAAGCTAATCATGATTTCTGATCATTTGTATAATACATGTACACACACATATACATATATATTAGTTACATCTCTACTACAATCTGCACATATATGTATATATGATGACTTAGATGGTGAGAGTCAGATGATATGGAAGATACACAGAGAAGATATACACAGAGACATGGTCAGACACAGAGAGACAGACAGACCCAGAATATAGAAAAATCATACTCTTTATTGGAGACTTTAGGTAAAGATAGTTTTGTGGTAGTATACACACACACACACACACACACACACTCATATATGAAAGTTTATGTGATAATATATATGTATATATGTAAAGAGAAGTTTTGTGATAGTACACACACACACACACACACACACACACACACACGCGCGTGCGCATTTGAATGTAAATGACAGCAAGGTGGTTCAGCGGAAAGAACGCTCTGCTGAAGTCTTCCTGAGTTCAGATCTGACCTCAGACACTAGGTGTATGACCCTGGGTAAGTCACTTAACTCTTTTTGCTTTGGTTTCTTCAT
Source organism: Pseudochirops cupreus (assembly GCA_028627135.1). Lineage (NCBI taxonomy): Eukaryota > Metazoa > Chordata > Mammalia > Diprotodontia > Pseudocheiridae > Pseudochirops > Pseudochirops cupreus. Next base: position 375,696,359 of record CM053580.1, on the reverse strand, counting down.
CTACAAAATCAACCTGAGAAGGAAATGGCAAGCCATTCCAATATCTTTGCCAAGAAAACCCCAGATACAGTCATGAAGAATTAGACACAACTGAAACAACAGAACAAAAACAAAATATATACATTGTGACATTTTTGTTTGTTAAATGTTTAAAAATCCTATACACACATGTATGTGCATGTATGTATCCATGCATGCATATGTTCATAAATGTGTGTATATTTTGTATGCATATACACACTCTATGTGTATAATATGAATAGCTGTATTATAACATTTTTTTCTTGCCAGTTGCATTCCTGAAGTTTGTAAGGGGGGAGGGGAGGGGAAAGTCTCATTGTGTCTTGACAGAACTCCTTGTAGAGTTATATTCATGTAGAGATAAGCAGCCATCTGCAAGGCCATGTAGAGCGGTTGTATGAGCTGGCTAGTCTCTCATTTCATTCCTTCAACTAACTGTATTATCCAAAGACCTCCCTGTCCCCACCACTGTAGATTTAGATACAGAAGCAAGGGATGAACCTTTCCCTGTTCACCAGTACCACAAAGTCCAAAATAGAGTTTGAGAACTGAGAAATCAGAGGGGTACCCCTTAAAGAGAACCCCTGCAAAGGCAAGAATTCTTAATCTGTCTTTATGGGTAGATTTCTGAAGATATATAAATGCGTGTTTTTAAAAATATCTTGATAACTCTATTTCAATATAGTTGGTTTCAGTTATAATCTTATAAATTTTATTATATGCATTTTAAAACATTGTTCTGATAGGGGTCGAAAGGTTTTTCTAGACCAGTGGTTCTCAACCTTTCTAATGCTGTGACCCTTTAATACAGTTCTGGTGGTGACCACCAACTATAAAATTATTTTCGTTGCTACTTCATAATCATAATTTTGCTACTGTTATGAATCATAATGTAAATATCTGATATGCAGAATGTATTTTCATTGTTACAAATTGAACATAACCCACAGGTTGAGAACTGCTGCTCTAGACTGTCAAAGACATCTATCACAGATACACACACACACACACACACACACGCACACACACACAGAAACCCTAGCCTAAGACATAAAGGCAGGAAGATAAAGCCATTATGTGGACTTTCTTTGCTCACACACACCTGTGCTTTGTCCCATTGTGGGAGCCCCAGGCATTGAGAAGTCATACCTCTGGGAAGAACTGAAAAAATGCATCAGGGGGACCCAATACAAGTCATTTGTTATCTTAATTAACACCAACCAATCAACTCTGGTGAATACCCAACTTTCATAGGCTGCTGAATTGAGGGAAACCAAGGACACATAATTATGTAATACTTTGTCTGCATGCTTAAATGGAGAATGATGTTTTTCACTGAAAAACCAGATTTAGAGGTAGAAGAGAACTGATCACCCACATTCACTTTGTCCAAGGATGAGCATAATGTCTACTTACTGGCATGTAGTTTAATGGCCTCTTACCAATCGATACACCTTTCCCAGGTCACCAAAAATCTCATTGGCTAAATCAAAGGTCTTTTTCTCTGGCTTTATTCTCCCCTTGAATTTTCTGCAATTTTTGCTATTGTTGACCTTTCCTTCTTCCTGCATATTCTCTCCTCATTTGACTTCCATGATCCTTCCTCCTGCTTCTTTTGCCTCTGGGCTTTTTCTCTGGCTGATTCTTCGCCATGCTTGGAATAACCTTCCTCCTCCACTACAACTAATGACCTTTCTGGATTCCTTTAAGTCCCAACCAGAATCTCACCTTCTACTGGAAGCCTTCCTCAACCCCTAATAATTCTAGTGCCTTCCCTCTGTTAATTACTTCCTCTTTATCTTGTATATGACTTCTGTCATCTTTTTTTGCTTGCATGTTTAATCTCCTATTAGATTGTGAGCTTCTTGAGGGCAGGGACTGTCATTCGCCTCTTTTTATATCCTAGAACTTAGCACTGTGCATGTAACACAATAGGTGTTTAATAAATGTTGATTGATTCATTATTCACATCAATCATCTTATTAATTATTTTAACATATTCTATGTTCCAGTAAAATTATACCACTAACTGTTCTATAAAGTCAACATCCCATCTCCCACCTCTGTGCATTCATATAAATCATACCCTATATCTAAAATAGACTTCTTCCTCATCTCCACCTCTCAGAATTTCCATCCTCTGCCAATGTTTAGTTCATGTGCCACATTCTGGATGACATATTCTCTCATTCCCATATTTATTAATGCTCTGCTTGCTCAAATTATCTTGTGGTAGCTTATCTGCTTGCAGACCTCTAAACTCATTGTGCTGAGGGAGTAGAACATTTTTAACTTTATATCTCAAAGATGTTTTGTCTATTATACGGTCCCGATCATAGTAGATGCTTAATAAATATTTATGGAGTTAAATTGACGTCAACTTTTGAAGCAGTTGCAAATGATGGTGGTAACATATTTCATTGGGACATAGTAATCATACAACTTAAATTGTAATTTCCATGAGAACCAGGATTGAGTCTTGTCTAATCTGAGTCATAACCAGGGCAATATAATTGGGACTTTGCTCAGGGCCATAGAAATTTAGAGAATAAATTTTTAAATGATAATTGTAAATATCATGTAAATTTTAAATTTGCTGTGCTCTCATCTTGACAACACTTTCACTTTATCATCAGTGCAGAAAATAATTATCAAGAATAATTATTTAAACTAGTAAGCTACTAGATGACAATCTTCCTTTCTTAGGTGAACGCAGAACTAGTGATCACTTAGATGTCACAGTCCAAAGCCATCAAAACCTTCATAGGCAGTGGATTCTCTAGCAGCCTGATAACAACAACAGCATTGGGTATCTGATAATGCGTTAAAATTTTCAAAGCATTTTGCATATGATATCTCATTTACTCTTCACAATAATTTTGTGTAGTAGGTTTTGTTATTATCCCAGCTTTATAGATGAAGAGGCTGAGGCTGAGGGATTAAACAATTTGCCCAGTTAGCTAAGTGTCTGAAGCTGGATTCAAACTCAGGTCTTCCTGACTCTGATTTCACCATTCTACCCACTGTACTATCTGCCTGTAATTTCCCAGGTCCTCTTTCTTAGGTCGTTGTCAAGGTCATTGTCCTAGGGGCTCCATTTTGCACCTGCTACTCTACCTGGTTTCAACTTCATGGAAAAAGATGCTCCTTCCAGAATAATGTTCATCACTTCTAAATTTACCACGATGCTGCTAACTCACACCTTGATGGAGACCACCGCTCTTGGCCTACTCTCCCCTCTGACTAGAAGGCTGGAAAATGGAGCTCTAAATTCCTCCCAATGCCCTCCCTGATAGAAGGCAGAAACTGACCTTAGCTCTTCACCTTGTATCTGCAGCCCTGAGTGGTTTCTACTTCATAGAACAAGATGCTCCCCATACTGGATATCCCTTGGTGTTCCATTACCCCTTCCTACTTTCCTGCCTCCTTTTATGTTTTGGGTTGTCTCCCTTTAGACAGTAAACTCACTGAGGGCAGGGACTGTCTTTCTTTTTATTAATTGTATATGTAACACTTAGCACAGTACCTGACATGTCATAAATGTTTGAAAAATGTTTATTGGATTGGATTGAACTTCCACAGTGTCAGTATATGGACCTCACCACACATATGAAATACATACACCATACACTGCTGTTTACCTCATGTGTCAAAATTGCTGATTTCAGGTCTGATTTTTTTCTTTTATGTCCCCAGCACTGGGAAGTGTCCTCCAAATAGTGAATGCTTGTTAATGCTAATAAATGTTCCTTAAGTCAGTTTATAAAATCAAGGGATCACAGAGAGGGCTAGAAGGGACCTTAGAGGTCATTCAGATCAACGAATTATTTTATAAAAGAGGAACTGAGGCCCAGACAGAAATGATTTGATGAAGGTCACATAGGTTGTAAGGGGAAGAATTGAGATCAAAATCAGCACTTTCTTCCCTGCACTCTGTGCTATATTTCCTGAGAATGAATATATTTCCTAGACCAAGTGTTCTTTACCCACCCCTTTCCATAGAAGAATCCCACGTTTAAAAATATGAAAGCTTTGCAAAATATTTGTTCAATTTTAGTCTCTTCTTTTCAACAGATCTATGTCTGCCAGCAATAAAGACAATTCAGTTATGAAGGCAATATGGTAATATTCCTGACAGTGAGAAAAGAGTAAGCATTAAAAGAGAAATTAAACAAGTGGGTAGAATTTTCATCTTGAGAAAGTTCACCTACATAGGTGTGGTCCTATTGTTAAGGCAGAGAAATGGACACAAGGTCTCCTCATAGTTCCTGCCAAACCTAAAATTCTTTGTTATTGAAAATCAAAATTTGGACACACCTGTAATTTGGCAATTTAACACTCTCTATCAATGAAGCAATAGATTGCACCAGATTTGCCTCTGAAACTAGAAATAAACTCCAGAAATACAGACTTATCACCTAAAAGACTGAGGTCTTGATCCCAAATAGCCAGGGCAGTAGCGCAAAACTGAGCCCTTCTCAGTTTCATTCACTTCTCACTTTAGTGCAGTTATGTTAACCCATTGGAAATGTCAGGGTATGCTGCTCAGCATATTTGGCACATGAAGAGATGTTTGGAGTGAAGACCATGAATTTTCAAACTAGTTCCAAAGTAATTGAAAATAGAATTTTGAGAAACCCTAACATGTAGCCTTATCTTCACATAAACACATCAATACTCATTTTAAAGCCTGCCAGCTATCTTTCTGCTAGAAAACACTCAATACTGCTTCTTGTACACTGAGCAGATCATTGAGTTTCCTCTCAAAAAACTAACAGTACAATCATCTACAACAAGAAATTCTTCTTTGTAAGATGAAATAGTGTCATCCATGTACTGCTGCTTTGTATTTTCAGGAAAGAAGGAAGCTCATACTGCTTATTTCATACTACCAAGGGCTTAGAATCTGAGACACATAGAATTACTTCATTTTAGAACTGTGACAGACTGTAGAGATTGTTTTGCCCAGTTCAATTCAATAAACATTTATTAACCTTCTACTATGTGTAAGAAACTAGGGATCCAGAGATAAAGCAACATGACAATAGCAGCAGTAATAACAACAACAACAACAAGCAGTCTTTGCCCTGAAAGAATTTACAGGGTATTATATTCCCTTAATTTGACAGGGGAGGAAGCTGAGCACTCAAAATCTAAAATTAATATTGAATTTTTATTAATTTGTAAGTGGTGACTATCCTCAAGTTAAGAAAACAAACACAACAGTCATGACTTATCTCATTCTAGAAAAAGTCCTCCTTGAGGGCATGGAGGTGTGTGTGTGTGTGTGTGTGTGTGTGTGTGTGTGTGTGTGTGTATACACACACACATATAGACATATATTTATATTGTGTGCATATATATATGTATATATATATACATATGGAGAGGTTCTGAGTGATGACAAGATCAATATGGAAGATGTATGCGGGTGGTTGGAGTGGAGGGATGATTGAACTCATTGAAGATGAGGATGGTGGGTAACAAGTGGCCAAAGAGTAATATTTTTCGTCAGCATAATTGCTAACATCTTTAAAGTTGGGATAAAAAGAGATTATTAGGGATGAAATCATTGAGCAATTCAGTGTATCATAGAAGCTGCTAGATAATATAGCAACAAGGGCATGTCAAGGGTGCTAATTCTAATGCTGTAGATTTTTAAAAAAGAAAGAAAGGATAGACTCCTGAAGGATGCTGGGAAAGTAATTGTGTAGAAATGGCATTGGGTAGCAGAAATAGACCAGCCTCTCCTCTTGATGAATTGGGAATAAGGGAAAAGAAACAACCAGAATTGTAGAGGGCTGTGCAATATCACATTTCACTTAAAGTGAAATCATGGAGGAAGAAGTCATTAAAAAGTCCACAATTTTGTGATTTTTTTAAATCTCATATTCCTTTGTAACTTTTTTGATGGGGGCATATTTGGTTTTGTTTTCTTCCCTTTTCATTTGAGGTTCTTTGTAAATCTCAGGCTCATAGAATCATGATGTAAACTTATACCTCAACAAAATAACAAGATAAAATGGTGGCATAGGAAATGAGATAATAAAACCCTTTGCAATTTTAAAGTTATACATATGTGTGATAGTCATTTTTGTTATTTTTATTGTAACTATTAAGCATCTTTGTTTCTCAACGAAAGCAAGCACTACAAAGTGGTGCTATGAACATTCACCTAAAGAAAGTTTACCAGCTAAAGAAATCTTCAGAACTGGCTCCATTCTTAATACTAGTGGACAATAGAGTACCTATCAAAAAGGGTAATAGGGATTACACAAGAAAGGGTAAAGTGGTAATTCTTTGATCCAGCCTACTGCCTCCTAGAAAGATCTAACTAAATCTATCTTACACAGATGTTTGATAAATCTATCAACAAAAATATTTACTAGCCTAAAAATATCCTCAACTCAATACTTACCAATGCTTTAAGAATGATGAACAGACATTATCTAGTGGATGTGTATAAATTTTCAGGCCGGACAGGTTGGTATCCATTCCTAATCTTAAAAACCCTTAAGGAGGAGTTAGAGAGATCCATCCTGCATGTCTGTCAGATTAATCTTCCCGAAAGGTGACTTTTATCATGCCATGCTTTTGCTCAAAAACTTTTAATGGCTGTCTAGATAATAAAGTTCTACCTGTTACACTGGTATTCAAAACCATATAAAACAGGAACAAATGTTGTGTGTCCCCACCATTTTTGTAAAATGATTCAAATATTTAAAATTCCATACCTTTGTTCAAGTTATTCTTCCTTCCTCAACAGAGATGTCTGTCCTATCTGTTGAAACTCTATGTACTTTTCAAGGCGCTCTTTAAATTCTGTCTCCTCTGAAATGCCATCCCTGACCACCAAAGGTATAAGTTCTCACTCTTCTTTGGAATTTTTATAGCATTTATTAGTAGCAGTCACTTGGGGCTTGTGATATATATCTTATATCGTCAATTCACAGTTCGTGTATATAAGTTCCACCTTTCCAACTGAACTACAAGCCTCAAGGTCAAAATCCTAGCTTATAGTTCTTATTATCTACCATAACACCTTGAATGCTAGAATTATAAAATGTTAGAGCAAGAATAATTTGGACCAATACCCTTGTTTTAAAGATGAAGAATGATGCTTAGAGGATAAAGTGATTTAGCGTAGCTTACAGAGCTATTTAGAATAGGAGCCAGAACTGGAAGAAGTTATTTCTCTTGACTCTTGGAATAATATTCCTCACATCACCCTTAGCCTTTCCATGCATTTTAGGCATTCAATTAATGTTTATTGGCTGATTCCAAACTAAATCCTTCAAATTCTGTTTTCAATCTTTCTCACCAATGATAATGAAAAATTGTAAAATAAACTGACTGGTGATTTATTTCCTCTTCCATTTGCATTCTCTAATAGCAGCATTAATTACTAAAGAAATGACTAGTAAGTGATAAGATGATAAAGAAAGACAGATTAGTAGTGTCTGGCTAGAAAATTATATGATCCTTGAAAGCAGGTACCAAATCTGCTGTTTCCCAAAACACCTAGCAGAACTTCAGTGACATCCTTGAGTCTTTACTCATCTTCTCCCCATACATCCAATCTGTCACCAAGTCTTGTTTCTACCTTAACCACATCTTTCATATATATATATGTGTGTGTGTATATATATATATATATATGTATATATGTATATATGCATAGCATGTGTATTTATATATGCATAGTGTGTGTATTATGTGCATGCATGTATATTGTATATATATGTATGTGTGTGTATATGTATTGTGTGTGTGTGTGTGTGTGTGTGTGTGTATTCCTGTCTGTCCACTCTCATTGCCACCAACCTGATCCTCATCATCTCACTACTTGACTATTGAAATGGCTTGCTGGTTGCTATCCCTACCTCATATGTGTCTCCACTCTAGTACATCTTCCATTTAGATGCAAAGGTAATGTTCCCAAAGCAAAGATCTTACAATGCATTTCCTCTACTAAGTAAACTCCATGGGTTTCCTATTAAATCTAATATTAAACATAAAAGTCTCTGGCTTATAAAGACCTTCCCTACCTAGGTTTCCTGACTTTCCAGTCTTCATGTTTCTTAGAATCCCCCACATGTGTGAATGTCTCATCACATTCAAACACAATGTGACCTTCATACAAGCTCAAGATATAGCAAGAATTGTCTTCAACCATCAGTTAAGTCAGAATGGCAAAAAGAATAGAGTTTTGAACTCAGAGCAAGAAAACCTAGGTTGGATAAACTACATAAGGAAGGGAGGGCTGTGGATTAATATGTTTAAGTAAGTGATGGCTGTTGTCCCACCTTGTTGGGTATAAAGATGTCTCACTTATTCCCTGGACTTTAGAGTTACAATCTTTAGGAAAAGTCCATTCTATTTTGATGTACCTAGAGGAATCCTATATATTAATGCCTGGATCCTTTTGTCTTTGGGTCAAAATAACATTGATTTATTCTATTTCTTCACTAAAGCATAACTCTTCTCCAAAACAGTTTGTCCTAGCACTAAGTGCTAGAAAGTCTACTTTCTACTGATTCTTTTACTTGATTTATAGACTATACTCTAACCATGAAAACATACTAGATATTCTGTACTTTCTGACATTTTTTTTCCCTTTTGCCTATTCTAAGCCTCTGTCCTGCTCCTTGACTTAAGATTTGCTATCTGGCATCCTTTGATGTTCTAATACCTATTTTTCTCCTATCTCCTTAGATAACCACAAGAGCTCTTCAAACCATCCTCTCACTTTTCTATCTTCTCTCATTTTATCAGCAAGTATCATTCAGCCTGTCACAGCTTCACTTGCCCACCCAACAAAACTGAAATTCTCCTCCTCCCTCCATAGTAGAGATATTTCCCATTATAAAATCTCCTCTCAGGGATTCCCAATATACAAATAAATGTCAAAGACAGTCCATATTTAATGTTATTAAATGCACATGTTAACAATAACAATTCTAATCAGGAGGAAGAGGAGGAGGAAGAAGAAAAATAGGAGGAGAAAGAGGTGTTATAATGCTATGCATTCCATTGTTAACATAGTCTTCATCTGAAGTTATATTTTCATGAAATATACTTAATAAGTGAATCTGATAGTATAGAGAATCCAAAAGAAGGCAACCAGTATTATAAAAGACCTAAAGACCAGGCTTTAATTAAAAAATTCAAGTAAAGAACTTAGAGAATTCTTAGGAAGGATGTGATAATTGTCTTTGAGTCTTTAAATTGCAGTTCTGTAGAAGAAAGAACTGGATATGTTCTGCTTGTCACATAGGACAGAACCAGAAGGGGAGAGTACAAATTGCAGAGAGATGGGTTAGGCTTAATGTAAGAAAACATTTCCTAACAATGAGACCTATCACAAGATACAATAGGATGCCTCAGAACCCATTTTGTTCTCTGTTTCTCCTCAATGGAAGTCTTCAAGCAAAGGCTAAATGACCACTTGTCAGGTGTGTTATGAAAGGGATTGGTTCAGGGTTGGATTGGATTGGGTGTCCTCTGAGGTCCCATTGAGTATCGAAGTGTGAGTGTGTCTCTGTGGAGCCATAAGAATTAATTTAAGGGTCTGAGGTAATTCAGTTGAGAAGCAGGAGGCAGCAACACCTTCCCACACTCCATTTTTTTCTGTGGAGAGTGACTAGGGAGGCCTTCTTGATTGTGGGGAAATTAGAGTAGGTAGTAGGATGAAGTAGGCCCTAGAGGAGTTCATCTGAGGTGAAGTGGGAGAGGAGTTTGATGATAGGAAGTAGGTGTTGAGTAGCTTCCAAATTTTAAGGGATCATTTTTGCTAACTGGGTGCTAAGATCAGTCATTTCTACACTGCGGAAGGAGCACAAGTGCTTCCAGCACCCTCTGCAATTTCAGCACCTTGGAGCAAAGCTTTTGTTACCCAGTTGCTGCTCTGCCCCCAGCTCTTAGATTCTGTAATCAAGTAAGTTCTTAAATATCATATAGCTTCCCAATTCCCCTTCCTATAACTTTTAACAACTGAATTCAATCTATGACTTTTACTAAATTCATTCAAATATTTATGGACAGACACTGGATCACCGGGGAAGTTACCCTATTTTCTCAACATCACAAAAATTCAGAATAAGCTTTTTCCATAAAACTCTATAAATTACACCATACCACATTGCCTCCTTATCAACAAATATGCTAGTCCCTATATCTGCAACAAAGTTCCAAAAAAAAAAAAACCCCAACTCTATAAACAGAGCCAAATGGAAAGTTATTTCATTGATTCATAAAATAGATTCTTTTTCAGCCAAATTTCCAATATCCTGGTTGGGACTTAAGCCTATAAAAATAGGCTCATGTCTATTCTATTCTCTCAGTTCTTCCATGCCAAGGCCTGCAGTAAGTGGTTTATGGGCATGAAGAAGATAACATTGATCTTTCAAATCAATTAAATGGATGCTTGTAAGTCAACAAAATTAGAAAGATAACAAAGGTCACATTCTGGTCCTCCAACTATCAGGTTATAGTCTGGATAGGTATAACTGTTTGTTTACAATGTTTTCACACACACTCTGACATTCTCATTTGCACTAAAGAGAAGCTGCTGGTTGATAGGCTCAAATAACTTTTTGTCTTATTCTATACATTTATCAATCCCCATCTACTTTAAAATATAGTATTTGGGTGATGCTCTCATTAAGTTTGCCCATGTTTGCCTACTCTAATATACAACATTCCTCTCCAAAATGTGCATATCCCTTTTTTTTTTTGAAGAAGTACTGCAAATGCTGGGAGCCTACCTAGGCTTTAGTCAGAAATAACTCATAAGGAAATTGTTGCATAGACCTTCCACTGGAGGCAAGGCCAGAGCTACTTGATTTGTATCAAGGATCAGTGCTGTCCAGAAGTTCTTCCTACCCTGGTTCAAAGACCTCACCAATCCTGATCCTGAAAGTCTATACTACTCCTGGCCAGAGCAGAGGGCCACATGTGATCCACAATATTTCCAACTAGATTGAAATATGAATAGAAAATATTTAGCATAATAAATAAAAATATAAGAGAGATAATGACAATAAATTGTTTTCTAAATCAGTATGTGGAACACAGAGATCCTTGTATATGATTTAGTGTTACCCTTTTTTTTATTTTAGTTTGATGCCACAGGTCTAGTCTCTTCTAATATTCCAGACCAAATATCTACCATCAAAATGTCACACACACCCCAACCCTGAGCATTCCACCATCTCTTTATTTTAAATCTCTTTTAACCCCAGCCACATGTGTCTAAATAAAAAATTTATAAGAGAAATTTACAAATTCCATGAGGAGTACAAAAAGTGACTGCAAAGAGGCAGGTGGAAGGAACAACAATTTTTTTTTAAATGATGTGTTCTTATAGACCAAGAATGACCTAGAAAAGATGTGAGAGTACTGTACCCACTTTTTGTAGAGCTGGGAGAATATATGCAACACCAAATACCCTGCCAACTTTGATTGATATATTGGTTAATTTTGATGAATTGATCTCCCCCGCCCATTTCCCCATTTTCATTCATTGTTTGCTCCACAGGTAGGGAAAGGAGAGGGATATATCAGAAAACAAATGTAATATAATAAGAAAAGATATCAATAAAGTTTTCAAAAGTCAATATTCAAAAATTGTTTGACCAGTGTCACCCTAACTTGTTTCAAACTTCCTAATTCTAAATTAATTGTCTTAATCTTTTCCTTCTCACTTTCTCCTCCCATGCCACACCAGTCCAGGATCCACAAGTAGGGAAATGCAATGAGTAGAACCATAGAACTCCTCTTCAACTTGAAGTTTTCTTTTTGCCAATGAATGGACCCAGTGTAGCCAGGGATCTCTCAGAAATTCATCTGAAAGTGAAGCTTCCTAGGTGATCTGGGAAAATTTGAAAAACAAAATGTGACCCTTATTTTGGGCTCCCTTAGAAGTCTGTGCTTCCTCATTTTCCAAATTAGTTCTCTCTTTTTCTTTCCAAATAAAAATTCCTTAGTACCTCTGGGTAATTGGTCTTATATAGGAATTTAGTATTTGTGCCCAGACATTGCTGTGGATCTTTAATTGTCTCATTGATTGGGACACTGTTCTGGTATAGATAAAGTCTCCCCATTCAAAGAACAAGGTGTTACAAGATGTTAAGATGTGTTAATGTCTTTTCATTTAATAATTCATTCAACAAACATGTATTAAACACTTACTATGTGCCAGACACTTTTCCCTATAGAAGATTACTTAACAGTAGAGTAGGACTATAAGTCTAAAGGATTAGATACGTTCCTGGAAAAAGGGGAGCTAGATTTATTTTTCCCCTTTTATGGAAGGGATACTAGCCCCAAATGAGTATAATGAATCTGGAGGACAAGATATATAGTTTCACTCACCTCTAGAGTTTTATTGCTACAGGGAAGGGTTCCTGGATACTATACCAACCCAGAGTTCTTTTCCCACTTTGGTAGACCTAAACCCTTGAATAGAGTTGTCCTTAACATGAAAAAGTATTTTGTGAACCCTTGAATGTATGACTTTCAACGGAGGACTGCATAGGTCACTGGGGAAGGCAGAACTTGTTGGATGGGAGGCAGCTTCCAAGCACAAAAACCCAAATTAAGAAATTGAAGGTGAAGCAAATAGAACAATAGGCCAGACACAATGAATAAATACTATGAAATAAGAGAAGCCCAAGAGGTAAATCTGGAAGAAGAAGGTAACTCCAGGACAAGTCCAAGTAGAGCCTCTGAGAAAAGAATGTCCTGGCAACAGGGACTATGAAAGTCCTGGGCAGAAATTAAAAAAAAAAAAAAAAAAAGGATAAGAGCTGTCATGCTAAAGGGAGAAAGCAGGTGTAGCAACTTTGGTATCAGAAAGAGAAACAGTAAAAAGAGACAAACTAATAGGGTGGGAAGCTACTTCATGCTTGAGGGCACCTTTGATAACAAATCAATGCCAATAATTAATATATCAAATTGCCTAATTTCTAAATACTTAGAGTAAAATATAATCGACTTAGAAGGAAAAATAGAGAGTAAAATCAGAATAGTAGGGGAGTTCAGTGTGCCCCCTTTCATACGCAGACAAATTGGACAAAAAGCAAACAAGGAAGAGTTAAAAGACTAATAGAATATGAGACAAGTGAGACATGATAGTTCTCTGACAATTTCTAAATGGGAACAGAAAGATGTTTGTATCTTTATTAGCTTTGTATGACATTTCTTTCCCCATGACCATGAATTGGGGCATAAAATCCTTAAAAACTAATGTGAAAAAGCAAAAAATTAAAAACACTCTACTAAGCACAGTACAATAAAATCATATTCAATAAAAGGCCTTTAAAGAAAGGATTAAAATTAATTGAAGACTAAGTAATTTAATCCTGAAGAACTCGGTCAAAGAACAAATCACAGAAACAATTGGAAATATCTGAGACAACACACACCAAAACTTATGGGATGAAACTAAAGCAGTAATCAGAGGATAATGTATATCTCTAAATTCTTTCACTAGCAAAAGAGAGAAAGAGCAGAATAATGCATTGGGTATGCAATTAAAAAACTAGAAATGCAACAAACCAAAAAACTCCACTCAACCCCAAAGTAAAAATTCTAAAAATAAAAAAGTTATTTTTAAAAATTGAAAGAAAAAATGAGATCACAAATAAAACTAAGAACTTTTTTTTGGAGGGGAATTAATAAAACAGATGGACAGTTAACTAATATGATTAAAAAAGAGAGTGAGAAAAACCAAAATGTTCTTATCAAAAGTAAATAAAGGAGAATTCACAGTAATGGAAAAGGAAATAAAGAAAACTAACAGAAACCATCTTGCCAAATTATAGAAAAACAAAACTGATAAATAAAATGAATGAATATATTTTTTT